>JAVTVX010000011.1:1844089-2301589 GCA_033439265.1 Dillenia suffruticosa
TATTCTCGATTGCTTTAATTGATATTCCTACACTTTCCTCTCACGTTCCATACCTTACGCATTGTGGGCCTTCCATGGGCCTAACACGCTTTTCCTCATCGTTTCGGCTTTTATATTGAACTTGTTACGGCGCTTGACCATGAATTGTGCAAGGGCCCATTGGGCCCAAGATGGTATTCTCGATTGTTTGAATTGATATTCCTACACTTGCCTCTCGCGTTCTATGCATTTCGCATCGTGGGCCTTGGCCCAACATCCATTTCTCGATCATTTTGATTCTTATTACTTCGCTTTTCCCTAATGTTCCGAGTCTTCTGCACAGTCGGCCTCATTTGTCGTCATTTGTCATCGTGGTGCGATATTGGAAAATTTTTCGGCTTTAAAGATTTATCTTGTCTTCTTGATCATCAAGATTTATCTATGGACATATGAACATTTGGGACATCGTACGCGCCCATGGCCCAACACGGTATTCTCGGTTGCTTTAATTAAAAATCTTGAAAGTGGTTACAAAATACTAATATGTCCATAGATGCCTCAACTCATTTCCTGCAAACTTTTACCTTGAAACACACATTATGTTTTCAAACACAAATTAAAAACCATTACAACCTGGGCATGCTCATTCTAGTCTACCACATCCGTTTCTCAAACACGAACCCTACAAACAACACGACCCTCTTATTCCATTTTCTTTTTCCCCCTCATAGCCTAGGAAGAAAGTCCGACTTGGAACACTTCCGATCAGTGTACATGGAACATGGAATATAATACAAGCAACCACAGGCATCCTGCATAAATTAAAAGCTTGAAGAAAAACCATTTAATTACAAATCAACCATGGAACATCGACCATGGGCATGCTCAGTCTAGAAAATATGAAATGAACTGACTCACGCAAAATCTCATGTTCAATGCAAATATAAATTATAAGCCGCAAAGTTTTGGACTTTTTAAATCAAAGAGGGAATATTTAGGCGAAAATAAAGATAGAAACTAAAAATATTTGTTATAAAGTCTTAATTAAATCAAAGAATTAGTAAAATAAAAAAAATAGATGTGAAAAATATAGTTATTGGGTTTTGAACTCATGATGTTATAATGTTAAAATAATGACTTTAACCACTACTTCAAAGCAACAAATTTACTTGTTATCATAGAAACATGCTTAAAAACCTAAGAGCTGCTGGAACATTTATTTAATCTCAGCATTGTTTGGTTTGTAACAGTTGAGCCCTAAATTCCCCGTTCAGAGGGAAAAAGGCCTTTTTTTGCAAAAAATTCGTCCCAATCCGATTACCAGAGCCAAAGTTACGCCATTTTAAAGTTTTCGATACCGACCGAACAATAAACGTTCAGCCAAACGGGGACCTCGCGGGGCACATTACAAATTTACCAAAACTAACATAATTAAACAAGGGAGGCGCGCGCTTCTGAGAACCAAATTGTTTCCCGCCTCTCCCATCGCTTCCAAAGCCTAGGGCAACAACGTTCGCTGCTGGGAGTTGAAATGAAGAACGATGAAAGGTAAGGCAGGCGCCTGCTCCTGGAAATTTGAAACATCCCTATTCTCTTCTTCTTATTCATGTTTCACTTTCTGGTTGTGTGGCTCTATTTGTTTTTTTTTTTTTTTTCATCTCAAGCATTGGTCTACTCTCTAACGGAGGACATAAAATAAAGAAGAATCGATGTTTGTTACCAGTAAGCCTTCAGTGATAATCTGAACATTAACAGGAGATAATATTAGCAGAAGCAAGCGGCTCCCAGACTTCTCGTGTTGTTTTGTTTTTTTTTGCTGGTTGTGTCTTCTTTTCTGGTCTCTGTTTTAGGATTTTCGTATCACTGAGGAGAAGATTCGCTGTTGCAGGGAGTGAACAGCCTTCAGGGATTGCTCGAAACTTGTCTTGCAAGGCAGACAGGCGGCTTCAGGAAATCTGAGACGTCCCTCCTCTCTTCTTTTTCAGGTGTCCCTCCTCTCTTCTTTTTCAGGTCCTCTTTCTTGTTCTTTTTGTTTTTTTTTTCTCCATCTACTAATTAAGGATATAAAATAAATAAGATTCGATGTTACAGAGGAGTGAACAGCCTTGAGTGCCCTAATCTGAACATTAACAGAAGCAAGCGGCGGCTCCTAGACTTCTCGTGTATGTAGAAACTACTCTTGTTTTTTCCTTTTTTTTTTTTTTTTTTTACATCTCACAAGCTGGTCTGATCTCTGTTTTAGGATTTTCGTGTCATTGAGGAGAAGATTCCATGATGCAAAGGAGTGAACTTCAGGGATTCCCTTGTTTACAGCAGTTATGCATTTACGGAGCACAATGCCTAACAGTGTTGTATGTACAAACTTCTGTTGTTTTTCAGTTTTTCACCTTTTTTTTTATCATCTCTAGCAAAAAGTATAAGGACTGATTTCATAACTTCTCTCTTTTAGCCCTTTGCCTGACAGAGAGAAGTTATGACAGAATAATGATGTTATGCTCTCTCTCTCTCGTCTACCATGCAGCATAGATAGAGATTATTATATAATGCACCCAACTTGGAATGGTCAATGATCAATCCCCATAAGAGTTCACGGACAAGTGTTATTTAAAAAAAAAAAAAAGAGTGTTTATTTATCTTTTTTTTCTTTTCCTTGAAATTCTATTGAAGTGAACCATTGCTCAGATTAGATAATTAAAAAAAAGACAAAATTCAACCTCCTCCAAATCTGGACTTCTCTTCTCCTACAAATCCCATATTGATATGCAAGCAAGTAAACGCTAACCTATGATTGCTAGGTTACTGTAATATATAATAATAATTCCATTAGAAATAATTTATTATACTTTAAATTTGATAATTATAAATTTAGAGGAGAAACAGTTAGTACAGATACAGATGAAACAGAAAGTTTAGATAAACAATAAACATGCCACGAATTAAAGTTACAAATACTAAAGTTTTCATTTACGTACCTAAAAAGAAACGAGTTATTCAAAAATTAGAATTAATGACGACGTTGAATGGAGTACCAAATATATTTGGAGAGCACAAAAACATCAGTCTATATTAGACAAAGCTTTAGAAGACATAACTACTTATGGGACTTTGTAGATAGTTTTAACATTGACCAATTTCCAGAATGAGTTATACAGAACTTTTTGATATAGAAGATTTAGATACAGTACTTTTTGGACACAAAACTTTTTGATAGAATGTCAGCAAAAATATCAGGAAAAAATTAAGCAAGAAAACCATTATTCGAGATCCCTTTACAAAATTCCCAACTTTGTCTCTTTATAATACTTTGTGTTTGATAATCTATACACTTCATTCGTAATGTCTCGTAAGTATACATTATTCGAGATCCTACTCCTAATCCTAATTGAAATTGACCTTTCTTGAATTCTTCTTCTATTTGTTTTCCTAGTTCTCCTGGTAGCTTTCTTAAATATCTATTTGCTATATCTTCATCAAAATATTTTCCTGCTTGACTGGTTAAATATATAAAATCATTGCTATATTTCTTAATTTTTCTCCAATCTTGAATATTCAATTGCTCTAATTCTCTAACTGCTTTGTCTTCCAAATTTGTATTGTTTCTACTAGAGTCAAATCCTAATATATATGTCCTAATAAGTCTTGTAAAATTGTAAGAATTATTGCCTAATTGTCTAATTTCTTCTATTTCTTGTGCTTTTGTCTTCTTGGCTTCATTATAAATTCCTAAAACTGTATCTCCTAATAATGTTTCCAAATAACTAAACATATCTATTTCACTATCTGCAACTAATTTATTCATGTAAGCTCTTACTGCATTGACTTCCTATCTATTCAATGCTTCTGGCCATAACTGTGGATCTGTTGGACTGATTATTAATATACTACCATCTGGACTTACATTTGGTAATCTAACTGTTTCTAATGGTCTTCTCGGTCCTTTTCCTTTTCCTTTTCCTTTATGCTCATTGCTATCCTGATAAATATATCTAACCTTATCTATTAAAGGTTTACTCCATTGATCTATAACTTCTTTGCTTGCAGGTGGTATTTCAAAATGCATTCGTTTTTTTCCTATAATATTACTAGATCCTGTTCCACTTTGTGCTGGTTGCTGATCTACCTTCATTGGTGTTGCTGTGGATGTAGATGGTCCTGTATTCATATTTAAATCCTCTTAGAAATAGCAGAAGAAATAAATATGAATACAAGACCATCTACATCCACAACAACACCAATGAAGGTAGATCAGCAACCTGCACAAAGTGGAACAGGATCTAGTAATATTGCAGGAAACAAACGAATGCATTTTGAAAACACACTATAAATACCATCCACCCTTCTCGTATCAAACCACGGAAAAACATAGAAACACCCAAAATCCTCTCTAGAAATCTTCAAGTGTTCTTCAGTGTTCTTAGAGTTCTTCAGCCAAATAATCACAAGTGAGTCTTTTAGATCTTTATTTTCAGAACTAAATTTTAACCTAAACCCTAAACCCTAAACCCTAAACCAGTGACAGTCTTCATTGATGCGTCTTGATGAAATATCATCAAAACTGCAACAAAGTTAAATGTTCGAAGCCGATTTGACAACCTCCTATGAAAGTTGACCGTTGTTCTGCCTCTACAATTGTGAGATGTTGCCACCATGTTAAATTCCTGATAATCCGAGTCGTTGGAAGGTGAAGTGAGCAATCTACAATGGCCTGCCAAATCCAATGTAGATGCAAAGCACCACTGCGAATGTGACTCTTCGCCTCCCCAAATCTCAACCTTTCAGCTTCTGATTGCAGGAAGATTATCCGTCCTCTCTAGTGACCCTCAACCCAAAAAGATGTCGGTAAAGCAATGCCCGTTAGTTGCCATCAGCTCTAAAGCGACGATGGTAGAAACCCGATGTCGGAAAGTGCCGACTGCGCAAGAAGATAAATGTCGCCTTGAATTCGCCTGTTCGCCTTCTGAGAGAGAGAGAGAGAGAGAGACTTTTTTTGGTTTAGGGTCTATGGTTTGGGGTTTGGAGTTTCGAATTTAGCATTTCGGGTTTCAGGTTTCAAGTCTGCGATTTTGGGTTTGGTTTAGGGTTTAGAATTTAAGATTTAGAGTTTAGGATTAGGGTTTAGAGTTTAGAGTTTTGAATTTTGAGTTTTCGGTTAGGGTTTAGCGTTTAGCGTTTAGCGTTTAGCGTTTAGCGTTTAGCGTTTAGCGTTTAGCGTTTAGCGTTTAGCGTTTTTTTAATATAAAAGAATATGTATATCTAAAAGAAAAAATACACAATATGTCTGAAAGAAGATACCAGATATGCTTTAACTGAGCTGCCCTGTTTCAGCCCAAATCCTCTCTCCTTCCTAAAGCGACAAGCAAGGGACCAAACTATCTTGGCTCTCTGGTGATCTAAAGAAGGATCAGACCATAGAAAGCAAGACATGAGTTGTTCGAACTCCTTATATACCGCCTTCGGAAAGAGTAATATCGTAAACCAGTAAGTCTAAATCAAAAAAAATTAATAACTTATTACTATTATTATTTTTTGTTTTTTATCTCCACGAGTAGCTACTTCACTCAATTGAACGACGGTAGGAGACGTTTTAGGGAAGCCCGAAAGCGGAGGCCCCGATAGGGTTGGAATATTGTCTATGACTATAGTTTGCCTAGCTAGACAAAGGCTCTGTTGCCCCTTAACCATATAAGAGTTTGACTCCTCGTGAAAACAAAGACATTTGTTGGGAGACCCCCACAATATGTGGACCCTACAACGATCAGTCCTCAAGGTGAAATCTCGAATATCGAACGATATCGCCTTCTTATCAAGGTCCACATGGAACAGCCACCATTGGTCACGCACCACATTTTAGGTCCTCTCTCTCTACAATTTTACATCTTTACTGCCCATATGGATTAAACAGCCACCATCGGTCACGCACCACATTTGAGGTCCTCTCTCTCTCTCCCTACAATTTTACGTCCTTACTTCCGATCAAACCCTAAAAATAGTTTACTTATAATCTGAAAGTAGTATCATTATGTCCTGTTCTTGAGTTCACAGGCATTGGAATCGTGCTGTTTTTATTTATTTATTCTTATTTCTTTTTCACCACGCCATATTAATTAGGGATTCTCATGCCTTATGCCATATTAATTAGGGATTCTCATGCATAAGGGAAAGATCAACCGGTATCCATCTATTTTTGATGATTTTTCTTCTTCTTGGGGTCCAATTGGGTCGAGTTTGGATTCTCATGCCCGTTCATCTTGATGTACGTTCATCTTGTCCATTCATTTTTTAGTAAGCCAAGTTATTTTAACATATTAATACGGGGGGAAGAGAACCAGTTCAGGACAAGCCACAACTATTTAGTAACGATTGCACAATACATATTACAAGTATGTGGCTTTTATTCTGGTTAACAAATCCAATGTTTGCCGCTGTGATGATTCACGATGAATGTCAATGCCATATTAAGACTAATGTTTTTTGTTTTTAATATATTTTATCTGAACAAAAAGAGCAGAAGTGGCAACAAGAGAGAGAGAGATTGACTGACAACAAAGTAAATAAGGTTAATTCTTTCCTTTTTTTTATTGCTTTGCAAATTAAGTAAAAATTTTGTTTGTTGGATACGTAAAAAGTGTACAGCAAAAAAAAAAATTAGTCGGGACGAAACCCAAAATATTGGGTCGGTGGCCTAGCTATGGTACCAAAAAAAAAAAAATGCACAGCAAAAAATGGGTATTAACAAGAAGCGCATAAGTTGATAGTTCATAGAACTAATTTTACTCCTGTGATCCCGTTGGATGCCAAGAAGTTGAATCAAATACTTTATTTTACATGAATCCTCCCTCGAGCATGTTTTTTATTAATCACCTACATTTAGTACATAATACAATCAATTGCTGGGCCCCTTTGCCGGTAACAAAGAGTAACTAAATTCTTCCCAATGCGTCTCATCTTAGATGAACGTAGACTAGATCATAGAGCAAATGATGTATCTGATGTCCTCATTAGATCTAAGACACGGATGACCCGTCTTTTTCTAGTAAAAGAATTGCACCCACCTTTAGTGCAATGAATTTAAGATTTAAATAACTGAACAAATTTAGTAGTGAGAGAGAGAGAGAGAGAGAGAGAAGAGAACTTTATTATTTGAGAATCACATATCAGCAAATTTCATCTTAATTAGCTAATAGAATCACATCACCATACAAAAGCAAATTAGACTCATATTGATTGATATACTGATACCTTGTATAAAACCAAAGTGCTGGCTCGGTCTCACCAATTTTATGATCTGCAACAATATCGCAGACTGGCTGTGGCCTTCCACTTGCATGCTACAATTATTCATATCAACTCCCATAACGATGCTTATACCTGTCGACAAATAAAATGTTAAATTATAAAGGAACTAGGGAATTGAAGAATCTCAAAAGTAGATACATAGAACTATCTGATACACTCTTTCGTATTTCCCTTTGTAGCTTATATTGTTGACCACAAAAACACTATATGTGGACCATTAAATGTGCTTTCTCATAAGTTAAATTGGTAAATCATAATCACTGTTTGGTAGTATCAATTTTGTTATGAAGGATCTAACTGGCGGTTGTGTATTACTGCAACTATAATAGTAATGGCCATCAAACTAGCCATCAAGGCCACGATAATTCACAAGGTTAATTCTTCATAAATCCATTACCCTTGATACTCTTATAGCTGCGTTTGTGACTGCTTTTAAATCCACAGTTTTTATGCTATGAAGCCTATGGTTGAAGCATGGCGAAAGTATGCCACTGCCTAAAGCATGGTGAATTTCTATCTTCAAGTCTCGGTCACATGCATGGAGGATATGAATTTACAGGTAATGTGTTTTTTTAGTGGGTAATGTTGAGGATTCCATTTTGGCATGATGTCAGATGCAGCTCCTGCCCCTTAAGGAGTCACTTCCAGGACTAAATTGACTTGGCATGGAATAGGCTTAGTCTCCATTCAGGGGGTCCACATTCAGTTGAATGTAAATTTTATGAGAAAGGTGAATGGTCGGGAGTCAAACAATTTATAACTTCTTTGAGTTGTTCAAGGGGTGAGGAGTCCGGCAAGGACAAAAGAGTAGCTTGGAGGGGGCAAAACCTTTGTCATTAATGGGTTTGACAATCTAATTAGTTCAAATGCAAGGTTCGGAGAGAGGGCTTCCTTTCCTTGGTAGGGTTGGGGAAAGGGCTTGGAAGGGCTCAAATGGAAGCTCATGTGAGAAGAGCCTTCTTGGTCTAGAAGGTTTCTTTGGGAAAACTTCTAACTTAATTTCCAGAGGAAAGAGTTGTGAATAGGTGTCCAGTGAGCTCGAGTCTGTCAACGCCTGCTTCATTGCACATTGACGTTCTTTGTGGGGGAAGATCCTCACCCTTTTTGCATCTTCATTAGGTGACTGCAAACTTTATCTGGGACGAGTTGCAGGCTTGGAGTAATGAGAGGGTATGCACAACAAGGAGTGTTTAGGTTGCTCTAGCCATGTTTTGGTTGGTTTGGAAGGAATTAAATAGGAGGATTTTTGACAGGATACATAAATCCCAAAGAGTGAATCTTTTGGTTGCTTTCTAAGTCGTTTGTTTCATTTGTAGAGGCTGCTGATTTTGTAGTCTTTTGTCATTGTAGTTTTTGCAGTGTTGCATTGCTCTGGTTTTCTTTCCCCTATGCAGGTTTGGTTTGTTGTGAACAAATTTCTTTTTTCTCATCCAGAAAAAAAAAAAGAAAGAAAAGAAAAAAAAAAAGAAAATTAAGAACACATCTTGCCAATTACTATTCTTTGTGGCATTTTAACCTAGAAACCAGTTAC
Organism: Dillenia suffruticosa; assembly: GCA_033439265.1. NCBI lineage: Eukaryota > Viridiplantae > Streptophyta > Magnoliopsida > Dilleniales > Dilleniaceae > Dillenia > Dillenia suffruticosa. Next base: position 1,852,896 of record JAVTVX010000011.1, read on the forward strand.
TTCCTTGTTTCCGCAGTACATGGTAAATTCAGTAACATGAATCAGATATGGAATCTATTTATAGCAAAATAAAACAAACCTCCAGATTTTAGTGTCATTTCCATGTGCAGACAGATAAATGACTACCCGATGGTCATGTAGTAGGCCGAGTCATTGTGGATAAACCACGCCCCACAGGGACAACTCCCTGAAGGCCTTCCTCTAAATCTTGATCCTCCAAGGAAGCTGCATGGTAGAAACCATCGAATTTTAATCCTTCCACATAGAAATTATAACTAGGCATTTTCTCACAGAGAAAATGCATCACACTGATCACTAATCTACCCTTAAGTCGAGAAAGGTATATAACCAATCTACCAGGTGAGTGTCCACCCGTAACCACAAAACTCTACCTACATTTTACACATGTAGAAAAATTACACTGGTAAGCTTGACATTTAACTTCCACAATCTAACAGTTAACAATGGGTATGACAAGTGAATAACCAGACCCATCATGCTTAACATGAAAATGTTTCCGAATCAGCCTAGATATCAAATTAGAATAACAGATAGTTTTATCATTATATAATTAACATTTGAATATGAAGACTTACAAAAAGTTATTAGAATTACTGACATATATTCTCTGAATTTTCTAGTAGCAATATACTCTAAATGCTGAGATGCTTGTGATACTCCTAGCTTCAACTCGTCAAATATGATTTAGTACTATCACTATGCATTGCTGTAGCAGAGGTGAACAAGTAATGTGTTTGTCGTTTTATACTTCTGTTGAGTTCAAAGATAATGGACCTAAAACATTTGTATAGAGAATACCAGGGTCATATCGTAAGATAGAAAAAGCACAACAAACAAACGCACTCTCAAATAACATTTCTGTGAAATGTTGTGAATGCAGGGAAAAAATTCAAATGACATTTCTGTCAAACATTGTGAATGCAGGGATAAAATGTGAGGAAAAAGAAACTAGAGACACTTATTTAGAGCTTGAATAAAGCTACAGGAACCCTCCTAGCACACTCATTTCTATTAAGCTCCCAAAGATAACAAAATACAGATGCAAAATTTACATTCAAATACCATACTAGATAACGTGCAACAACATTTGTCTTAGGGTTTACGGTTTAATTGAGAGTGCGTAGATTTGCAAAACCATTAAGTTACTGAAACCCAGTTCAGAATTCAGATTAACAAAACTATCACTTTTCAAACTCGAAGTCAGGCAAATAAATCAAGTGAAAGTCAGTAGATTTGCATATTTACCAGAAATTTCTTCACCAGCTTGAGCCCCGGCTATCCCTATACATGAATACAGGGAATTCTCATCTACCTTTAATTTTTCATATGCAACATATATGTCTTCAATAGTGGCAGCTTCATACAAGGAAGTAAGATCTTTGATGCATGATATATCCTGATCATCATAACAAGTAGGAAACCATCGTTAGGAACCATAGAGAAGTAATTGGATGCAGGAATAACAGTGGTCTAATTGCAGTTAATCATCTCACAGAAAAATGTTTTAAGGCTAGAAATTATTGAAATCTTCCTTCACATAATTGAAACAGAAAATTCGGGTGGTTCACTATCCATGGCCATTATGGTAAAAGCTAGAGAGGATAAATTTGTTAGAAAATGGTTTAGAGGTCTCTCATGTACAATCAGCAGTTCATACAATAACTCCATGGATAAAAGGTCAAATGTTTCCCTACACTGCAGGGTTGAAATGTTGAACCAACTGTAAGAATCTCTTAAATGCAATGTCAATAAATTGTCAACGCAGTTCTCAGTTTACCCCTACAGCAAAATGAATTAAGGGCTTGAAGGGGAAGCAAGTTATACAGTGAGGAAAAAGCCCGTCCAAATAATCTCCTCATCCTTTTTCAGTTATCATGGAGGAATAAAGGGGGAAAATTCTTTTAGAATGTACCCCTTATTTTTGTGAGAGTATAGTTTTTGTTGGATTCTTTTTCATCACCAGAAATTGCTGCTTTGTTCATAGATCTTGTTCAGATATTCAAGTTGTGTCTCCTACTCACAACCTGGTGGCTTCATAATATACTCCCTCATTTCTATCAAGAGAGAGAGCAGGCAATTGTCAAAATACACAGATATCCATATTGCCCCCTTTCATACTACAATTGAAATACAGAAAGCAAATATGAAGGTTCTCTTTATAAAAGCACAAACAACACTGCAAGTTTAACATTGTCCATTTCAATTTCTAATGAAAATTTACACTAATTTATGGAAATATTACATATTTATGACTTTATTGAACAATCTATTTGAAGCATGTTATGCAGTGTATCTGTTTAAAATATTCGAGAAAAATAAAGAGTTTCCTGCGGATATATTTCATGAGTTTACAAAATTGAAATTTTTATCAATGTATAAAGCATATACACAAAATACCAACTAAAAAAATTTGTACATGATGGCAGTTCCAACTATGGGTATCTTCCTTACCTTCCTTGGGACCGACGAAGCTTGCAAGTGAGCCAATAATCCAAGCCAGTATGCATTTGACTTGCTCTCCGCTTCATGTCTCATTAACAAAGTTCGTTTTGCCTGCGAAAAGTTGTTTATAGTATGAATGATATAAACTTTATACCACTATATCCTCATATATAAGAAAGAACCTTTGTAACAAAAGAAAGCAAAATGATAGAAACCAAGCCTTAAAAGTTTATTTAAGAAGAAAGAAATCAAAGTTTAATCATCTTCTTGATTTGATTTAGTGGGAAGATGATCATGTACAACCTTTTTGGGAGCTTGAGTGGAAGTTGATGTTCATTCACTGAGTATTGTTCATAGTGTGTTTCATTTATTTATTTATTTTTTTTTAACCAATACATTTCCTAGTTGTTTAGAATTATTTTCTTTTGAAGCCTAATTATTTAGGAAGTTACTTCACTTTTAATTTTTGTTAGAAGATTCGATGTTAGTACTATTTTAGGAGTTTCCACATTTTAGTTCTAGTAGATTTTAGGAGTTTCAACATTTTAGCTCTAGTAATAGTTCCACATGTCTAAAGCTAATTGCCTATTTAAAGGGTTGCATCCTTATTATGAAAAAGAAGATTAACAATTTCAATTTTTTGGCAAATTACCTCGAGTTCACCACACTAGAAGATGTGATGTTTTCGTACCCCACGTGATGCCAAAGGATCTACTAGTGTGATGCAAGTATCCATATCCTCTTTGTTCTCGTCTAATTCTATTTTTTCCTTTAATTTTAGTCGCTGAAATTATTTCTGCACAAAACCTAACTGTTCCTGAAATCATCCTGTTAAGACCAAATCAGAAACCTAATTTCCTTGCCCTAAAATCCTCCAAAGTAGTACTACATCAGCCTAGTATCAGAGCTTTGATTGTTAGTCATGTCTACTCATAGTGGGAAGACTTTCTGAGGAAAGATTAGATAAATTGTTGCTGAAACTTTGTCAGGAGATAAATGGACTAAAAGCACGTCTCAAATATTGAGTCATATTCTACTCAAGGGGAGACTCAGCACCAAGTTGGTCAGAAGAATCCAAACAACAATGAAGACCATGTTTCAGTTGAGGAAAGATTGGAAAAGCTGCTGCGACAGTCAGCAATTAGAAACCCAATCTAGGGGAATTACTAAAATATCAATAACTGATTCTAGCCAATTCCAGATGGCTGGTGGAAGACAAGATTATGTTGATCTAATCGGAGATATCAAAAATTAAGTTAAGAGTAGCAATTCTGGACTTTGTTGGGAAGATTGATCATCAAAAAATTTCTGATTGGCTTGCTGCTATGGATGATTTATTTTGATTCATACGAGATGTCAGAAGATGGGAGGATTCATTTTTGTCAAGATGAAGTTGATGGGTCATGCTAAAATTTAATGGGGAGGTGTTGAAGATAGTTTAAAGTTGGCTAAGAATACACACTAGGTTTCAACAAGCTTGGATAATTAAGCTGAAGCCCTATAATTTTCAACTGGTGTACAAGTAGGGAAGAGACAACACAACTGCCGATGCCTTTCCCTGAATTTCTGCACCAGAATTAAAGAGTATGCATGCTTATATACTTAGAACAGATGTAATAGAAGATTCAAGCCAGCTGGAATTATCTCTAGAGAGTAATAATAATGATGTACAATGTCTCTAGAGAGTCTCAACACCGTTCTCGAACTACCAAGGGAGTAGTGCCAAATAAAGTGTCCAACAATTCTTAAAAATCGAGACAGCTTGTATCATTCTTTCATTGTTGGAACCTTCCTAAATGCAATCTAAGCGCAAACTCAATGAACTAACCCTGTCCAGCTCTCTCAGGGCAATCTTGTTGCTGTGCAGGCCTCTGAGAACACTCTTACAAGCATCAACAGCTTTATACACCTGGGTAAACGCCAAAAGATGAGCAAGCACAAATTCCAAATGATCAAAACACCAACACCAATTCACTAGTAAAGCAGCACGATTTGTTACCTTTCCTGGAGTCGATGTGACTGAGATCACATACCATCCAAGCTTAAGCCTATCAAACAGGCTTAATTCAAATGAAACATCATATGTCAATCCAAGAGAATCTCTGACAGTCGTAAAAAGCCTGTCAAAGAAAAACCATGGAACTGCTCAACTCTCAATGATTATCCCCAACAGTATCCATTAACAGCAAGAAAAGATGAAAGTTTCTTATGGTTATAAGTAAAATGTCAATCCTTGATTAGTCATACTAAGATCCATGCGTTGCACTTGGAAGTGCACAAGTGAGTCCCACATCCAAAGTTATTTGTTATCCCACATTTCTAGGTTTAGCTAGTACGTACATTAATTTCTCGGGTAGAAAAAGAAATCTTGTGAAATCAAGTGTTTAATGATTATATATCAAACTTTCAGCCAATATTATATATATGACTTATTTTTTATGTTTACTCTCTATCCCCCCCAAAAAAACTCGCACTCAACCCTGAGAACAACCACAATGGTGTCCAACGAATCAGAATTACTTTAGGATAAACACCAAAGACCAAAACTAAGAAAATATCATAATAGAAGGGCATTGCTTCTTCCTCTTGTTAATCTCTGTTTCTGGCATTCATTATTTTCAAGTCCCTCTTCTTTTTTGCTTGTATGCATCTTGTCTCTGTTTCTAATGTCTCCTTTCCAGCAGTCAATGCTGCTGCTGCAATGGACTAAATGAAACTTTATTAGTTTTCATCCGACCGTGCAAAGCTAATTGAATGATAATAAACATTACAACCTATACCTTTACAAGATTGACTTCAACGTTGCCTGCTCATCAATGGTAACTGCATTTATCTTCCCGCTAAACCAGCCTTCAACCCTTATAATCTTCAGGGGTGAATCATTTTTAACACTAAAACGTCTTCAAAGGAGGTGTCCCAATTAAATAATAACAACAAAAAGGATTCTAATTGGACATAATTGATCAAAAGATCCCAACAAGCTCATGCAGTAATGTGGCTTATTGTTTATAGCTATTAATAATATTATTTTCTGCAAAAATAAATCTTTTTAGTGCCTAGTGTCTTAGTGTCAGACAAATAGGTGTCATGTCGCCTTAAGAGCACCATACAAAATTTAACAAAACATATAAGTAGAATCTGATTAGAAAATATACATACAAGGGTATGAAAAATGACTTTAGCACCAAATTAGGTGTGATTTTTTTAAGTATGCCCTAATTCCGATTTGACTTTATTTAATGATCTATTCAAGCTTTATAATTCAGTATATCAGGTTATAACATTCTATTTTTTTTTTAAAAAAAAAATACTAGAAAAATTACAAAGTTTCAGTAATATTTTTTTACGTGCAAAGTACAGATGCACAACAACCAGATCAAATATAGACCCCCCTCCTGTCAAACCAGAAAAAAAAATGAAAAAAGAAATAATAAACTTCTACCTAAGAGAACAGGTTAGGGTCCTATTTTTTTCCTTTAATCTAACTACCCTTGTGATTAAATATGAATTTTTTTTTTTTTTTTGGTACCATGTCTTGGACTCCGTCCGGTATCCGGGGCTTCGCCCCTACTAATCCAGACCGACCGCTGTAGTGGCTCTTTTTCGGAGGGTGGGTCTCCCAATGGGGAACGCTCCATACACATAAGGGTCCGATACTCCCATCGGGAATCGAACCCTTTGCGACATTTGAATATATACTAATGTGAAACCACATGCACAAATACTAGTACCTAAAAAGGAATTGGTGCTTTCTTCCCCCTCCCCCACCTCCACCCCCAAAGCCCATCAAAAATAAATAAATAAATAACTCTAGGCCAGCAAATCTCCACTTATCTGCAAACTATACCGATATTAGCCACCTGAAAGCTTTGGAATCTTAGAAAGACATTCTTTTACATCATGAGACTTCACAAAACTATCCATGGCTCTTCTGATCAACTTCGAATCCCTTAAAGCTCCCAAATTTCTTCTTGAAAGAACTCAAACACTGGCAACCTCCCTATATCATGTCTATTTCCTCTCTCTGTCTCTCTCTAAAACCTTTTCTTTGCAGACTACCCCAAACCCCTCCAATACACTCCCTCATCAGCTGCTCATTATATGATCGAGAGATTGATCACAGGACAAACCCAATGATATAATGAAGGGGCTTTTGGTTTAATAGAATCAGGGAAGGATATTTAATATCTTATGGCTCAAATTGTAAATCTGTTTCCTTTTTGCTTTTATTAACAGGAACTAGATCCAAGAAGTAGAACATGTGAAATGACTGCAAACTTAAATTTTCCACTAAGAAAAGCACCTTGATTATTATAAGTTGATATCTCTGCAGAGAAAAGACCATCAAGAATGTTCCATACCACAGCCAACACACCACTTACAAAATGCAAGCAACAAATTAATCTATCATTTGTTTTTCTCAATGCAACGAGACAGATCTTTATCACAGTAAGCATGGGACTTGATACAGTGAGAAGATTCAAGAGACTCGTGCTTTAAAAATAAAACAGTTTTAAAGGAAGAGATACCTAGAATTTATGATCTCAGCCAAAAGCCCCATTGTGATACCAAAGAAGAGAGGATGACCACGAAGCTTTCTTTCCAGATCGCTTTTAGCATCTTGCTTTTCATCAAGTGAGACTCCAACATCAGACTGCTCATCTGAAAAGGCATGTACAAAGATTTGGCACACACACACACTATAAAATGCAGTTCCATAGATCTAACTCCAAGTAATCAAAACAGTTTCCATTAGCAGGCAGAACTGAAAAACTCTTCATACATAGTCATCAAATAAAAAATGAAGAAATGAAACTTAACAAAATAACAAGGGGCATGAGACCTGCAGGTTCTCCACTATTTATTCCAAAACACAATACTGTACAAAAGGGCAACAATTTGAACTCAATTAGAGACCACCAGAAATCCAAGAAAACACTAATCACAATCTCGCACCGTAGGCCCAACACCCGAATTCGCGGCCCGGGGGGGGGGGGGGGGTTTGGGGGGTGGGTTGTGCCATACTGGATCCCAAAAGGACTTCCACAAGGAGTCATCAGCATACATAATAGCAGTTGAAACGAAGGAAAGCTGCCTAAAATCCCTGTTATTCAGGTTGGAACATAGCAGAGGACAAGGACGGACAAAATATCTTTGAAATGTAGCAACTTTTGCCACGTGGAGTCACAAGTAAATCAAAAACCTCAAACCACGGGAGCATAACTGGTCTCCGATGTTTTCAGCAGAAGGTTCAGTTCAATCAGCTAGTGCTCAAAATCAAAATGAATAGCAGAATCTTACCCACATCCGTTGAGATACTATTGATTGTCTCAAACAGGTCTTCCCCATCTGCAGTGAAGCCCCACCGACTTGGTGCTGGTCCAGCAATGTAAGCACAGGCTCTTTCATCTGTGTCCTTCAAGAATACCTGCAATAAAAATCAATATTTAATAAGATAACACATGATTAAACAACACAGGACAAGATCACATGTAATCACTCATTGTGTCAAAGAAGAATATAAATGATAACAGATAATTAAACGCTTGAGATACAATACATAGATGTCAACCAACTCAATTAATACTTATAAAAAAGCAGGCTTAGCGATGACCGATAATTGGATAGTTAAGGTACAATCCATGGGTGTTAAATGTAACCAACTCAACAAATACAAATAAAATTCCAGGCTTAGCTCCTTACTTGTTGAAATTGCAAACTAGATGGAAATGATCGAAACAGGATCGGGCTTTCTATGTGCTTCTGCTTTAGGTCTCTTGCAGCGCTGACTGTTCCCAAATAATCAAGAATGCAGGACTCAATGTCGTCCTTTGAGAAGTCTCCTACAATACTCACCTAAGGAGTGATGCATGTCAATCTTCTGATAGGAAGCATGATAAATCCAATATCCCCAAGTAAATGGAACGGAGTAAAAGAACACACCTCCATGTTATCACCTCTAAATTGATCCATTACTGCATCCTTTACCGAAGTCAATTTTAAATTTTGTAATGATTGTGGTGTAGGCTCAACAAATCTCTCATCACCATTTAACATTGCTAACATCAGCTTATGAGCAGTTGCACGTTCTAAGCTTTTAGGAATAGATCGGTAGTATGATAAATATAACTGCCTTGATCTATCAAAAGCATCATCCAGCCAAACACTATGCTGCATGTCACAAATACTTAATCATCATAGCAGAAAAAGAGTAAGTGAAACAAGAAGATTCAGTTACATGGAATTTTGGCTAGAAGTGCCAGTCTAGCAATTTAAGCTACCATAAAGTTGTAGAAGAGAGACTAAAATGACCGGTCAAGAAAGCAAGAAGGACAAGCATGTCATCAATATAACTGTCACATATGGAGGCAAGATCAAGAAGAGAAAATTGAGAGGGACAAATAAAATCCAAGACATACGAGAGAAAAAAAGGAAATAGAAGAATAAAATTTACTTTTAAAGTCATGCAAGTAAGACAATTGATTCACCAATTCAATTCATTTAACAAAACACAGTCAACTAACCTCTAACAATATATAATATTAAAATACATGTGAAACTGTCAATTTCACTTTGGCTTCTTGTACAACATGAGCATGCTAACTCCTCTAAAATCCACCTTCAACCTAAATCATCCAAGCCATTTATGCATTCTTTCTCCTCAGTTCAATTCTCCCCAAGCACCCTCCTTTCCAAAAGGTAACCAAAGACATCACTATTCCAACTCTTCACACTTTCTTTCCAAAAAGTAACCAAAGACATTCCTATTCCAATTCTTTCTATAGAATTCTTTTTTATATAGAAAAAAGAATAAAGATTTTAAAAGGAAAGAGTAGAAACGATTACACAGAATAGCAAGAGACGATAATATATCCAAGAGAATCCATAAAACAATATAAGAAGGCAAGAAAGCTAAAAATTCAAGAAAGCCAAAAAAGGATAATCCCAGGAGTGTTCATTTTTGGGATTTGTTATGGATTGGATTAGGAGGCTAGATGGGTGGAAGGGGGCTTTTCTTACCTTAAGGTGTATTGCTCTTATCCATGCGTGATTATCCAAAGTTCCTCTTTATTTCATTTTCCCATTGGTGTAGGTGATATGATTAAGAAGTTGATGAGAGATTTTCTTTGTGGCCGGGGGTTGGATAAAAGGGACCATTTGGTGAGTTAGAAGCAGGTGTCCAAGGCTTCATTCAGCTCCTATCAAAGACTTTATATTTGTGAGGGTCATCCAATCGCTTGGAATTTTCATTTTTTAAGAAATCTTAACACTAAACAACTTCTAGAATTTTGCTATCTAATTTCCCTCTCAGAGGGGAATGAACTACAATATTCTTGATACTAGGATTCTGGTGTCTTGATAACTCAAGCACTTTTTCTTGCAAATCTTTTTCCATCATCTTATTAGTCTTCCTCCAGCACCCTCCTTTTCGTTTAAAAAATAAATAAATAAATTTGAAAGGAAAAATTTCCAGCTAAGGTTAAGGTTTTCATGTGAAACAGCCTTTTTATCGTAGGTTCAATTGTTTGGGAATGTCCTAGAAGCCTTGCTGATTTGTTTCTTACGCAGTTAAGAGCAATTGGATGGGAAAAAAACATGCTTGTTTGCATTGGAGGTGTGTGCTTTTGGTTATTCCCCGGTGCATTTGGAGGTTGCAGAATGACAGAATCTTAAAAAATCAGTTCATTGTTTCTTCTCTTCTTTGGAATAATATTGTTTTTATACTTCCCTATGGGCTCATGTATTAGCAATTCATAAAGATTATAGCCTAGAAGAGTGGAGGAAAGAAAACCACTGAGGTGAAAAAAAATAGCTTGCTAAACCCAGCTAATGATGACTTCCTATAAAACTGAAAAGAAAACACGAATTTATACAACCAACACCAAGTAACTTGGGATTAATGGGATAAAGGCTTAATTGAGTTGAGTAGTTGTGTCCTATCTATGTCCATGTCGTAAGAAATTCGTTGTGAAACCGTGTTGTGTCCTCTTGCATCTGCGTCACAAGTCAATGCCTGTGCTTTCTAGTTAGAAAGCATGTGCCTTTCCCCAACTTTATAGAAAATAAATAAATACAGAGAATGGAAAAACGACTTGATTAATATAATTAAGTTGGATTTGATTGAAAGAAAACACATATGAGACTGCCAGACAGCACGTAAAAATTGCTTAGAATTGGTTACCTCAAGTACCATATGTAACAATTGGAAAGCAGCACGCATCCCATTATCTCGAAGAGTAAACCGAAACTCCATGCAAATAAATTCCTCAGTAGACTCCAAGGAGCAATTGATCAAGTGATTCACACAAAATAGTTCCACCTGAAAAATAATACTCAATATTATTGAAAAATTGCAGGCACAAGTGAACCAGAGCTCCAACATAGGGCTAGTAAGGCACAGATGTTTGAATACTGGAATAACTAATAGCCTTGTCAAAACACACCAATATTGAGAATAAAAATTAACAGAGACTTCAATTAAGACAATCGGTTACCTACTCCAAGCCACCTGCATAAAAGTGTGATTGTAAACAAATTAGTACAAAAAGGAGGTCCACATCAAACAAGATTAACAAGGCAGAGTTCTACCATCATGATACTACTGAACCCAACCCAATGACTTTAACAAAATCATACTATTTAGGATCAAATGAAGTGGCCACGTCCTTGCTCATTAATTTTTTCCAGAGAAAGGCATAAGATCATCTTGTCTTCAGCCTCATCTTATCTACAATCTGGTCATGTTAACTTTCTAAGCATGTGAAGTGGTGCTTCTACCCACAGATTGCTTTCCCAGCATATCCTGACACAAGGAGAGTATATCCAAAGGCCAAATGGTGAAATCCACACTTAAAACCACATAGCCATCCCTACTTGATATTTGGCATGGTATAATTCTTAAGAAAAAAGTGAAAAAAAAATGTGTCAATATAACTCAGAAGGTATTCCAAAAACGTTCAGACAAATTTAAGAGATCAAGGAAGGCTTTTGTACCCCTACCAATCTACCTACAGAAAGAATACGAAAGATATAATGCACCTGCTCTCTTGAAAAATGGCCAACACGACCACCCTCACTAAGAGTACGCACACCAACCACAACAGCTCCCGTTGACTCCAAGCTTTCAGCAGCTCGGCCACCACCAACAATGAGCCTCATCACACCACCTTGAGCTTCATTTTTGGAAGTCTTTTGAGAATGAAAACAGGCGAAGGCAGAAGAAAGAGTAAAAACAGAGTCAGAATGGGAACTCAACAATCCAGGAAAAAAAAAATGCAGTACAACATTCATTAATCCTGTTCCGCATTTTCCTCAATCGAAATGATCAACAATATTTGAAAGGCTACCAATAATTCAACAGAATGCAGGAGCCATTTTAAATTATATATTTATTTTCTAAAATGCCAAAGAATTGTAAAAAAGCATGTTCTCAGGTAATGATTCTTGTAAAATCCAAAAAGAATATTTTAGTATTTAGCAGTTTGAAAGGGTTACAATTAGCTTTAATGAAGAAAAGTATGATAATGAGAGCAAGTAAAAAAATATTATGAACTTTTCTTAAAACAATGACCAAAAATTTCCATTTCTTTTTTTCTTTCCCCCCTCAGGAATGACATTATTTTCTAATGTCATCCAATATCTCTGCTTTCCTTACCAGGTGTCGAATTTGCATTTTATTGTTAACAAAGGCATAACTTCCATTGATTACAAATTAGGATACAGAAAGAATGTTCCTATCTAATAAAGCTAGAAAAGCACCATTCACATATAATAATTGAAATCATGCATGCTTCAATGCTCAAGTAAACCAGCAATGCCCCATCTCACCATTTATTAAAATGCTTACATGCTCAAGTAAACCAAGAAAGTCCAAAAGTAAAAAGTAAAAAGTATACCTTGTAATTCACAGGGATTCCATTTGAAAGCCGACGCAAAGTGATACCAGTTTCTTCATCATACAGTTTTGTCACATTTACTGCTGTACTTAAGGGGATAAAAGATGGCTTGCGCAGAAGCCTTAAATCCTGAAGCTGAGCCATGGATATCAATTCTCTAGGAACTTCTAGCTGCAGAGACAACAAAGGTCTCAGTTTCATTTGTAAGAAGATTTATGAAATCCAACAGCTATCTAAAGAGCAAGCATGAAACGCTACTAAGATACCTCTGGCTCTGCTTCTATAGGTTCCTTCAAACCTGCTTTTATTGCCATTGTGATTTCTGCCGGCAAAATTTTAAACTCAGTTTCACCGATCCCATCAACATAAACTTTAGTTGGTACACATGCAACAATAGCTGCAGGAAGGGGTGCAGTAGGATTTCCAAAATCAGAGATAAATTCTAGCACCTTGGCACCAGTAGAATTAACCTACAACCCAGAAAATAAGATATTAAAGATATGTCAATTGGGAGACCAATGATGCCAAAGTTAAAAATTTCAGGGAAAAATGCATATCAACTGCCAAGATAATGATGAATAACCATAATCCAAAAGTTTGTGGGGACTAATACAGATAGCGTACATCGCAAAGTTAATATCCATATTTCTCTTGTCACCAAGTCCCATTCCCATCAGTCTAAGAAGATCTTAATACTAAGAGTTCTTATTATTTTTTTTCTTTTTCATGTTATAGGAACTCAAAAGACTCCCATTTATCTTTGACTAGCAAGAAAATTTTACTCAAGTGCAACATGTAAACTTGAAGTAAACCCAGTTAAACAGATCATTAAAATGGCAGCTAAAGCTCTAAAAGAGCAGGACAGGACCTTGTGGAAAGTATACACATTTCATTATCCAGACCACCCAGTAACAGATATGCTGCCAAATGAGTGGAAAAGGAATGTTTGTCACTAAAGAAGAATGCTATTCAACATTATAAACACAACAATGGAACAACAGGACAGCACTTAATGGCTAGAACAAGTATATTGATCATTGCCAAATAGTATCACTTCTAATTGACACAATTAGCATAGCAAATAAGCTTATACTCAAAAGCTCCAAATCATGCCTTGGGCTTGGGCTTGGTAGTAACAAGTAACCAAGTCATGCATCAGGATCCTGCAAGTGACATTTGAATAATGACAAGTAAAATATTACTTCTTCGAGAGTAACTGTTCTGGCCACAGCAACCAAACTCTCATGCCCCTGCCTTTGATCCATCACAGTGTGACCAAGTGCATCGCTTTCCATAATAAAATCCAAATTTTCCACAGATGGCACATTATCAATCATAGCAGCCAACTGCTCACTATCTTTTAGAAGTGCATCCATATAGCGAGCCAATTCACCTTTAGTGACACCAAACTCTTTAAGCCTTCGAACCTGTTCCAGTAAACCAAAGGCAGTAAAATTTTAGAAAAAAAAATTCATATGAACCCTACAACCAATGCATGGTTGCTCATTACATTCTGGCTCATCAATATCTTAATCAACATGATTGACAGTAATTCCTACTTACATGCACTTATGTCATGTTTGGCATGAAAGCAGAAAGACGACGTAAGTGGAAAATTATATCATAAATTATGTGATAGATGCATGGAAATTTGTGGAATCTATGGATGATAGCCCACTACATTCTGGCTCAGCAAGTGGGATGTTAAAGTGTGCATGCATGTTTTTCCTCCTCAACATGCCTGACGCTACGACAAACTTAAGGCTTTGGGTCATGTCTGAGAAGAGGGAAAAAAGAATATACGGGTAAATGCAAAACCATATCATCTATTTATTGTAAAACATGCAGATGGTAGTAGGAGTAGGAGAAAGGAGTGGAAAGGGGCTAACACACTGTGCTACCTAAGCATTGGCTAACATACCTTTAAGTGTATAACATCCTTGTTTTGGTGAAAAAAAAAATGATGCTACCATAAATTCCACGTGTTATCGTTTTTAAAATTTACCACTACCAATTTCCCTTGTACTAAATAATGCCCTTGTGTTATCGTTATCAGTTACGTAATGAGAGCAATAAATAGCATACCTCATGGACAGCTACTTTGATGGCACTTCTCCAATTTTTAGGCTCTGCGGTGACAGTGAGAGTAGTCACTGTGCAACCCTCCCTTCCAGAGTCACTATGATCCAATTCAATTGATGTAAATGGAGGATTCGAACTCTGAAAGAAACATTGAAATGGTTAATGACAAATATAAGATTTTGAAATGGTTAATGACAGAAAGACAATTTACTGTGAGGCAAATCAGCATACAGTACACCAATCCAGCACCATAAGAAATGATCTTTTAAATTTACTGAATAGATAGTTAAACCAGATGTGTGTATAAGGCAAACAAATAAACATGCTATAACCAGAAGTAGTCTACAACAAAGAAAGATAATCAGGAAAAAGGAACATTAAGAAAGCACCAACAGAAAGAGCATAATGAAATTAAGAGTTGAAATCAAGGGCATTGAAAGGTGTGCTCATTAGTAATAGTCTATGTCAACTAGCCCATAATGCAGGAATAGTTTAGTAACTCTGATTAAAGAGCTATTTTTGTTATTTGCTTATTCTTAAATATGTACATATAAATATAAGTATATATAAATATGAATTAAAACTTCTCCAACTTCAAAACAAGTTGTCAATTCTCCACAATTATCTATCTCTTGGATGCTTTTTCTCTCAGCTGTATCTCTCTCTTATCTCAAGAGAAGCGATTGATTCCTCGTCCCTCATCTCTCACTCCAGTGAACTTGTAACAGTGAAAAATTGTCATTCAGTGTTGATCACAAAAAGAAAAAACAAAAATATATGCTAATGTGCACATGCTTGAAGGAAAGAGAACATAATACACCTTGTATCTTGTGTTGATCCTGAACTGCAAGGCTGATAAAAATATCCGCTTCATCAAGACATTTCTCAAGTCACCATATGTTTGAACCTTCTTCACAGGAATCTAAAAAAGAAAATAAGCAGAATCCTGAAGGACTATTAAACATGTTACCCATTTATAAATGGTTAACATAAAACCTAAAGTAGAAGGTATATCAATATCTACAAAAGTCAGAGAATGTGCAAAATATGTGCAGAAAGCTCTTTCAAAAGACAACTGGTTAAAAGCCACACTATTGGGCTCATGACATCATGTTCAAAGTATGTATTTGGGTTCAAGTAGATCCAATCACATTCTCAAATTGGATGATGTTCATTAAATCACCAAGTCATAAAAGGCATACTTCAAGTCATCATTTTCATCATAATACAACATTGCTACTAGATCCTAACATTTGCACATACTAGTTTCAGAAACTGATCCTAATTTCGATAATAAAAATGGTAGGAACCTACAAAATATCTTTCGTGAAGGAGATATCACCCAAAATTTTATGCACAAGATGGCAATTACTAAAGGAAACTATGCAGGACGAAAATATATCTGACAACGGACCTTGCAAAACATATTGATTGAGAAATTCTGAAGCAACTCATGCTGAAATATATGTGGCAACTTTGCAGTATTATTCTTGCCGGGAAGAGACCAAACATGCTCAACAGGAGGACGAACTGTATGTCTTTCCTTCCTAGTTATCCTGGTTTGATCTACAGGAATAGATGACCTTTCATGAGAAAAACTTCCAGCCAACCCAACCGAGAGCTTAGGAACAAGAAAACTAGCCATTGCACCAAAAGCACCAGAAGGTGTTGCTGCAGCAGTCTCATTTTCCACACCGGTTTGTCCAAAAACAGTCTGCATGATAGTTGTAGTAAGAACAACTCTAGGAATTAAATAATGCAATCAAAGTCCATTCACTGGTTTAATACAAACTTCAAAAGTAGTAACACAAGACAAATATGTTGGAAAATCAAGTAGAACTCTGCATCACCTCTATTTGATAAACCACCTTTGAGATGTTATCAATATCTCCCACAATGTACAAAGTAGCATTTGCGGGGAAATACCAACGTTCATGAAATCTTCTGATTTTATCAGCATCCCACTTTTTTATCTGCTCCTCCACTCCAATTGGAAATCTTCTGCTGAGCTTGTTTTCAGAGTGCAAATGTTGTAATAACTGTGCACAAAGAAACCTCAAGCAACATAAGGTCAGATTAACAAGAAAAACAGCATGAGAAGAAAATTACAAACTAAGATGTCACAAAGTTCATAATACCTGACAATCAACACGGTACTCAATTGTGTTCATCATCTGCAGTTCTGAAAGTATGGCTCGCCTTTCTTTTTCAACACGAGAAGCAAGGAATTTGGGGTGGAAAGCAATCTAATAGCATGACAAAATGAATCATTCAACATGCAATTCTATTTCAGCAAAAACCCTGTAAAGAAGAAAAACACTACAGGTACACCCCAAGAGGCATAATTACAACCCAGTTAAACATTTTTTCAAGTACATCTAAAAAAGCAACACAACTGCAGACAGCAGCTTCCCTGAACCAATTTGAATAACTCGAAGTGAGATGGAGGTCATATGAAGATATTACTGATATATATTTTACATATGCAACAAGACCATATCTGAGTTAAGGTGTAGATTCAGATTTTTTAACCTAGCTTAGGGTTGAGTTCAAAGTTTTTTTGATCAAAGAAGTTTCACCAGACACATCAATATAAAACCATTATTTGAGAAAACAATTCCAAACTTTTTTTTATCAAGGATAAATGTTTAAGCTTAAAAGAGAAAAGTCAATAACCCACCATCTTTTTTCTACCTAATCATATTAACTACTTTTAGAACTATTATCCATCATTATGGTTTCAAATTGGGGCGACAGATCAAACTTCTTTGTCTAGAATACACTCATGATGCAAGTAGAAATACCTAAGTAAACAAAGTGCCTTATGCAATTTAGTGTTTGATCATGATAAGGTTCTTAGAGTAGTAATTTCATATTGTCTATTTTGGAGGGGCTATACATAATTATTATGCATTGGCTTCTTCGAGAAGCCTTACCTGTGGCTTGCTAAAAAGCTTGAGATTGGCTTGCTGGAGTGCTTTGCTTTTAGTAGAAAAGGGGTAGTTGTACTAGGGAAGCTTCTTTAGAGTGTTGTTTTCAAAAAATAAATAAATAAAAATCCCCTTAGATCTAGAGCTGTGTTCCCCTCTCTTGGCTAGGGATTGCAGGCATTGGAAGTTTAGGGTTTTGAGAAGTCAACCCTGCAGCATCTTCCAATCCCTCTTTGCTGCTGTTTGCACAAGAGGCCCGCCTATTGCTTCATGATCTTTCAACTTCGGGATTAGTTTCTCTTGTAAGTCTAATTGCTTAGGAATTATCTGTTCATGCTTTACTTATAGTATATGAGATTTGGGTGTTTCACTCTTAAATACAAATTTATTAGTCTTATACCGCTTTCAATTTTCTGGTTTAGATCAACTCAACTCAACTAAGCCTGAAGTCCCAAAAAAGGAGAGGTAAAAAAAAAAGAAAGAAAAAAGAAAAAAAGCAGTAGCCTGTGAATCCCCATGGTCTAATCAGCTCTGTTCAATGCCAAATTAATAATTAAGTTAAAAGTTTAACATATAGTGTTTCACTACCACTTCAAGAGTTTTCTTGAGCCTACACAAGTCAAAATACCAATATTACCTCATTTAAAGCATCCAGAACGAACGGAAGTAAGTCACCACCAGAGTCCTGCCAAAAATAAAACACAACTTTATAAATCAGAATATAGACATGATTGAGAAAGCAAAAGAAATATTGTCAAAAAGTGTTCCTCTTAGCCAAAGTAATCAACTGTCTAGACATCCTATCTGTGCAATCCTCTTAGCCAAACTAATTTCTCCGGGTCTTGGGTGAGAATTCTCCCCTAGGAAGCCTCTCGGACAAATAAACCTTTTACATCACTTGTTGCAATCATTCTCAAATGGCTAATCTCCTATCATCTCCTATTATGTACCTTCCCCCTCAAGAATGCCTAGAAAGAGTTCACACTAAACCAACCACTTTGGTTTCCTTCCACACAATCTTATCAATTTTCCAAAATGGATCGATTTTGAAATAGTGCAAGTCTAGAAATTTTCTAGCAGTCTCAAACTAAGATAAAACTCATCAGGAGGTTATTAAAAGGAATACGTGCAATTCCTTTTATTCCTTCACTTAGCAATTCGCAAACAATAGCAGGTTTTAATCATGAAAAGTGCAAAGAACTTTCAGCAACTTCAATACAATAAAATTAGAAAACAATCAGGAAGATGAACAATAAAGCAACCTTAGTACACAAGTTTAAGATATGAAAGCAAGGACCAATACTTGAACAATTTATCAATAACTATTCACATATGAACAGGTAGCATGTACTAAACCTTTGTACTGGTTGGTGAGTGGATGTGAAATACTGTGTGGTGAAAATCTGTGTAAGCATTTGATCTTGCTCCCGTCCCAAGGAGCTTTTCACGCTTCTTACTTCCAAGGAAAGCAACATGCTCGATCATATGTGCAATTCCTTGCTCATCATCCTCCTCATCAATAGACCCCACATGAACCTCCATGTGTGCTTCAATCCTAGATTTCCAACACGAGTTCGCAGGTAAATAAAATTCCTAGTGAGGCAGTAAGAAAAGAGCATATGTGTATAAATGGGATGTTATGATCTCAGAAATGCTAACCGTGGTAACTACATATTTCAATTTGGTTTATAGTCTCTATGTTCTTAACGTCATCATGATCCAAAAATTTCATAATTATACACAAGCAAAGATTTTTGTTACATTTGAAAAGAAAAGGACTAAATCACGTTAGGAATCAAGATTATGTTATCGACAGTCTGTTGCTTTACTCCTTTGTCTCTAATTTCTAAATACACAGACCACTACATATGTTATGAATGCATCTCAAAAAGTTCATCCATCTCTAACTCATCCAAGGTAAGACAGTTGGCATTCTCAACATCATACATAAAAGAATAGAAGCAAAATCATTTGAAAGCAACCAAGAGCAAGTCAAATTCTCTACTACCAAAAGAGAATATTGAGCAGCATGTATAAGCACACCATTAAGCAAACAAAAAAACCAATATTTGCTACCTATTTGCTGGAACTTTGTTTGGTAAAATAAGATAGCGAAGTCCATTTTTAAGCTGTCCCCTATACAACTTTGGATGAGATGGAAGTATACAATTGAGAAAACCCTCTAAGTCAATGCCTTCTATCTCAGGATTTGAAAAATCCAAGCCTTGTTTCTCCAGAATAGCATCAGGGCTTCTTGTAGTTGCTGCATGTAGCTCGTCAGGACCGAGAGTTGCACATGCAACATATGATGGCTTCACCAATGAACAAAAGATGCAAGTCAGACATCCATGAAATGTGTATATTACAAAGCATGGTACACTCAATGAATGAAACTCAATCAGAAGCAATAGTATGTCCACATATTGCAATGTATCACCGTCTTGAAATCATTAACATGGTCCAGACTGTGACACTCTAGGACTAAAATTGAAGTTTTCTAACCTAAAAAGAAAATCATGCATGCTGAGGAATGCGAAATTACATCTAAAAAGGAATTGATATGAAATGATTATAGAGTTTTAACTTTTGAACAGCATTAAGCAAAAAGCACCAAGAATTGTTGTCCTCCGCATTACAATGTCAACTTGCTAAATAAGGATTCAAAAGTTTAGAATGTGGAAAAAAATTATTTGAACCTGTACTCATAAGAGTACTAAATTTGATTCCTAGACATATCATCATTGAAACACAACTCTGTAAGATTTAAGATATGTCTAGATCACTGAAAAGGAGAAAAAGAAGTCGGCAAAAGAGTTTACAAATGCATATACGCATACATACATCTATCTGATCATTAGAGCTACACACTATTGGTGGTTGAAGGGTTTCGCTTCTGATCATGGTAAGAAGGCGTTTGACCCTATCATCATTGCATATCAAACAACAGTTTTTTTTTTCCTAGGAATACAGAAGTTGGCGCAACTTTTGTGTTTAAGGAGCACCCTTTTGTGTTTTGAGGAAGTAAAATCAAGTTTAAAAGTCAAGCTAGTCAAAAATAACTTGATACCACTGGCCAAGACTCTGAACCATGGGAGGTCAACTGCCACTTTGATGCAAAGTTTGCAAGCTCTTGTTCATGTACTTGGGCTTCTCTACAGAAACACGGTTTCAAAACCGAGCCTTAATCCCAATAATTTGGTATCAACCGTTTGAGAGACAAATTTGTAAATGGTTAAAAAATAAAAAATAAAAATAAAAATAAAAAATAAAAAATAAAAAATAAAAATAAAAATAAAAAGAAGAATAAATAGATAAATAGATAAAATAGATAATATATATCTAAAATATGTTAGTTTAATCTGTGCGGATTCTTGTACGCCACTCATTCCTATCCAAGGTTATCTTCTCGTCTAAACCCTTAACTATCATATCTTTACGAATAACTTGCATCTAAATTTTCAGTGATCTACCCCTACGTTTTACTAAATCTCCTATATTTAAGTTCTCGGTTCTCATAACCGGTGCATCCTTAGATCTTTTTTGCACATACCCAAATCATCTGAAACGACACTCTCACATCTTTTCCACAATTGAACTAACTCCCAACCTGTTACAAATAACTTCATCTCTCATTCTATCTCTTCTAGTTTTGTCACACATTCACCTAAATATCCTCATTTTTGTTAAGACTATTTTTTGTTCTTGTTGTTGTTTAATAGCCTAACAATCAATACCATTCAATAGTACAGGTCTAACCGCAGTTCTATAGAACTTTCCCATCAAATGCATTGGTATCGTACGATCACAAAGAATTCCGGATACCTTTCTCCATTTTATTCAACTTGTTTGAATACTATGATACACATCCCCATCTATATTGCCATCATTTTGAATGATGGAATCTAAATATCTAAATCATTCACTTTTTGGTACATCTTGTCCATCTTGTCTAATCGTTTTTTCTTCATTCAGATAACTGTTGTTAAGCCAACATCTCATATATTTAGTTTTCGATATACTCAATCTAAACCCTCTGAATTACAGTGTATCTCTCCATAACTCTAACTTAGCATGAATACCCTCCCTATTTTCATCAACTAGCACTATATCATCTGCAAAAAAATATACACCATAATATGTCATTTTGAATGTTTTTTGTAATTTCCTCTATTATATTACAAAGAGAATAGGATTTAATGCCGAATCTTGATAGAGCTCAATGTTAACGGGGAAGTTATTACTCAATCCTCCACAAGTTCTTACATTGGTCTCAGCTCTCATACATCTCTAATGAGATTCATGTATTTGGAGATCCCTTTCTTCATCAACGCCCGTCATAATACATCTCTAGGAACCCTATCATATGTTTTTTCTAAATCAATAAATACCATATGTAAATCTCTCTTATGTGCTCCATAAGTCTCCATCAAATGTCTTAACAAGTGGATTACTTCCGTAGTGAATCTCCCACGCATAAAACCAAATTGATTTTAAAATATATTTATCTTCGATCTCAATTTATGCTCTATCACTCTCTCCAATAGTTTCATGGTATGGCTCATAAGTTTAATTCCTCTATAATTGGAACAATCTTGTATGTCTCATTTATTCTTATATAGCGGTACAATTATACTCTTCTTCCATATTTTGGGCATTTTCTTAATTTGTCAAATTTTGTTAAAAATATCCGTTAACATTATTATACCAAATTCACCTAAACATTTTCACATTTCTATGGAGATGCCATCAGGTCCTATGCCTTTATTATTTTTCATTCTCTTTAAAACCTCTTTTATTTCATGGGAACGAATTTTACGTTTAAAATCTTTATTAATCTCTTCTACAGGTATCTCGATATTTTCTATATCCGTTATACTCTTAACATTAAAAAGATTATCAAAATAATCTCTCAAACGTTTTTTTATGTTCTTATTTCTTATATCATTGGTTTCACTCTTAATACACCTAACACCATTTAAATCTTTTCCCTTTCTTTCCCTTATCTTGGCAATTCTGTAGATCTCTCTTTTTCCGTCTTTTGTCTCCAATCTCCTATATAGTTTATTATACACTTTACTCTTTGATTCTTGGATAATCTTTCTCACCTCTTTTTTTGCTTCTTCATACGCATCGCTACTATTATTATCTTTAAGGTTACTATAACACTCTCGTTTGATCCGAATAACAATTTGTATTTCTTAGTTCCACCACCATGATTCCTTGCCTACTGGGGCTTGACCTTTAGATACACCGAGAACCTTCCTACCTATATCCTTAATATTAATAGATATTTCTTTCCATATTATTTCTAAATTATCACTGGTGGACCAATTCGCTACTTGAATTAATTTATCTCTAAATGTCATCACATTTTCTTCTTTCAAATTCCACCGCTTAATTCTTGGTTCCACTAATGGACGATACTTCTTTTGTCTTTTAGACACACGTATATCTAAAACTAGGAGTCTATGCTAAGTTGCCACACTCTTCCCAGTATAACCTTGCAATCCTTACGGTCATTCTATCACCTCTCCTAATAAGAAAGAAATCTATTTGGCTAGCATTAGACCTACTTCTATATGTAACAAGTGTGTTTCTTTTTTCTTAAACATAGTGTTTACAACTATCAGATTGAACGTTGTGGTAAACTCTAAGACGGTATCTCCTGCCTCATACCTACTACCAAAACCAAAGTTTCCATGCACGAATTCAAATCCATCATTCCTCTCTCCTACATGTCCATTTAAGTCACCTCTAATAAATAACTTTTCTCTACTAGATATGACTTGTATAAATTCATCTAAGTGCTCCCAAAATTAATTTTTAGTAATTGCATCTATACCTATTTAGAACGTATAAACACTAACTATATTAATTACGTTTTCTCCATCTAGCATCTTGACAAGTATAATTCTATCGCATTTCCTTTTTATCTCTATTATATCATCTAATAGATCCTTGTGTACGATTATTCCAACCTCATTCTTAGTTCTATCCCTACCTGTGTACCAAAACTTATGACCATAAGTCTCTACTACTCTAGCCTTCTCCCCGACCCACTTAGTTTCTTGAAGGCACATGATATGAATTTTTCGTCTATTCATTGTTTCTCTTATCTCTCATAACTTACCGGTCAAAAATCCTATATTCCAAGTGGTTAGGCGAATCCTATCTTCAGAACTACTGTTTAGATATGTTAAATAAAAGGGCGGCAGTTGTTGTAAGGGGGTAGGCTCACATCTAGTGCTCTATTACCAGCCTCCATATTTATTTTATTTCCTTCCTGAGACAATCAAATTCTAGAATCTAGAAGATATCCATACAAGTTTGCTATGGATGCAAATGAAATAGAAATAAGACTTGGGAAAGGAAAAAAACATAGCTATGGGATTTCTACAAGACGCACATTTGTGAACCTTTGAGCTGCAAAACGCAAGAATCTCTTTAACTCGAGAATTTTCAAACTTTCAAGGTCCAGAGTTACAATTTGATAGAGACAAAACTCAAAAAGAATATAATAAACATACATACATATATATTATATTCAAATCAAAATAGAGTATCATACAACTATATAAAAGTCCAAAAAGGAAAATTGGTGAGCAAGAGGAAATGGAATAATCTTACAAATGATTTGTCCAGCACAGTCTTTGGGCAGAGAAAAGTGCATCGGCCAAACATGATTCGTTGGTTAAATGTTATGATGCCAGGACGAGTTTTGCATAGATAAGGCATGCATTTCCTCTGTTGTGCTAGAGATGCCTCAATCACCCATTCCTGGTGCATGAGGTTATCATGCTGCCAGGTATTCTTCCTCTTCCAAACTCCGGCTCCTTTATAGTTTTGGCTGATACGAGGCAACCTTGCATGGAAAGAGCAACAAACAAAAACCAAAAACATAGTTAAAATAATGGGATCTTTTTGTGATCATAAGAGTGATGACTGTGGCAGAAAAAATAAAATAACAAAATGAGAAAGTTGCTTCTAGTGCTCTTATGATTTCGAGGTAATAGAGAAGAATTTCCTAAGGAGCAGTTATGGATTCTATTACCAAGATAACTTGGAAAACAATATGAATGTCACTTAATGGGATACTAAAATCCAAATGAAGCTGTCGCAAGAAAATCAAAAGTAATAGCAACAGCAAAACAACATTACAATTATGTGGAATTTTTTTTTCGGAGGGGGTTATAACTACTCCATTTGGCCACCAAGATAATGGCTAGAACTCAGAACACTAGAAAAGGTCAGCATGAGTTCCAAATGCCACCGCTGAATAACTAAAGCACAGATTAAAAGACTGCATAACCAATGGAGACCAGGATGGATCACAACAATGAATCATCAAGTGAAGCAACGGTAGATAGTCGAATCAACAATTAGGATATGGCAGGAGCATATGAACCAGACTTTGACAGAAAGAACACAATGTCATTGTCACTGTGATGTTCAAGCAATTGGTTGCATGGGTCGAGTTTGTTCAGCACAAACCCTAAAGCCATGCTAGGAAATTCACCCCAAAGATAAAGCCCAATCAAGGGTTGAGAGAAAGTTTATTAATTCAAAAGCTACTTTACAATGAGAAATAAGATGTTAAGATAGCCTAAGCAACCTAAGTAGGAAACTATTTATGAATACCTGTACATCATTGTAAAATAAAATAAAGAAACGAAAGCAAGCTTCTGGACAGGATTTGGATGTAGCCGCGCACGACAGGCACCCACCTCAGTTTTGGGCAGGGCGAAAGTGAGTTCAGACATCACCTAATGCCCCTAACTCACAGGAGTGCAATTTTTTTCGGGCTTGAATGGTTTCTCCCCCACAATCCTTTTGTGTGTCAATTTTCCCCTCTTACAATGTTCTGACAGTCTTTTAGATTATAAACATGGCACTTAATACGACCATTAAACTTGAAAAATCAAACCTTAATCTTTCATAGTTTCTCGTTCTACATCAGCCCCCTCTCCCATTTGGAAAAACTCAACCTCGAGTTTGATGCAAAACCTGAATATGCTCGATCCACCTTGTACAATATGATTCCAAAACGTGACAAGTGACGCTACTCCACATTACTCAAGAAGGCTCTACAAATAGGATCAAACACATACAAATCAAGAACATTGCCAGGCACAAATTCGACAACAAAATATTCTCCTTAAACAAATACCTTTGACCCTTCATTAATATCGAGCGCTATTAACCTTTTTAGGCCCTTTCACCTTCTCAACACCCATAAAATAACAATCGACGTCACCTGCTTCCACAACACATCTCTTACATGGTGAAGAGCAACTTCATCATCTTTGGACTCCAATAGCTCTAACATACACCCTTAAGCGTTAATTGATTCCATGAGAAAAATCTCTACATTTAGATGGGCTAGGTCCCGATGAGAAAATGAACTAAGAAATTCGCTCTACACCTTTATCCCAATGTTAATTTCTGACTCAACATTAAACCCATTACACTCAATCTGGAATCTTCAATATCATAATTTACACCACCATCAGGCTTGCAAATTATTTTCATATATACATCATCAACATCTCCTTCCCTTCTAACTCAAATTCAAAACTCCAAACTATTTCACTAAAGTTCATGAAACAAGTATCCCTCATGTTTCAAATGGTTTAAAATATTCATACCTAAAATTTTCAAGAACTAGATCCAATGTAGGTCGACCATGGGCACCTACCATGGCATGCTTCTCACCCTTTCTACAGCCCCTGCCCAGAACCCTTGATCATAAAGTTCAAATCTCACATCTTCTCTCTTAGTTGTTCTAGCTATCATAGGAGAATCTAACAAATCCCAAAAGATAAAATCCACTCTAGGGTTGAGAAAAAACTTAAACAATAACATTTAAAGAGGGCATTTGTATTGGGATGGCAAAGCAATTAAATTTAAAAATAATAATAATTAAGAATACCTGGTGGGGAGCAGAGATGAGGACAGACGGCGTGCTGCATGTGCAGTAAAATTGGTAGAGGAAGAAGAAGAAGAAGAAGAAGAAGAAGAAGAAGAAGAAGAAGAAGAAGAAGAAGGGGAAGGAATGATGAGATTGATCCGAGTCCTTGAATAATAAGTGTCATCCCCTTTCAGAGTCGAACAAGATATTTGAGGGCCGGTTTGTGTGGCCAGTAAAGAGGGAGAAGCAGCCATTTGGATTTTGCCCCAGAGAGAGAACCCGCAAGGCTAGGTCAGTTCAGCGTGCCTGAGAGAGTGCCAAACCGAAACCCTTCCGCCTGAGCTTCGACCTTTAAATTCTTGATGTTGCCACCCACACGCAATTTCCCTGATATTTTCCGCGAGGGATTTCTGAATCCAATTCCTTTCTCCCTCTCTCCTCTCCTCTCATATAGAAATTTCAACGAAGACGGTCCCCAATCCCATCCGCCCCAGATAAAATTACCAAAACGTCCCCCATCAAAGGATTCGATTGGTGGCTAAAATATAAGACACGGTACTTACTGGTACGGGGCAGGGGCAGGGGCAGGGGCAGGGGCAGGGGCAGCAACTCTATGGTTTTACATCTTCCTTGACGCGCAGGACCTCATTTTTGTGTATGAGAGAGGATCACAATCCCTTTCTATTTTTCTTTAACTAAATGTGTTTTATCAATCTCATGTAATGACTAAAAACCCTTCGATAAATATCTGTCTATTGGCACACCCAAGCTGCTTTCGAACTTTCGATGTTGACACGACATACCTTCTTCAACGTTCCAAAGCTTTGTTCCCACATTATTTTTGTTTTTTTCAATCCCTTTTCATTTCGAATAATTCATCTCTTTTGCTACCTTCTCTCCTCTCTCTCGTATTTGCTGAGAATATATGAGGACCGGACCCTCTCCTTTATTCCTAGATATACTTGACAAGAAAGTTTTGATCTTTTGTCTCCCTCTGTATTTTGAATCAGAGTAATTTCAGTAACATTTAAAAAATATAATAAAATATATAGAAATTTCTACAATGGTTAGTCTGAGGACACAGGATAGGTCGCTTGGGTACGAAGATCAGAAATTTGTGAAAACATGATTTACCGAATGGCAGACTCGGGGCCTTCTTCAAGTCATCACCTTTTGAATTGTGGAGTTTGTTCTTCTGGTTCCCGGTATCAACTCTTCGGCCCCTACTCTCAAAATTTTCATGTATTATTTATTTATCTATTTTGATTTATATGATGGAGCAAAGTAACGGGGAAAAATTATTAATGGCAAGGAACATCTCGCCCAAAAAAACCTTTCTTAATTCTGAAATTACAGTATAGGTGGGCATAGACCAGTTTTGGCCCGAAAACCGGTCCAACCTCCCTACTGTAGCCAAACTATTTGATTATTTATATTTGTTGTGTGATAAGGATCTTTAACTTTCCCAAAATATTGAAAATTTCCTCTTTCTTGAATTAGGATACTTTTAAAATTTTCAATAATTTAATTTTCAAACTTTTAAAACTTAGTTTACTTTTTCAGTATGAACTCTTTTTCTAGCATGTGGCAAATTCAATCTAGATTTCGGACAAACTCTTTTCTAAATCAGCCTATGAGATCTTCACAAGATTTGTAGAGTTTGAAGTTTTCTTTCCAACGTTATAAGAATCACCTCAATCGGATATCAGAATAGAAAGTTATGTCCAAAATACAGACTACTGCTCGTCTAATCCAAAAATAACAAATAAACCCAATATTTTCTAAATCATTAATTATAAAATTAAATTAATATAATATCATAAAATATAATTTAAAATAATTCTAAAACTCATAAATAAATGCTAAAAAATAATTTAATTGTCTAAAAATATTGTTATCAAATACCCCCACACTTAAATATTTGTTTGTCCTTAAGCAAAGGCAATTTCCTCCAAAACCAATTCAGTTTTTCCAAATCCCTAATTATGCATGTGACAAACTCAAACCGAAATTATAATCAAGACAATTAATATTTCGCAGTATTAGTATTAGAAAAACCATTGCATCTCCTATAGTTAAATAATTTAATTGTCTAAAAATATTGTTATCAAATACCCTCACACTTAAATATTTGTTTGTCCTTAAGCAAAAGCAATTTCCTCCAAAACCAATTCAGTTTTTCCAAATCCCTAATTATGCATGTGACAAACTCAAACCGAAATTATAATCAAGACAATTAATATTTCGCAGTATTTAGTATTAGAAAAACCATTGCATCTCCTATAGTTTTCTTAAAATCAAGAATAATGCAAGATTTAAATACCCTCACAATCGGTTTACTCAATACAAAGAGAAATACGATAAAGGAAGCAAAATTTGATTATCTTATGCACTCAATTTTATAGATATATAAATCACTTAAATCAATATAATAAGATTTCCACCACTTAAATATATGAAATCTATACACTAATAAAAAAATCTTTTATTTAGCTGTAAAGGGGCTAGAGGGTGTAATAATAAATAAAAATAATAATTCACTAAAAATAATTAAGTATCAAGATGTGGCATATTTTTACATCAAGACAAAGAAAATACTAATTTACTCAGTTTCTCATCCCAAAATATATAAATTACTCAAATCTCAAATGTGTAATGAATTATTCCTCCAAAGCAAGGAATATGACTACTATAAGAGTAAACAAACTCAAGAGTGAAAAATACTTCATTTTTTATTTTCTATTAGTCAACCAGCACCTACCTTTTTATTTCACTTTATTTTCGAATTTTTGCTTTTTATTTATCACTTCACTTTTTTTTATTTGAAAATACATCAATAAGATAATATCTAAAAACAAATATAAAAAGAACATAACATCATGTTATTAACTATAAATATATTAGTGAATTATAATTCAAAATCAGAGTTAGAAAAAAAATCGGTTATGGGGTAAAATTATGTGGATAATTTAAAAAAAAAAAAAAGATCTGGACTCAAATGAGTTAACTAAGAAATATAAATCGTTAGGCATGATATTTTTTCGAAAGCCAAAAGTATGTAAATCTAGATATCTTAATCTGGTGTATGAAAATAAAGAATATAGTCTCAAAATATATAATAAAACAAATTCTAAAATATTCATTCCATATGTGATATACGCTCAAGAAAAAATGAAAGCACAAAGATTTGCTCTTTAAAGCTCAATTTCTCACTTTGATAAATTTTTGTTTTGAATCTTGAATGTCTATCTTTCAAATCAACCATAAAAATATGAATAACTAATCATTCACCAAATAACCACTAATATCAATATCTTTCAAGCAATTTAATTCAAAACAAGTAACACACAATAACTAAAAAACCCGAAAAAAAATCTTGTTGGTATGGAGAAAAATTTAGCAAAAGTTTTCAAGAACCAAGCAAAAATTTAGCATTCAATTTCCTCAAATTCCTAAAAAATTTTAGCATATATATATATATCTCCTCCACACTTAAACTAAACATTATTTTCAATGTGCAAAGTGAATAAAATAAAAAGAAAGAGAACAGAAAACTCTCCTGAAACCTGTAGCCTCCTATTCAGCAGTGACGAAACCTGTAGCCTCCTCATCAGCAACGACTCTTTCTTTTGGTCCTCATAGATCTTGACACTATATCCATTCATTACATCATGCCATGCCTTTGTCCTCTTCTTATCAATTTGAGCATCCTTATATGCTTTATTTTGCCATTTCTCCGGTTTACTTGTCATTTGTAACTTTTTTTCTTTTCTTGTATCAAGTTTCATTTTTTATTGAAATTCAATTAATTTCACACCCAAAATAGCACATGCATCAACATATTCATTGTCTAGGAAACCATGATTTACATGTACTAAATTGATAATGCAATTTTCAATGGGATTGCTAAAATGAAAGATATTAAGATCATGATCATGTTCAGTAATCTTATCAATGCAATATTCTCTAAAATCAGCTTATTTTTCACAATTTCTCTTGTAATGAAAAGCTTTGAACTCAATCTTTTCATCATCAATTCACAAAATTAACTTCCTAACATGGACATCTATCAAGGCTCGTGCAACGTTTAGAAAATGTTGATCTAGAATCAATAAAATACCATCATCATCATTCATATCCAAGAAAACAAAATCGACAGAAAAAATAAACTTATCAATTTTAACCTATATATTATCAATAATGATTCTTGGATATTTTATACTTTTATCAGTTAATTGCAAAGAAATATTTATAGCTCAAAATTCTGTCAATCCTAATTTAGAGAACATAGAATAAGATATGATATTCACACCAGCACTAAGATCACACAAAATATTAGAAAAATTAGTTTGACCAATAATATAAGGAATAGAGAAACTCCTTGGATCTTTGAATTTTGATGGCAGCTTTTTTTGTAGAATCGCGGAGCACTCCTTCCGTGAACTTGACCTTTGAAACCTCATCAAGTTTCCTCTTTTTAGTGATCACCTTCTTAAGAAATCTCTCATATCTCAGCACTTGTCTAATAACATCTAGAAGAGGAATATTAATGTGCACTTTTTTAAAATTTTCTAAGAATTTTTCAAATTCTAATTTTGCACGTAAAAGACGATCAGGAAAGGATTTATAGTCACTTAAACGTAAAATATTTCTTTGTTTTGTCTATGGTGTCTTAACTTCCTCATTTGTAGATATTTGGAGCTCTTCCTTTTTATCTTTTTTATCCTCTTCATCCTTGGATAGATCTAGTACCTCCTGCAATTCAGTCCTCATGGTGATTGCATTAATCTACCCTCTGGGGTTCTTCTTATTGTCACTTGACAATCTACCTGGCTCACGAGAACGAAATGTATTAGCTAATTTGTCAAATTTATTTTCAAGCCCCTCAAACATTTCATTAATCACTATCTCCAAGCGTTCAATTGCGATCTCCCATGATACCTTGTCCACCCTCGATTGTTGATTCCTTGGATTAAAGTTTGGTGGATTATTTACTTTCTATGATACTCCTTGACTCTATGAAAAATTAGGATGGTTTCTTTCTATGGTCTGCCAAAATTAGAAATATAGTTTGCTTGTTATACATGCAGACACTTAGTAACCACAAGAGTTGTATCTCCACATAATTCACAATAATAAACCTAATTAGACATAACATTAGTCTGATTGGCTTTCACAGTATTAATTAATGAATCAAGTTTTGCATTAAGCGTGTTAAAATTATCGAGCTCATGCACCCCAACTCTTTGTCTAGTAATTTCATGTTCATTAGACCAATCATATTAATTAAAGGCTGTTTCATCTAATAATGCACATGCTTCATTATGTGATTTGCTCATAAAAGCATCCCCAGCCGCAATATACATGGTAATTTTAACAGAATTCAAAAGATTTCTATAAAATGTTTACAAGATTAACTAATTGGGTATACCATCATGTGGACATCTCCTAATTAGATCTTTAAAATGCTCTCAAGCATTATATAAAGACTCACTATCCAATCATTTAAAACTAGTAATATTGTTACGTAATTTAGCTGTCTTATTAGGTGGAAAATATTTAGCAAAAAATACTTAAGATACTTTTCCCAATTTGTAAAATAATTAGTAGGGAAGGAGTTTAAGTCATACCTTCGCCTTTCCCCTAAAAGAGAAAGGAAACAAACGTAATCTTATTACATTAGGACTCATTCCATTCAATTTGATCGTATCATAGATCTCCAGAAAATTCTTCAAATGACTATTTGGTTTTTCAAAATTTTCTCCACTGCTAAACTGATTTGTATGCACAATGCTAAAAATATTAGGTTTAAGCTCAAAATTATTTGCTTCTACGGGAGGTCTCGAAATACTAGTTTGTATGTTTTAAAATCTCGGCATTGAATACTTTTTCATAACTCTATTATCATAAGTCATTATTTTCTCACAAACACAAAAATAATATAATTAGATCTTTGTACAAATACAAAAATAACACAAAATTAGATCTACAAAATAATTTGTAAAAACTACTCTAAAAATTCTAAATTATCTATATAAAAGTATAAATCACAAAAATATGACAAATTAATTTACAAAAGATACCAGAACAATTAATCGAAAAACTGAAAAATCAAGAAAAAATCAAAGAAAAATAGACAACTTAAAAAAAACAATGAAATTTGACCAATATAGGGTGGCGCCCATGGTAAAACTATGGCTTTTGCTCAGAAGGCAGAAATCCTTTGGAATAAATGGCTGCTAAACCCTAGATCTGAAAGATTTTTTTTACCCCGAAAATTCCTAAAAATTCTTGTCAAATTTTTAAAAAATTAAAGCTAAAATAGCAACTTTATAATCTAATCCCTAATCTAAGAAAATAAACAAGAAATATTAAAATCTAATCTCAGATAAAATTATTTTGATTAATATGCAAACATATCCCTGGTAAAGGCACCAAAACCTTGATGTGCGATTTTGATACCATAGATTCAGGCAGATGTACCATAATCGAATATTGTGTATAATGATGAGTTCAAGTATTGTTTTCACGAGAATATTTTATATTATCAAGTATGAATAAAGATAATCTAAATTGGACAGATTAAATTAAGATTGTAAAAATATTAGAGACAACTAAAATCAGAATATGTAAACCCTAATCGATAAAAACTCTAATTTGATAAAAACTGTAAAATATCGATTTCATTTATTTTAATCTTTTACACAGTCGAAACATTTCAAATCCTTAAATTTATTGACTAATGTATTATTGATGATGAAAGTAGATGTTACAAAATTAGATTCATCAAATGGTCATTCAATGAATCTCTAGTGTGATTAACCAAAATCTAATGGTTATACAATTTTGATTAATCGGATAGCATTAAGTTATGCAAAAATCTATAATTTAATGTTTCTCCTAAATTCCCACACATGAAATTAATCCAATAGTTATACTTATATCTCATATAGATTTTATTATTTAGACTAATATCTTACAATTATATTAGTCATGTATATACTAAATCTCAAATAATCAAAATATCGGGCCATAAAACGTTTGAAATATTAAAATCAATAATAAAATTTTATCAAATAATAACCATATCATTAAAATTCAAGAGAAAAAAAATTAAATCAAGATATGTAATTAATTAAAAATAGAATCCATCAACTCCTAATAATAAAAAAATTAGCTAGACATTGAAAAAAAAAACAAGAAAATAAAAGAAAACGTTATAACCCTTCTTGCATGAGTGGGGATGTGGAAGACATGAGATATGGAGGCTGCTAGGGTTTGTAAAGTGGTGGAAGAATGAGAAAAATCAAGGGAAAACGTGAATGAGTGTTGTCCTAGGAAGTGCCATATATATAGGGCTACAAACCTTAAAAAAATTTCGAAACTTGAAAATTTTTGGAAACTTGGAGTTTGATTTTGATTTGAAAACTTTATATTGTTTTGTGATAAGGATCTTTAACTTTCTCAAATTGTTGGAAACTTC
Source organism: Dillenia suffruticosa (assembly GCA_033439265.1). Taxonomy (NCBI): domain Eukaryota; kingdom Viridiplantae; phylum Streptophyta; class Magnoliopsida; order Dilleniales; family Dilleniaceae; genus Dillenia; species Dillenia suffruticosa. The sequence goes on from JAVTVX010000011.1 coordinate 1,886,658, forward strand.
CTTTTTCTTGAATTAGGAGACTTCTTAAATTTTCAGTAACTTAATTTCTAAGTTTTCAGCACTTAGTTTCCTTTTTCAGTATAGACTCCTTTTCCGGCAAATGACAACTTCAACCCAAATTTCGGCCAGATTTCGGACAAGTTTCTATCCGAATCAATCTTTGAAGTCTTCACAAGATTTGTAGGGCTTCAAGTCTTCTTTCTAATGCTGCAAGAATCATCTCAATTGGATATTGGAGCAGAAAGTTATATCCAAAATACCAATTACTATTTGTCTAGTCCAAAATAGTAAGTAAGCCCAAGGTTTTCTAAGTCATTAAACACAAAATTAAATCGGTATAATATTTTTATGAATTCTTTTCCCTTAGGGTTGTTTTAGGAATTTTTTTAAAAAGATCAATTACGTACAAAACTCTCAATTTGAGTTTCAATTAAAGACGTTAAGAGGCTAGTGATAGATTTTGGGTAAGATGAGAGTAGCAAGATACAGTGTCCTACCTTTGGGGTGATGAGATGGCAACCTCGCTTGTGAGGAGGAATAGTGATTGTTTTATGGGCCCATTTGGGTGCTAGGGCGCCTCCATCAACCACTACCATATAGCCTGAATTGCTGGCTTTTGTTTTGGATAAAGTGATGTTAGCGGGATGATGTTTCAAACCCAAATAGATGAGCTGATTTGTAGGTCTAATGAGTTGACTCATAAGGTAGATTATTTGTCAACTTGTGAATGAAAGGGGGTGGTCGACTGGTTTTCTAGGCTGGTCGATTGGAGTAAACGATTGGCTGGTTGTGGTAATCAGTCAACTGAGGGGGAGACGGTCAACTAAATAATGAGGACAGTCGGCCGGTGAAGGTAATGAATGTGAAGGAAAGGAGAGATAGAAAAGAGGGAGTTTCAAGGATAGGGAGAGATAGGAAGGGTGACAGAGAGAGAAGGAGATAGAGAGAAAAAGAAGATAAAAAGGGAGGGAGTAGGTAGAAATCAATTCATTTCTTAAACCATTTATTTATATTGTCTCCCTAATTACTCTCTAACCACTAACTGATTTTTCTAACCAGTTAACCACTTAACTACTAATTTCCTAACTACTAACCTTTTAACTCTAAAACTAATTATTAAAACTATAAAAACTAATCTAAATTTTTTATTTTTCCACTCTTGAGTACAAGGATGGTTTCAAGTGAGGGAAAATTGCAACAACGACCAGTAGTGATGTAATAGTTAGTAGTTTAAGTAGTTTTGATTGTTAGTTTTGATAGTTAAAAGATTAACAGTTAGGAAATTAATAGTTGAGTGGTTAAGAAAATCAGTTAGTGATTAGAGAGTGGTTAAAGAAGATAATATAAGAAATGAATTGGATATAGAATAGATGAATTGATTTTTAATTACTATTTCCCTCTCTATCTACTTTTTCTTCTTTCTCTCTCTATCTCCCTTCCTATCTCTCTCTATCCTTGAAACTCCCTCTTTTCTCTCTCTCTCTCTCTCTCTCTCTCTCTCTCTCTTTTCCTTCACATTCATTACCTTCACCAGCCAATTGTCCTCACTACTCAGTCGATCGTTTCCTTCTTAGTTGACTGATTACCACAACCAGCCAATCATCCACTCTGACTGACCAACCTAGATAACCAATGGCACAAAGCTGCCATGTGCAGGAATATAACTGAACGTCTCTAAGTCAAAATATGTGCTAAAATTTGACATTTGCGCCCCCCCCAACTTGCTACGTCAACCACCCTGCAACACCATTTCAATCGGGCAATTGGTGGAATCCATTATAGACGACTTAAATATGCAACGGGGTATTATAAGTGGCTAAGTGGCCTTGCACCATGATCCACTGAGATTTAACTCTTTATTGCTCCGATTCGTCCCTCCCTTTCCTCCGATCCTCCAAGTACTCCTATTTATTGAGAAGGTTTCGTCAAGTCCACTTTCGAGAAGCAACTATTTCCTAAGTGTCTGAAATGGCAATGCTGACGTGTTTAGCCAATGCACCATCCAACATGCTGTCGAGTATCCAACTCTTTGAACATTTTTGGGCACAGGAGACTTTGGGTCATCGGTCGCGGCATTGTCATGTCATGGGTGGGCGTACCACCCGCATGGGTGCCAATGCCATGACAAGAGTGGCTTGTGCTCCAACTCAGGTGCTCGAATGATGGGCTCTCATGTCCTTAGGGTTTAGATCTAGAAATAGAGTGCAAAACTTCACGCAGTACTCATGTTACACGTGAAGGTGGCTGAAATTTGCAAGGGTGAATGCATTAGGTTTAAGGTTTTAGAGATAATGATTGTGGGAATCCTTCTCTTACAAGGATTGATCAAATGCCTCACCTCTTTGCACCTGGGGATCTCTAAAGAGGTGGTGTACCACTCAGAAAACAAAATTCTTTCGTGCTTCTAAGATGGGTGGGGAGAAAACTCTTTCCTTGATTGAGTAGCAAAAGTGACTAGAACATGAACTAGAGTTACAAAGTGCTCCTTTAGTGCTTATAGTACTAGGGTTTTGGAGTGATACTTTCTCATTACTAAGTCAATAATATAAACTGATTATTTTTCTATCAAACAAGTCCTGAAAAATAAAAAAAAAACATAATAAAATAAGAAACCCTAATCAAACTACTCATGGGTCTTAAAATGGGCTGGGCATCTTTGTGAGTCAGGCCACCTTGGGCCGGGCGATGGGTCATGTCTTGGACCATCCCTCCATGCTTAGGGTGTTGTTCATGGGCTCTTGGCTAAACGGTTGGCACCAAACACTCGCGGTTGGTACGCCTCTTCTATTTTGGGCTCAGACCCCTTTAGTTTGGACTCCTCTTGTTTGCATACCATCTCTAAGCTCTGTAGAACTCCTTGTGGCTCTAAAAAACCTACCTTCACGTCCTTCATGCTGTTGGACAGCATTTGCTTCTTTTTCATGCCGCATGTGCGTGGCTGTTGTGTACCAACTCGACTACGTGCTCAATAGCCCCTAAAGGCAACTTCTTTACTTTAACGCTCCTAACTCTGAGCCTAGCATTCCTCATGACTCTTCTCAAGTCTGCAATAGTCTCCCCCTTAAGGAATGACTTTGTCCTTTAGGTCGAAAATTGGATTAGCTTGGTTAAAGTAAAGTAACTCCTCCTAAGTCGTATCTTTATCTCCGAGGTCTTTCTACTTAACGAAAACTTCAATTCTTTTCTGGTCACCATGTCTAATCTCACGGCTGCTCAGAATATCTTCTGGAATGAGGAGTGCATTGTTGTCTTCATCAACATGAAGGAGGTTGGTAATAATTCTTGCCAGGTCATCAACTTGTCTTTGTAACCAGCTCACATGAAAAACTAGATGTATGTGGATATTGACTATTAGATCTAGCTTATAAGCAATTTTTCCATACTTAGCAAGGATCTAAAAAGGTTCAAAGAACTTAGCTTGCAACTTCTGAAGTGCTTCCTTGAACCTTTGGCGCTTGTTTTTGGGTGAGTACTGAAAATATACCAAATTACCAACTTGGAATTCTTCGTCCGATTCTTGTCATGCATTCTCTTCATCCTTGCTTGTGCCTTCTACAAATTGGACTTATGATCAGCAAGAATCCCATCTCTTGTTTGCAACTCTGTATCTACCAAATCATTGGTAATACTTTCCTCAAAAAGTGATGGAGGGTAAGTGGCAATCTCTAATATATTGCTTAAAATTGTCTCCCTATAGCTAAATGGTGGCAGGTATTGTATCAATATTCAGCCCATGGTAAATGCTCTTCTCACCTTCTTGGATTGTGGTGAGCAAAGTTTCTTAGGTACTGATCAAATATTCAATTTGTCACTTCTATTTGCCCATTAGTTTGGGGATGATAGGCTGAACTTCTCATGAGATTGGTGACATGCAGCTTAAATAATTCTGTCTTAAAGTTGCTGATGAAGATTCTATCCCTATTAGGGATGAAATTCTTATAAAAGTTGGTTTAAAGTGATATATAAAGGTTAGCATAGAAATATCATAGAAACTGACTGTTTTATATATGAAATGACTCAGAGATGCTATAGAGGTTATTATAGAGATAGTCTAGAACCTATTGTATAGACACATAGTCTGTTGCAAGACAGAAAGTCTATAGAAGTTGCTATAAATGTTGCTATAGAAGTTGATATAAAGGTAAAAGTTCTTTTTCTTAATCAAAGGCTTAGCTCAGCACACTAATTGTAGATTGGGTACTATACTTAATCTATAAATATGACTAGAAATGTATTTCAAGGATCAAACAATTGAGGATCAAATTCTAAATTAGGATTTTCAAATTCCAAAGAGTTAGACAATTTTCCAGCAAGGTTGAATTATTCATTTGCACATATTCAAGCTGTTACATCTTCTTATGCAATCAAATATTTTCAAATTCAACAATTACAAATCAATAAAGGTGTGAAGGACTACAAATTCAAAAATTTACAGTATTAAAAGTTCAAAAATAAGATGGAAAAAAATATGAGTAAAGTTAGTTGGTAACTTGGTTTTTCAAAGCAGGAGCACTATGGAAAAGTTGATTTTTAGGGGCTGTTTATTCAAGTATATCTTCTCCATCGGAGCATTTTCAAATTTGAAAATTCCATACTTTAGAATGATTGTTGGACTTCAAGTTTGAACAATTACAATGGTAAAATTTAGAGATTTCAAAGGAGAAAATACGTTGGAAATTTGGATCTTCTCTAGTTTCTTACTACTGCAAGTTGGTTCAGAAAATATTAAATTTTGGTTATGGTAATCAGTTTTTAGAGAGCTTATGGAAGTACAAAACGAGGGAAGTTCAAATTTCAAATCTCAAAGAATCAGGAGTAGTTTTAGTACCAAAAAATCAGGATATTTTTCAAGAAAGTTACTACTCTTTGACTAGTAACTTTGTACTATTATAGCAGGTTTGAAGACTGAAAAATTCAAGTTAAAAAGGGAACGTATATCAGAAAAATACATACAATTGACAAGAGTAATTTATAGAAAAATAAAAGTGAAGAAATTCTACGAATCAAGAGTGTCGCTCGACAATAGCCTACTGTGTTCTTCAAAACTGTTCTCTGCACTTAGGTTCTTTTGAGTTGGGTTGTGTACCGAGTTTTGTGAAATAATTTTGATAAGAGTTGACATTCTACCACTATTGGACTATCTTCAGGTTAAGAAGATCAAAAGTCAATAGTTTAAATTATATCTAGTAACTTCACATCATAATGTAAAACTAGCAACTTGCTAGATCCTGACTCACTGGTCAGAATAGTGGATGTAGATATAAGACCGAACCATTATAAAATTGGGTTTGCTTCTTTATAGAAGTAGATCAAGCTATATAAATATAGAAAATCAATTTGCTATGATATTTAACATAGAACCAAAAAATATAAAAAAAGCCATAGAAGATGATAGCTGGATATATCTATGTAAGAAGAATTAAATCAATTCAAAAGAAACAATTTATGATCCTTAAGGTTAAGAAGAGTGGATGTAGACATAAGACCGAACCATTATAAAATTGGGTTTGCTTTTTTATAGAAACAGATCAAGCTATATAAATATAGAAAATCAATTTGCTATGATATTTAACATAGAACCAAAAAACATAAAAAAAGCCATAGAAGATGATAGCTGGATATATCTATGTAAGAAGAATTAAATCAATTCAAAAGAAATAATTTATGATCCTTAATACCCAAACCTAGAGACAAATCAATTATAGATGCAAAACGGGGTTTTAGGAATAAATTAGATGAAAATAGGAATATTGATAGAAATAAAGCAAAATTAGTTGCAAAATTATATTTATAAGAAGAAGGAATTGACTATGGTAAAACGTTTATACCGACTGCTAAATTAAAAGCAATTAGACTACTTTTGGGATTTGCATGATTTAAAAATTTTAAATTATATAAGATGAATGTTAAAAATACATTTTTAAATTGCTATATAAAAAAAGAAGTATACGTTAATTAACCTCCTGGATTTGAATGACATAATAAGGAAGACCATGTCTATAATTTACAAAAAGTATTGTATAGTTTAAAATAAACACTTAGAGTATGGTATGAAAGATTAAGTAAATATTTTGTGAAAAATAATTTTAAGAAAGGAAATATTAATACAACTTTATTTATTAAATTTGTTGATAATGATATTTTTATTGTGCTAATATATATTGATAATATTATATTTGGTTTTATTAATGAATATTTGTGTGAATATTTTAGTAAAATTATGAACAATGAATTTAAAATGTTAATGATATGTGAATTGAATTTCTTTTAAGGGTTATAAATCAAACAAACTCCCTCAAGATATTTTTATAAATCAAGAAAAATATGTAAGGGAGTTAATTAAAAAATTTGGTATAAAAAATTTAGAATATGTTAGTACCCATATGTCTACTTCTATTAAGTTAGATTTAGATCAAAAAAGGGAAAAATGTAACTGGATAACTTTATAGAAGTATAATAAGATTTTTGTTATATTTGATTGTTTTACATCTAGATATTTTATTTAGTGTGTATTTGTATGTTAGGCTTCATATTAAACAAAAAAAAAAATCTCACTTTAGAGCCACAAAGAGAATTTTAAAGTGTATTGTAGGTACTAATAATTTAGAAATTTGATATCCAAAAAATTCAAATTTTGAATTAATTGGATATTCGGATGCTGACTATATCGAATGTAAAATTGACTGAAAAAATATTTCAGATACTTGTCAATTTTTAGGAGAAAGAATTATAAGTTAGGTGTCTAAAAATTAAAATTCAGTTACTTTATCTATAGTTGAATCAGATTATGTCTCTATAGGAAATTATTGTATCCAAATTTTGTATTTAAAACAACAATTTAGATATTATGGGTAAATTATAAGAATATTATGATAAAATGTGATAACACAAGTGCTATTTGCCTAATCAAAAATCTTATAAATCATTCAAAATCTAAATATATAGAGGTTAGATACTATTTTATTAGAGATCATATTATAAATGAAAATATAGTTTTAGAATATGTTGAAACCAAAAATCAGTTTACAGACATTTTTACAGAACTCTTAAATAGAGAGAATTTTGATAATATTAGAAATGAAATGAGCGTATATTTTCCATTTTAAAATTAGAATATGAAAAATTTTGTAATATTTCCTTTATTATTCTTTGTTCTTCTCTATAATATTTACTCTAACATTTGATCTATTTTTTTATTAAACAAAAAGGGGAGAATAGAAAAAATAAAAAAAATAAAAAATGATGATAAAAATAAAAAGTATGCACACATTAAGGGAGAGAAAATTAAAATGTTAATAAATCCATAAATTGAGAGAAAGCTTAAAAATATGTATTCATGATATTTTTGAACATGTGCATTTATGATATTTTTGAGCATACATGATATTTTTGAACATTTATTTTTTATGTTTTTGTTGTCATAAAAAATGGAGAGAATGTTAAAAAAATTATTGTTCTCTTGGGGTTTTGATAATAACAAAATCTTTCATATTGTTTTGATATGTTTACCTAGTGTGTCTCGTTTAAAAATTCTCATAAAAGTTGTTTTGAAGTGATATATAAAGGTTAATATACAAATATCATAGAAATTGACAAATTTCTATGCGAAGTGATTCAGAAATGCTATAGAGGTTATCATAGAAACAATTTAGAACCTATTGTAAAGGCACATAGTCTGTTGCAAGGCAGAAGGTCCATAGAAGTTGCTATAGATGTTGCTATAAAAGTTGTTATAGAGGCAAAAGTTCTTTTTCTTAATCAAAGACTTAGCTCGACATATTAATTATAAATTGGATACTACACTTGGTCTATAAATATGACTAGATACGTATTTCAAGGATTTAACAATTGAGAATCAAATTCTAAATTAAGAATTTCAAATTCCAGAGAGTTAGACAATTTTTTAGTAATGTTGAAATAATCATTTGTATATATTCAGACTGTTACATCTCCTTATGTAATCAAGTATTTTCAAATTCAAAAATTACATATTAGTGAAGTTGTGAAGGACTACAAACTCAAATATTTATTGTGTTAAAAACTCAAGGATAAGATGAAGAAAAATACGGGTGAAGTTAATTGGTCACTTGGTTTTTCAAAGCAGGAGCACTATTTAGAAACTAATTTTTCACGGGCTATTTGCTCAAGTATATCTTCTCTATCGGTCAATCATTTTCAAATTTGAAAATTCTTTACTTTAGAATGACTGTTAGACTTTAAATTTGAATAATTACAATGGTAAAATTTAGAGATTTTGAAGGGAAAAAATTATACTGAAAATCTATATCTTCTCTAGTTTCTTGCCACTGCAATTTGGTTTAGAAGTTAACTTTGAGTCTTTAAATCTTGGTTATGGTAACCAGTTTTTACAGACCTCGTTAAAGCACAAAAAGAGGGAAGTTCAAACTTCAAATTTGAATCAGAACAGTTAGAATATCTCAAGAAATCAGGAGAAATTTTAGCATCTAAAAATCAGGATATTTCTCAAGAAAGTTACTGCTTTTTGGTTAGCAATTTTATGCTGTTACAACATGTTTTAAATATTGAAAAATTCAAGTTAAAAGGGGATGTACATAAGAAAATACATACAATTGACAAAAACAATTTATAAAAAAAATAAAAGTGAAGAAATCTTTACAAATCAAGAGTGTTGCTCGACAATAGCATATTGTGTTCTTCAAATTTATTCTCTACATTGTATTCTTTTGAGTCGATTTGTGTACTGAGTTTTGTGAGATAATTTTGATGAGAGTTGACATTCTACCACTGTTGGACGAAGGCATCTTCAGGCTAAGAAGATCAGAAGTGAACAGATTGAATTATATCTTGTAACTTCTCATCATAGTGGAAAGTTAACAAATTTTTAGATCTCGACTTACTAGCTAGAAGATTGGACATAGGCTTAAGGCCAAACCATTATAAAATTGGTCTTATTTCTCTATCATTTACTTTTATTTTCTATTGCATATATTTAGAATGACCATATGATCATTTTTAATTTAAGTGGAGTTAGATAAAAAAAAAAATTAAAGGTAATCAAAGACAACCAATTTAACCCATTTCTTGGTTGTCACTAGGACTAACACTTGTTAAACTTGGCAAGGGTTGCAACAATCCATGCAATTTTGACCAAATCTCCATTTGCAAACACCAGAATGCCCATCTTCTCTTGAGTTGTAAAAGTGTTCCAAGACATGTTGTCTCACATTACAAGTCTTGGGAACATATACTCATCCCTTGTAAAATAGTAACCCATTATTCAGCTTATATTCATCAACATTCTCCTCTTCCTCTTCAAGTTTTTGCATCATAGAGTGACTGAAGTCATCATGTGGTAGAGCAGTTTGAATCTTATCCCAAATCTCCCAAGTAAGACTAGAAATGGCATACAGAATTTGGCCATCTCTATGGCTCGAAAAGGTATCAGCCACCTTATTTTCCCAACTTGTCCTGTATACCACTTCAAACTCATACCCTTGAAGTTTTGACACCCATTTTTGCTATTAGTGAGTAGTGATTCTCTACATCAAAATGTGTCTTAAGGGCTTCTGGTCGGTGATGATTTTAAACTTCTTACTGAGCAAGTAAGGTCTCTAAATTCAGACAGCTTCTATAATGGCCAATATCTCATGTGTATAGATTGACCGAGCCTTCTTTTCTTACCAGAGTTTTGCTAAAATATGCCAAAGGTCTCCCCTTTTGGACTAGGACAGAACCAACACCAATTAAGTTTGCATTCGAATGAATTTCAAACTCACAATCAAAATCAAGCATAGCAAGGACCGAGGTTTTGGTCATTGCTAATTTCAAATTTTCAAAAGCTTCCTCACCGGTCTCACTCTATAGAGATAATGTACCCTAAATACTCAACTTCCTGCTGACCAACGATACATTTGGATAGCTTAATAAAAAAGTGATTCTCAACTAGGGTGTTCAGTACAAATTCAAGGTGTGTGAGGTATTCTTCCTAAGACTTTGAATAAACTAGTATGTCATCAAAGAAAATAAGAATAAATCTCCTCAACTTGGGTTTGAAAGGTCTTTCATGTAGGCTTGAAAGGTGCTTAGAGCATTACATAGGCCAAAAGGCTTGACAAGATACTCATAGTGCTCATAGTGAGTCCTAAATATGGTTTTGTTCTCATCCGCCTCTTAAACTCTAATTTGGTGGTGGTCTGCCCTCAAATCCAGCTTAGAGAAGAATTGTACACCTCCTAATTCATCCAACATATCATCAATGGTAGGTATTGGGAACCTATCCTTGATGATTGCCTCGTTCAAAACTTAATAGTCGGTACAAAAGTATCAAGTACCATCTTTCTTCTTTACAAGTAGTACCGGACTAGAGAATTGACTTATACTTGATCGAATCAGTCAATTTTCTAGTATTTCCTTCACTTGACTCTCAATTTTCTCCTTCTAAAAATGGGCGTAATGGTAGGGAGGAACATTGATAAGCTTGGACTCATTGGTATTAGTGATAGTGTGGTCGAACTTATGCTTAGGTGGCAAGGATTTCAGCTCCATTGTGATCTCTTTGAACCTATCTAGTAAGGTTCTGATGTCTTGGGGAATCAAGAGCCCTTCTTTAAAGGTTTGAACATCATCCTTGAACACATCTAGGACTACTGGTTGGAGCAAAATCTGTATAGTAAAGATTTGGTTGCCTTTTTTAACAATGGACTGCATAGATGCCATCTCCACAACCTTGACTATTGCCTGGTTATTCATCTTGAATTCCATCCATCGGTCATTATGCAAAAATTCCATCTCTATGCGCTTATAGTCAAACACAATTCGGCCAAGTTTCTTAAGTCATTGCACTCCTAACACAACATCCAAACCAACTAGTTGCAAGGAGTAGAAATCCTCTTGCAACTCCAACTTTTGGATCCTTAGAGCAACACCCAAATAGATCTCACTACACTTCAATTTTTCTCTACTAACCACCCTAACTTCAAACTTATCTACCCTTTCTGAAGGTAGGCATAAGGATTCGGTAGTCATAGAGCTAATAAAATTCAGTGTTGAACCATTATCAATCAAAAGAACTACATGCCTCTTACTAATGCATGTAGTAGTGTGCATTGTCTTGGGTTCTTCAACTCCAGCCAATCTATGGATCACGATTAGAGGTTTGCATTAGGATTCTCCTCCTCTTGGACTATATTTTCATGTGTGGAAGGCTCCTGATCAGATTGCTTCTCAAACTACAAGGTTTCTTTCTCACTAACCGGCTCAACCATGAAAATTCTAGGTGTCTTGCACTTGTGCCTAGAAGCGAATCATTCATCGCAATTAAAATAGAGACCCTTTGCTCTTCTTGCCTCCATCTCATTATAGGAAAACCTCTTGACACCTTGGGAAGGGGCTTTAGAAGGGTTAGGCCTGGCTGTACTCAAAGATGGCATAATAAAAGGCTGTGATGCGTTGTCACACATGGACAGGATGGTGGTGGTTATTTTGGTGATTTGCTTTTGGGCAGAACATCTGATATCTTGCAACTGATCTTCCTTTAGTCTAGCAACCTTTAAGGATGTATCAAGGATTTAGGGTGCTGCAACTTCACTTCCATGACCAATTCATGCTTTAAGCCAGCGACAAATGCTCCAGTAAGTACTTTCTCGGGTAAATCGACTCGGGTTGATAATCTTTCAAATTCCCTTTGGTGTTCCCTTAAGGAACCGATCTGTTTCAGCTTTGATATGGACTCATTATAGTCAACATAGGCTGTATCACCAAACCTCTTCATCATCTCCTTGCAAAGGCTCTTCCAAGACAAAACTTTTTTATCAGCATTATACCTCTCCATTAGCCATTGCAACCATTATTGTGACTTATCCTCTAGGTAGAATTCGGTAATTCTAACCCTCTTGTACTTATTTGCAAGGTAGTAACCAAAGTAAATCTAGCTCGAATCTTCCACATTGAACTTTGGAAATTTAAGCTTATGTACTATAGCCTATGGTCTTGACTCGTAATGTCCTTATCTCCTTTTTCTTGGCTCTTTTTCATCATTTTGGGCAGTAAATTTGAAGGGATCATCCTCCTCATCATCATCAGAGGACTTAGATCTAGAATGGTATAGGTCAGATCTGGCCTCCTCCTCATTGCTCGTAGGTTGGGTAGCATGGTTTCGACATTGATCGCATGGGCAATGTCTCCTATGTTCGGTATTGTTTTGAGACTATTGTTTGAATCAAATTAGTAATAGCTTGTATGTTTTTCTCTAGATTATCCACATTTTCATTGAAATCTAGCATTTTGGCATTGTTTTGGACTAGAGGGATCTCGAGGGTCTTGAGACGTTCGCGTTGAGTAGACTACCTCTATTGTTCGGCCATGAGGATGTGCTATCGTCGTTTGTTGGATAGATTTGGGTGTAGTCATTTTTTTGTTGTGTAGCTATGGGTTTTGGCTTGGGGCACGTATTTTCTGATAGCAATGAATGTTTAGATGATTGGGTATTGGAGTATTAAAGGAATGGAGGGTATTATATTGCATTTTGGACATATCAAGACTTGATAGTCCCGATTTTTTTGACAGACTATGGGCAGCTCGTAATTTGTTGTTTGCTAATGACTTTTTGGGTTGTGGTTTAGGTTTTTTAGTGAGCATGGATACTTGGGTAGTGGAATATAATTCTCTTTGATGAAAACAAGTGGGGTTGTGGTTGCTGGATAGAAGGAAAGTCTATTACAATTGTGATATGTAAAACTTGGGCAGATTACTATGGTGGCTGATTCTAGGGTCGTGCGGCTAGGGTTTTTTAGTGGGAATGGATGTTGTATCTCTCAATGAAAGCACCAAAATGATGGGTTCTCGTATCCTAAGAGTTTAGATCTGGGAATGGAGTGCAAAACTTCATGTAGCACTCATGTCACACGTGAAAGTGGTTGAAGTTTGCAATGGTGAATGCACTAGGGTTAGAGTTTTAGGAATCATGATTGTGGCAATCTTTTTCTCACAAGAATTGATCAAATGCCTCACCTCTTTGTACCTGGAGATATCTTAAGAGGTGGTACAACACTTAGAAAATAAAGTTCTCACAAGAATTGATTTTAGGAATAATGATTGTGACAATCTTTTTCTCATAAGAATTGATCAAATGCCTCACCTCTTTGTACCTGGAGATATCTCAAGAGGTCGTACAACACTTAGAAAATAAAGTTCCTTCGTACTCCTAAGATGGACGAAGAGAAAACTCTTCCTTTGATAGAATAGCAAAAGAGGCTAGAACATAAACTAGGGTTACAAAGTGTCTCTTTTAGTACTTATAGTACTAGGGTTTTGAAGTGACACTTTCTCATTGCTAAATTAAGAACATAACATGGTTATTTTCCTATCAAACAAGTCCTAAAATATAAACAAAGCATAATCAAATAAGAAACCCTAATCAAACTACTCATGGGTCACAAAGTGGGCTAGGCACCTTTGTGAGTTGGGCCATCTTGGACCAAGCCATGAGTCATGCGGCAGGTCTTGGACCATCTTTCCAATAGGCTCCAAATCTTCTCTAGCATCTTTTTGGAACTCTATATGGCATAGAATGCTTAGATTACTGTTCATGGGCTCTCGGCAATGCAGGTTGCACACCAAAGGCCCATGGTTGGTGCGCCTCTTCCATTTTGGACCCGGGCCCCTCTAGTTTGGAATCCTCTCATTTGCATACTATCTCTAGTCTTTGTAGGACTTCTTGTAGCTCTAAAACACCTGTCTTCACGTCCTCATTGCTGTTGGACAACATCTGTTCCTTTTCTATACCGCCCGTGTGCAACTGTTGTGTACCCAACTCGGTTGCACGCTCAATGGTCCTCCTCATGTCTGTGCACGGGTGCCCATGCCACAATGAGCATGACCTGGGCACCCGTGCCGATGCTCGTGCCACGAGCGGGCATGCACTGCGTACTGGCTCTTGTTTTGCACTCACCTCCTCTCTTGCAATGCCCTTCCCCCGATTGTCTCGTTGCCCACTTCAATATTGGATGATTTGTTTGAAAAGATTTATGTTGTCCTGCTGCCTTTCTTATCTTCAAACGTTTCGGTTTTATCTTGAAGTTGTTATAGCATTTGGTCTTGAATCGAGCAAAGGCCCATTGTGTCCAAGATGATATTTTCGGTTGTTTGAATTTATATTTTTTTTACTTTTCCATGATATTCTCAGTCTTAAGCATCGTGGGCCTTGGGCCCGACATCCATTTCTCTATTGTTTCAACTCTTATTCCTATCATTTCCTCTTATGTTCCAAGTCTTATGCATCTCGTGCCTTATTTCTCAACCTATTTGATTACGTATCTCCTATTTTCTCATTTTTTTTCTACAATCTTCCTATTTTAGTCAATTTCTAATGCTACTTTTCCATTTACTTTTCTATTAAACATTTTTTGTGTGTCGGCTCAAATGTGCACGTTTTCGGATCCTAGTGTGCTTGTTCAAGTGTCCCGAATGGTTACACGAAAAGCTTAATTAATCAATAAAATATCGCATGTGTTTACATGCAAATGATGCTTACACGAAAGATCATCGGTCTTTAGACGCCACATAAAATCTCAAGCTCAAACATCATTAACTTTCCCTAAATCAATCAAACATAGGCATACTCATTGAGCTGCCTCATGCAAAATCTCAAGCTCAAATCTGATGCAAATAGAGAAGCCAAAATTCTTTGGACTTGTTCCAATCTTTACAAAAGCTTTATTAAATCGAAGAAGAATATATATAAGTGAATAAAAAGATATAAAACATGTAATCAATGGGTTTAGAACTATTGAAAATTGAGGGTTGGGTTACCCATGTGGATTTGACCCAACTCAAACCCTTTTATTAAATTCAAATGATGTGGAAACAATAAAGGGGGGAGTAGTTTTTTCTCCCAACTCCCTTTGTCATTTTGAATTTTAAAAAGGGGATGGAAGTCACCCCTTGTTTAACTTGGTAAAAAGAACAAAAGTAAAGAGACATGGAAAAAAAAAACTTCCACAATAACTTCTTCTTCTCCATTTTGCAAAACCTAAGAAAAGGAAAAACACCAAAAGCTCCATTGTTGAGGGATTGAAAGTGACCTATTCATATATCATACTCAAGGGTATTTGGATCATGAAAAATAAAAACAAATCCGTACGTGATTGTTTTTTGACCTACGCATCAAAAAAAGTTAGTGATTCAACCATACATTTTGGATTTATTTCGATTTTTAAAGCATAAAAATCATGTGTTGATTATATGAAAAATGTTTTCATTGGTATCAGATAATGGAATGGTTGTTTTCTAATTTTTTTTGATGTATGGAAATTATATGGATTGTATTAAAATTTAGATATTAGAGCATTTTTTTTTTGAGAATGTTGTTAATGGTAACTTGTATGATTCTTAACAAAAATGTCTAAAATTTTAATAAATGAATGCCCATATGATAAGGAATCTCTTTACAAAAAATGAAGCATGCACGTCTAATAATTTTGGAGAAAAATGAAACCCTAACCAAAATTGAAAATGCTTATATCTTTTTGCATGACAGATTTTATGATTTAATATTTATATGGTTAGATTCTCTATTAAAAACCCTTTCCAACCATATAAAAAATATGTAAAATGGTTCATAAATGAAGGAGATATGGTTTAGGGAAATTAAGGTCGAAATGCAGAAAAATTTCTACATGAGGAAGAAGATGAATAGTAATATAAGAGCAATCCCACTTTCTGCCCTACTTGCATGAGACCCTACACCGAATTCTAGATGTCTAATCAGAAAACTAAAACCACCATTAAAATCAGAGTATCCAAAAGTGGGGAGTAGCAAGAATTCGGGGAGGAGAAACCATCGGAAAGGCGATGTGTGAAGGCCACGCGCCTTCCCGGGAGAGTGGGCGCATGGCCCAGCTTGCCTGGACGTCCCAGGGGTGCGTGAGACTCGCCTTCCGACCTTTTTGATTTTTCTGTATTTTTTATTTATTTTTCTAAGATAAAAAATATTTTTTATTGATTTTAGAAATGAAAAATCCTTTAATAATTACAGAAAAATTATTTTTTAGTTTAAAAAATTTTTGAAATTTTTTCATACGTTAAGAAAATTATTTAATGAATAATGGCTATCTAAATTAAAATTTTCAATATCTGTTTGATTTTACACTCGTTAATTTATATGTGAAAATTTTGTTGTTTCAATATAAATTCATCAAATGTTTGAGAATGATTATTAGAAATGGCAATTTAAAATTTAATGATTGGTTTCGTGACCAATCTATTGCTTACTCTATTCTTTTAGGATATAGTGAGAATCAAACGAACTCTTGTTGTTCTCCGGGGGAGACACAAATCTGACAGCATTGCCGAACGTTTGGTAAAGTAAGTTGAAATGATGAATTATAGAATGAATCTAATTCATAATTTGCCACAACATGTGAGAGTTATGAGTCGAAATTTGTTTGAACTTCTACAATTGGGTCATTAGTTTGGGGGAGATAGAGCCGAGATCAATATAATCAGAAACTCTCTCCCTGGTGATCTAGCTAGAATGACTGATGAGATAATGAAAGAGAATGGACAGATCATTCTTAAGAACTTCAGACTAAGATTACTTAAAATGTGGAGAACTAAGCAGATAGAGATTAAAATAAAGAGATCACTATCTCTAAGGTTAAACGGCGGTACACCACAAGCTGTTAGAAGATTTGCTCCCATTGATATACTTTCAGTAGAAATGATTAACATGGTTATTTGCATGTATATGGAAGAAAAAAAAGACAGAATAGAAGAAATGAAATGCTGTATCTCTGTTTTTTTCTTTGTTATATAGTTATGTACTATGATCATGTATAATAGGGATCTATTAACATGCATTGTAGACCAATGTTTTTTTATATGTTTGTATTTAGAATACCTTTGGTATTTTAAAAGGAATGCATATCTATGTGAGCATGTAAATATATGAAAATGATTTGTTCTTATTTTGTATGATTCTAAACACGTGAAGTATTTTAGTGGGAGGTTTTAGGTTGGAAGAATTTAAGTAATTTTCACATAAAATCTGATGAATTTTGTTGTTTTAAAATTAAATTTATGATAATCAAACATTTGAATCATGGATAATGATAGAGAACTTAGTGAACTTTCGAGTCTATATCTTGTGTTCGTTTATCATAAATGTTAGTTTTCAACACAAAATTAAAAGCATGATATGATTATCAAAACTCACGTTTACCTATCTTTGAAAACTCAGACCATGGTAACAAAATCCATAATAGCTGACCTTAATAAGGGTGATAAGTTCAATGGCGATAATTATGACATTGGCGTCATAAGATATGGTATGTGCTAGAAGAGTATGATACTTTAAAGGGTATTAATCATATCATGCAAAACTCTGGAGTTGGAAATACTGCTCAACAGAAAAGAGATCAAGAAACTTACCAAGCATGGAAAAAGAAAGATTCCACTGCACGTGGCAACCTGGTTAGTTCTATGGTAGATGATCTCATTCACAAATGTGAACAATTTTTTACTACTCATGATATATTCGTGTACCTCAAAGAGAAGCATATGGGTACTAGTGTGACCCGTTTGAGCCAGTTGACGATCAAGTTTGATATATATAAAAAGAAATCTGATCACAGTATCAAACTACACCTGAGAACCATGTCAAATATGATAAGGGAATTGAAGTCACAGGTCACGTTTAATCTGATAAGCAGCAGGTTTAGGTTTTAATCTGATCCCTTCCAGACCAGTGGGAGCACTTGAAAATCCATTTGACTCATAATGATAGCATTAAGACTTTCGCTGATACTGTTCGCCACGTGAAACTCGAAGATGAGTGGCTTAGTATTGCAAGATTGATTTCTAATACCTTTGTAGCTGAGTCTAGTTCCCAAAAAGTTTTGGGCTTTAAGCACAAGGGGAACAAGAACAAGGGCAAGAAAGGGAAGGAAATTGCGAAAGGGTCTAAGAAGAACAATTCCAACAGCAAGAATAAGCGCAAGCGGTTTTGGAAGAAGAAGGACAAGAGCAAACTGAAATACTACTATTACAAAACTCTTAGTCATTTTGCTCAAGAATACCCCGAGCCAAAAAAGGTAGCACCCTATAACGCTTCTCTAAGTGTTATATATGTCTTTAGTACTGTTTTACTTTCTAAATCTTATCTTGTGTAGATTATAGACTCAGAATCAATAGACCATGTGACGAGAGACGAGAGATCAAGAGCGTTCGTGGACTTTTGTCGAGTTCCTCCTGGTGCAAGATGGATAAACGTAGGGAATAATACGAGGGTGGAAGTCAAAGGGATTGGCACTTGTAAACGCAAGTTACGAAGTAGCCAAGCCCTAATCTTACGTGATGTTCTCTATGCTCCGGAAATTCGACGAAATTTGGTCTCTGTTATTGTTTTTCTTAGACTAGGTTATGACATGAACTTTTCTTATGGCAGGGTCTGTATCTATAACAATGGTATGTTTTATGGTGCTGGATATCTATTGAATAGATTTCTTACTTTGGATTGTAGCAGACAAATGTTTAACTATTATGTTGATCGTTATATTTTGTTAAATGTTTGTTTTTCTAGTGATACTAATATTGATGACAAAGTATGGCATGCTAGATTTAGTCATATTGGGCAGGACAGGATGAATCGACTTTTGAAAATAGGACTATTGGGTTCACTTACTAAAGTTGATTTACCAAATTGTGAATATTGTCTTGACGAGAAGATAACCCGAAAACATTTGGAAAGGCCGTGAGGGCTGAATTCCCATTGTAATTAGTTCACTCTAATATTTGTGGTCCAACGAATGTGAAGGCTCGATATGGAGCGTCATATTTCATTCATTCATAGATCATTTCACGCAATTTGGTTTTATTTATTTGATTTCTCAAAAATCTGAACCACTTGAATACTTTAGACGTTATATGAATGAAGTAGAGAATCAAATGGATAGACAAATTAAAGCCTATGTAGTGAAAAGGAAATCACTAGACAATTGACTATTCCTCATATACTTCAACAAAATGGTATTGCTGAGAGGAGGAATAGAACATTGTAGATATGACGAGATCTATGATGGCGCAAACTAACTTGCCTATTTCCTTTTGGGGAGATACATTATTAACTGTAACTTATATTTTGAATAGGGTGTCTTTAAAATCATACCAACTATGCCTTATGAACTTTGAACTGGTAGAACACCGAGTCTGAATGAACTTAGACCCTGGAGTTCATGAGCCTATATTCATGACTCTTCCAAAAAGTTTAGAAAATTAGGTCTTTGAAAAAAGAAGTGTATTTTTATCAGATACTCTGACCAGTCAAAAGGTTATGTATTCGTTGGTGAGTATGAAGATGGTACTGTAATAGAAATTGAATCACTAAATGTAACATTTTTTGAAAATGATTTTCCTAACAAAGGCGATATAACGAAAGGAAAGCCTTTGTTTGAATTAAATAATTCAAATGATGGATCTGTACTAGATGGATCAAGGGAACCACGAGAAGTTAAATCCCTAGATGATTCCAGTGGAAGGAATTCAAATTCTAATGATCTAATCCAATCATCGATTCGGAAAAATATTGGGAAAGGTGTGCCCAAACGTCATTACGAAATTGAAGGGCACGCTTTTATCATTTCTCCACAGGACAAGGATGAGTCGAAGAATGTGAATGGGGCTTTGTTTTGTCTTGCCAAGAATGAGTGGACAAAAGCAATGTAGGAAGAAATGGAGTCGATGGATTCCAACCATATTTGGGAACTGGTTGATCTTCCACCTGGGCGCAAATCTATTAGGAACAAGTGGGTTCTCAAGGTTAAACGTAAGGCTGATGAAACAATTGAGAGGTACAAAACTCGGTTGGTGGCAAAAGATTATACTCAACAAGAGGGTATTGATTATGAAGAAACGTTTTCACAAGTAGTGAAATTTGGCTTTATTCGTCTATTGTTGGCTATTGTAACCAATTTAGATTTAAAATTATATCAGATAGATGAGAAAACTACATTTTTCAATGGAGAACTTAAAAAAAAAAATCTACATGGAAAGTCAGTAGGTTTAGGTTTCATAGTTAAATGCCAAAAAAATAAAATTTACAAATTGAATAGATCAATTTATGGTTTCAAACAATCTTCAAAACAATGGTATTTGAGATTTCATAAAGCTGAATCTCTTACAACTTTGTAATGATAGACGAAAACTATTGTATTTATGTGAAAAAGTCCAATGATAAGTTTGTAATTTAAAGTCTGTATGTTGATGACATATTGTCAGTTGGAAACGATATGGAGTATGTCCTGAATATCAAGAGTTGGTTATCATCAAGTTTTGAGATGAAGGACATGGGTAAAACAGAGTACGTACTGGGTGTTAAGATTCACAGCGATCGTTTTAAGAGATTGTTAGCCCTTATCTCAAGAATCTTATATTAAAAAGATTCTGAAATGATTTAGAATGAATGCTGTAAATCCATTGATACTTCTGTGGCTAAAGGCAAAGGTTTAAGCTTGGTAATGTGCCCAAAGACTACTGAAAAAAACACAAGATGTCAAAAGTATCGTATTCCAGTGCTGTTGGGAGTCTGATATACGCTATAATGTGTACTCGTCTTAACATCTGCTATGCCGTGGGTTTGATTAGCAGGTATCAATCCAATCCAGGTCGGAATTACTGGACTACTATAAAGAGAATTTTGAAATATCTGAAAGGAACTGCAGACTATTTTCTTTGTTACCAAGGAAATGATTTGTCATTAAGTGGATACACAGATGCTGATTGGGGTAACGATTTAGATGAACGTAAATCCACCACAGGTTATGTTTTCTTGTTGAATAATGGCGCCATCTATTGGAGAAATAAGAAACAAACATGTGTATCATTTTTCACAATGGAAGCAGAGTTTGTAGCTTATGTTTCTACAGTTCAGGAATGTGTTTGGTTAAGAAGGTTTTTACAACACTTGGAAATTGTAAGCGATCCGGTGAGAGCTGTGACAGTTTATTATGATAGTCAATCAGCTATCACTTATAAGAAAAATCCCAAATATTATGAAAGAACCAAACATATAGATATAAAGTACAATTTTATTCGAGACATTGTTGAGAAAGGGGCGGTGACGTTGAATATATGTCGTGCATATTGTTATGCCCCGACCATCGAGTCGACCACATAACAACCGCCGTATTATCTCGGCATACGGACAACATCTCCCCATATATCGGGATAACACAAGACATTCGTCTTCTCTTGTTAAAACCTGTTTTTCCTCAAATAACATTTCTCAAGTAAAATAAAATTTTAAAATGCAACATGTTGCCTCAATGCATGAATATACAACAAATTCGAGAGTTTCAATTTATATTTACAATAATATATTTACAGTCATCCCATAAAATGTACAATGGTTATTCTATGGATCTCAAATATATATATAATGTCCAACTTCATCACAGAAGAATGGTTGATACCATACCCAACATTCGTTATCTCCAAAGGGATGTCTAGTGTGTTGAAAATCTCTCGACATGTTTTCCTGCCAAAACTATATCTGTCATAATGGAAAAGTAAGAGGTGAGTATTATGGGAAAATATTTGGTGAGTGAGGGGATCGACATTATGTTCTTAATAGCATGTGTGAGCACGGAGTGTCAAACCATGTTTTAAAACATAATGATATCAAAATCAAGTATGGCATTTCCATAAATCAGATGACCATATATCATATATCATAATATCAACATATGCATCCATTTACATTTCCAAATCATTTAGAACTTGCAAATAAAATATTCCCAGCAAAACTCTACCACGACCAATAACGGGCGTATTTGAGGTTTTTTATATACAAGTATAAACACATTTAACTCTCTACCCCAATGTTAGCCACAGGCCTCACAAAATGTTAGACAGTAGCGTCACACGCATCCTCCCTTTACGGTTCAACCGGCTAGCACGTGTTTATGCGCATATATATAATCAACTATGTATAGTATGTCGTCCGGTGCTAAACAATGGCGTCACACATGTCCTCTCCAATTTGGCTCAACCGGCCACAACTGTACATATAACGTTTGGGAATACCTCCTGCAGAAGCGTATCTAGACACAATGGTTGTGTCTACAAACGTTCTTCGTAGTGACGGTAGTCTATCAAGGATATCATCACATCGTCACATCATAAGTAGGCATCAGGCCCACACATTTCAATTAAACCATTTCAAATTTGTGTGCCAATACAATGGAAACATATAAATTCTATCAAGTTTCTCAAAAAGTGGCACGATAGCGTTTCAACGAAATTCATAGATGCATATCATCTAAACAAATCATTTGAGATACTCTCATGATCATAAAGATAAGTATTATAAAATATAAATCAAATATCATGATTTCATACATGTTATTAAATATGTCATTTGAAAAGTTATAAAATATGAATTTTTGTTCAATCAAAAATATAGTATCAAAATCTCACTCACAGATATGGGGAGGGTACGCCACTCCCCTATCAATCTCGAGTTCTACCAAATCGCCCCTCGTGTGTAGAATAATAGTTTACCCTTAAAGCAACAATATACATATGTGTAAATTCTTTATTGCTTTACAAGACTTCACAATTTTTGATTGGTTTTAGATATTTTTGGGCCACATCTCTCATTATGGGTCTTGGGTCGTTAGACTTTAAAGTTCTGTTTGGACTTGGGCCCAATACTAAGATTTTGGGTCCAATACAAATTTGCCTTAGTGATTCAATCACAAACATTCATAAATTTTCTCTCTAAATTTTTGTATTTGTGCTGTTTTAGGAAAAATGCTATAACGTTTTTTATAAGGCTCGGAATTAAGTGATTCAAATTGCTACTTAAAACTAAGACATTTACCTATATTTTTCATGTTTAACTCATCTTCCAATTCTCACTATATGAATTTATAAAATTTTATCTTTGGTCTGTTTCTGATTTTTATAACTCAATTTGCACAGTTTTGGTAGTTTTCTCATATCTCCTAACATATAACTCCAAATTGATTAATTCTAGTCCTATATGAAAGATAAGAGAAGTACTACAACTTTCATTTTGAGCATTTCCTTTGATTCGAAACACAAAATTTCATAAATTCAAAACTTTGTCTCAATTTTGTTCTAAACTCATGTTGTATCCTGTCTCAGTAAAAGTGCTATAACTTTTAGTATACTAGTCTAATGTGAGCGAACTTTGGATATGTTAAAGATGAGATAGAGACCTACAACTTTGGTGTTTGGATGTTTTCTTAATAATGTCTAGAAGAGGATCAAAATTGGTCACTAAAAAGTTTGCTAATACATAGTCGAAAACAAAGAAACACTCTGCACAGTTTCGGAAGAATTACCATAACGTTTGGTACAGAAATCGGATTTAGGTGATTATTATCTCGTTGGAAAGATAAGACCTAGAGCTACAACTATTGTGTTTAGCATTTGGTCAGATTCTGTCGAGACGATATCTCAAATCTTAGGGGAATTTTCTATCGAAAACAGGACAAAATGGAGTTCTTTCTCCTCCTATGGTCTTTCTAACTCTCGGCCTCCTCATTGTTCACCAAGTTAGACCTCTCATTTTGGCTCCAAATTTAGATATGTTATACTAGGGTTAAAGTGGAATAAATCTACACCAAAATTTCAAAGAGTTGTTTGAATAAATCATATCTTTCTGTAATGGTGATGCTCAAGGCTCTCTTGAATCTTCACCATGCAAAACTCTTCCTTTTGCTCCAATTTTTGGATATGTTGTAGCTGGGTTTGTGAGGATTTGATCTATGTAAAAGTATTTGGATGTTGTTGTAGAAAAAAAAAATTTGATCTCTCACCTTGAAACTCACGATTTTGAATGAAGAATTGAGAGAAAATGGAGAGTTTTCTTCTTTGCCTTGGATGTGTCTCACGGCTTTGGGAAGGAGAAAGGCATAAGTATTGCTTTATTTGGTTGCTCTATCCAATCCTAGCCATCTAACATTTTCAAGATCAAGTTCTAGCCTTTGGATTATTTTGGTCACAACAAGTCACTCCCTCTCTCTCTCACGATTTACACTTCTCCTTCACACAAAACACATTTTCTCACACTACAACGTCTCTTTCATTAATTGCATGTCTCCCAACCACCGAGATCCAGGAGCTCATAAATTTTGATCTAATTCCAAGTCAATCCTCACCATTGATTTGTTTTCAAGAAAGCCCATGCATTTAACTCAATAAATAGTGTCTAGTCTCCCACTAAGTCAATCCAATGGTCCAAATTAATTCATTTTATTTCAATTAAATCTCCACCCTTGGATCAACTTCTCAAAAACCCAAAAGTCTTTTCTCTCTCTCTCTCTCTTCTTGTTGGGTCACGGTTTTGGAGGGGGATTCATTTGTCAAACACTTCTAATTTTTGCTAATTGCAAATGAGCCACTTGACTTATAAAAATTTCATTTTGACCCCCAAATTTTTCATAATTTTAAGTAAGACCCAAAATCTCGTATTAGGGCTAATTTAATTTATCCTGTGTCAAAATATGGTCATTTAACCTTTTTGAGACACATCCGACCTGGCTAGGGTTTTATCAGCGATTTTCCAAAAATTTACGATTTTACTCTACGAAATAAGATCTACCCAAGTTTGAGATTCCTATACACTTTAGAGTCATTCACATTATTATTGGACCATTGGTGGTCATTTTAGAAATTTTTTTTTTCCAGCGATTTGGGCCGAAATTTTTCTGGAGTGGTTTTAGTGAAAAAATTTCTTAATGATTTTTTTTTTTTTTTACATTGAAATATGAGTAATATCATATATAGAATAAAGAAGAGTATAATAGTGAGTACACCGAGGTGTCGGTGTTACACATATGATGGTGGCTGATCTGTTTACGAAACCTATACCTAGGGATATATTTTTAAAACATGTAAAATCTATAGGATTGCGTAGGATGAAATTGTATTTGTATATACAATGACTATGATGTATTGCTCGTAATTTTATGATATTTGAATTTGTTTTGTACTTGTAAGTTCTTATGTCTTGATTTAAAGTAAGTTGGAGAAATTTTAGAGATTGGCTTTCTCACACGCGTAATCACCTCTAATATCTATGTGATATGTAAAGATGATACAATATTAATTTGTGGTTAATTAACATATATATGTCGTCTTAGTAGAGAACTAAGATAAGATTATCTTTTATATATTTTCTTGATAATCGAAATGGATTTTCTACAATCCGTTACACTTGTTTATAAGTAAGGTGTGATTTTCTCTTGAAATCATGATGATTATGGAGGACTTATAAGAAGAGAAAGTCAGGTCAAGTGTTGTGGTACACTTGGACAAAGACCTATACGATATATTATAATTTTGGAATAGACATACGCTTCTAATTAAATAGAGAAGGTATCGTAACACGTATTTCATACAACGTGTACTTTTAGTGATCCTATGGGTAATGAGTTAATGAATCCCTCATCTCATTGTGTGAGACCCAGAGGTTTATAGTTAACCTCATTTAATACCCTTAAAATTTTTGCCAGTTTTTTGAAATTTTATTTTACTGTTGCTACCTTAGCATGTAATCAATAAATCATGATTGATTCGGTTTTGCAGTGCATGACTAGAAAAGCAACTAAAATAGAGAGGATAGATAGTAGTGAGAAAGGAAAACTATCTTATAGTTGATACGTTATTTTATATTCACATGTCAGCCAATTATGTTTTAACTTAATGTTTTGAAATATAATTATGAATGCATAATTTGTGTTGAGTCAAGTACGCTCTCATTTGCATTGTTTGAGGAGCAAGAGATACATTGATTGTATGTGGTAGAAAGAAGTCTGAGGTATAGCGAGACTTGATATCCTCATTGTATTAATAGTGAGCTGCTATATATCCTTAACCGATGTGTAGTTCTGAGCTCTTGATGTACTTGTTGGTCACACGATCCATTTACCTGTATGAAATTATTGGTATATGAAAATGATTGAGTTAAGTGTGGGTCTAACCCTCATGTGCAAGTGGGAGATATTGGAAATTGAGGATCGGGTCGCCCATGTGGGTTTGACCCGACCCAAACCCTTTTATTAAATTCAAATGATGTGGAAACAACAAAGGGGGAGTAGTTTTTTCTCCCAACTCCCTTTGTCATTTTGAATTTTAAAATAGGATGGAAGTTATCTCTTGTTTAACTTGATAAAACTAATAAAAGTAAATGGATGTGAAAAAAAAAAACTTCCATAATAACTTCTTCTCCATTTTGCAAAACCTAAGAAAAGGAAGAATACAAAAAACTCTATTGTTGAGAGATTGAAAGTGGCCTATTCATATATCATAGTCAAGGGTATTTGGATCGTGAAAAACAAAAACAAATCCATACGTGATTATTTTTCGACTTACGCATAAAAAAGGATTAGTGATTCAATTCTAAATTTTGAATTTATTTTGATTTTTAAATCATGAAAATCATATATTGATTATATGAAAAATGTTTTCAAAAACCCTCGTAGAGTCTTGAAGAACTGAGTTCAACCACGCAACACATTAGCATTACTTTCGCGAAAAAATGCTTTGAAAAACTAGGTGCTGCCAGAAGAAATTTTATTGATATCATAATTGTTTGGTCTGTAACGGTCATGCTCAAAAATCCCGATTCATGGGAAAAAGGCCTTTTCTCGCAAAAATGACGGGCCAAACCAAAAAAAATTCGTACGAACCTAATGACAAGAGGCAAAGTTATGCTGTTTTAAAGTTTTCGATACCGACTTAACAAAAAACGTGCAGTCAAACATGGCCCTCTTAACTCTTCATTAAAGAATTACCTAAAACAAAATTGGTAAACTAAAAGAGGGTGCGCTCCTCTCCCATTGCTTCCCGCTTTAGGGTGTAATTTTTGAGTTTTGTACGGATATAACATTATTTAAAAAAAAAAAATTTAAATAAAACCGTTCAAAAAATATTTTCAAATTTAACACCCACATGTCGTGATTTAAAGTCACGACATTACTGTTCATCTCGATCTCATGTCGTGACTTGAAGTCACAATATGGTACTGTATATGTCCTGATTTCAAATCACGACATGAGTGTGTTATTTTTGAAATTTTTTTGTAACCTGCGCTATTTTAAATTTTTTTTTTTTTTTTTTGAAAGGTCAGTTCCAAACAAACCTCTTAATTTTTTCCCTCCTTTCCCCTTGCTATCAAAGGGTTGGGCAACAACTTTGCTTTGCTGCTGGGAGTTGAAGAACGATGGCAGGCAGGCAGGCGGCTCCCAGAAATCTGAAACGTTCATCCTCTCCCTGAAATCCGAACATTAACAGAAGCAAGCGGCTCCCAGACTTCTCATGTATGCAGAAACTTCTCTTGTTTTTCTCTTTCTGTGTCATTTTTTTTTCCCTTCATCTCACAAGCCCAAGGTCTGGTCTCTGTTTTAGGATTTTCATATCATTTTGGAGATTCGATGTTACAGAGGAATGAACAGCCTTCAGTGGTACAGTTACGTTTTTATCTTGGAAAATTTTACAAAGATACACTACTTATATGAATGCATGTCTTCCCTGACTGCCATCTGAAAAAAAGTTGGAAAATTGGACTATTTTTTAACAGAGGGAACCGGGAATTCTCTTTTCCATCGTGCTGATATAACTGTGGACAGAGTCTTTACTAATTCATATAGAATAACTACTCATACACTATGGTTGTTATACAAATTTCATAATAAATAGAGGAATTCCAGTGATGCTCTATAAGCATTTGTACGCAGCAACCCTATTATTCTATGTCAACCCTATTATTGATTTCTAAGTAGAAATTCTGCAGTAATGCCTGTTATTGGATGCAATGAACTACGAGATGCTCATATTGTTAAGTCTGAAAACTTCTTAAGTGGCAGATTTTGTTTTTTTTCTAAATAATTGAGAACTTTGGATCTGCTGATTCTGTTTTTGGAGGATTCTGGAGAAATTCTTCTTTGCCGAAATGATTGTCCCACTATTAACAAATTATATACTAGTTTTTATATGTTTTATTTTTCCAAGTTTTCCATGTTCTCTGTTAATTCTATTCTCTTAGAACTAAAGTTCTTAAATCTGTGATGAACATAATCTATGCTAAGTGATTCTGTGCTTCATTGTATTTTTACAGTGGCAATTTAAAAAAAAAAACTAAACGGTAAGGCACAAGTAACATGAGAACGTAGAATCCAGAATCATAGCCAAAAGTGAGTCTTTAGTTCAACTTGATAAATTCTATAGTTCTTGACTTACTTAGGGTCCAGCACATTCTATTCATATCGGGACATGAGATCAAGAATGGTTTTATGGGCCCAAAATTCAGAAAGATCTAATAGTAAAAAGGCATACTTCCGTCCCCAAAAAATTTGCTTGCCCGTCTTCCCTAGGTGCTCCAATTGTTCAGGCCGGGAATGGTCTTCAAAAGAGGTGTGTTTTCCTTCTTCTGAAGCAGGCTCCACCCATTCTTTATAGTTAGCTCCAATTGTTCAACCTGGGAATCTCCACCCATTCTTTTATTTGCCAACTTCACATTAAGTGCATAGCTTCTTTATTACTGTTACTGATATATTCTATTTTTTTGACTTTAGTGGATCATCATACATAATTTAATTCTTGGATGTATATCTTTAATTCTGCTATATTCTTTTTTTTTTTTTGACTTCATTGGATAATATTACTGTAGCATAGCTTCTTTAATTCTGCTATCAACAGAAGCAGTCTTACACCTCTGAAAGGTCTAGAAACTTTTTTCCTCCTTTTCTTTTTTCAATCTCTAAAGCATTGCTTCTGTTTTTTCATGACTTCTAAAAGCTTTTATAAGCTTCACAAAATTGGAGACTGATATATGTTCATGTTCATTCGGAAACTCCGAGATATATGTTCATGTTCATTCAGAAGCCTCCGAGATATATGTCCCTTGCTACACAGTTTATTAGACTCAAAATGCCCTATGCCTGACTGACTTCTACCACAAAATTCTGTGCTCTCCAACTTAAGTTGTTAAATCTATGATGACCATAATCTTTGCTACATGATTCTTTTCTTCATTGTATTTTTACTGTGGCAAGGAAAAAAATAAATTCTTTTGCACAAGCAACATGAGATCATAGAATCCACAATCATATATAACAGGAAGTCTTTAGTTCCGCTTGATAAATGCCAGAGTTCTTGACTTAGGGTCCAGCACATTCTATTTGTACCAGGACACAGGTACTCCACTCGTTCTTTTATTTGCCAACTTTACATTGGGTGCGTAGCTTCTTTATTACTGTTGCTGCTATATTCTATTTTTTCAATTTTATTCGATCATCATATGTCATTTAATTATGCTACATAGCTTCTTTAATTCGTAGATGTATATCTTTAATTATGCTATATTCTATTTTTTTGACTCTATTGGATCATATCGTTGTTGCATATCTTCTTTAATTCTGCTATCGACAGAAGCAATCTTAAACTACTGAAAGGTCCCGAAAATTTCTTTTCTCCTTTTTTCCCCCCACAATCTCATAAGCAAATGTTACTGTTGCATAGCTTCTTTAATTCTGCTATCAATAGAAGCAGTCTTACACTTCTGAAAGGTCTAGAAACTTTTTTCCTCTTCTTTTTTCAATCTCACAAGCATCGTTTCTGTTTTTTCATGACTTCTCAAAGATTTTATAAGCTTCACAAAATTGGAGACTGATATATGTTCACGTTCATTCGGAAACTCCGAGATATATGTTCATGTTCATTCGAAGCCTCCGAGATATATGTCCCTTGCTACACAGTTTATTAGACTCAAAATGCCCTATGCCTGACTGACTTCTAACACAAAATTCTATGCTCTCCAACTTAAGTTGTTAAATCTATGATGACCATAATCTATGCTACATGATTCTGTTCTTTTTTATATTTTTACTGTGGAAAGGAAAAAAATTAAATTCTCATGCACAAGCCACATGAGATCATGGAATCCAGAATCATATATTAAAGCAAGTCTTTAGTTTCATCTGATAAATGCCAGAGTTCTTGACTTAGGTTCCAGCATATTCCATTCGTTCCAGGACACAGGTGCTCCAATTGATCTTGGAAACCAAAATTCAGAAAGATCTGATAGTAAAAAGGCATTTTTCTGTCCCCAGAAAGTTGCTCGCATGTCTTCCATAGGTGCTCCAATTGTTCAAGCTGGGAATGGTCTTCAAAAGAGGTGTGTTTTCCTGCTTCTGAAGCATGCTCCACTCATTCTTTATAGTTCGCTCCAATTGTTCAAGCTGGAAAACTCCACCCATTCTTTTATTTGCCAACTTTACATTGAGTGCATAGCTTCTTTGTTACCGTTGCTGCTATATTCTATTTTTTGGACTTTATTCAATCATCATATGTGATTTAATTATGCTACATAGCTTCTTTAATCCGTGGTTGTATATCTTTAATTATGCTATATTCTATTTTTTTTTTTTTTTTTTTGGACTTTATTGGATCATATCTTTGTTGCATATCTTCTTTAATTCAGCTACCGACGGAAGCAATCTTAAACTTCTGAAAGGTCCAGAAACTTTCTTTTCTCCCTTTTTCCCCCCACAATCTCGCAAGCATTGGTCTATGTTTTTTCATGGCTTGTCAAAGCATTTATAAGCTTCACAATATTAGAGACTGATATATGTTTATGTTCATTCATATACTCCAAGATATATGTTCATTCAGAAGCCTCTGTCTGGTGATATTTGAATTGATCCCCACGCATCTCTTGGCTTCCCGCAGTCTCGCAGGTCAATAATATGAGCATCATTGTATATCTTCTTTAATTGATATTTGAAAGGGCTGCGGGTACAAAGGCGTCTAATGTTTTCGGTGGCCATATTGTTTTACGTTGATGAAGTGAGAATTTTATTTTATTTTATTTTATTTTTTTTGGTGGGGCCGAGTAACTAATTCTTAATTCCAATCTCAATACACGTCATTATCATTGTACAGTTGGTTAAGTTCAAAGACAAAATTAACCACTTAATATTAAATTGACTTTGGATGCTGTGTTTACTCGTTAGTCATTGACTTCAATACTTTTATATGACATCATATCAATTCAACCTCCCTCTTATGAGTGTCTTGGACAAGGAATATATGTGATGGCACATGATACAATAATTTATTCGAGTATGTCCACAGTTACCCAAACCATATTTAGGACAACAAACTAATGACTATGGATTAATATATGTTCACTGAGAATATGAAATTTGATACCTCTACTTTGTAATCCACGATTTGAATATACCAAGTTAATTTCCACATGCTTTGAAAATGTCCATGAGTACATTCCAATGCACGTCCGTTGGTAATAATATTTAGGTTGTACTACGTATACCAACATAGTACAAATATGTTTTAACAATGTTTAGATCATTCATAACCAGAGAACTTCCGATTTCATTGACAATGATTTTTAACAGAGTCGGCAACAGACTAGCATTTTGACCGAGTGCAAACAGCGCCCTTTTTTTCTCTTTTTTTTTTTCCGCCTTTGAGAATAAATCTTGAGATTTATTACTGAAAGCCAACAAGGTCAATAAGAACAAAGGAGAAACTTAGATGGAAAAAACTCGATCCACACCTGATTACTGAGAGATTGCATGCGTTTGCACGTACCCAAGAAATAAGTGCAATAGCTTCCTAATTCAGATGGAGATGTCACTTGCATCACATCTGCAGAAGGCTGAAAAAAAAGAACACGAGCAAGCTCCAAACTCTTGAACATCATTAAACATGCATCAGAAAGGGATAAGGGACGACTGTTAAAGAAGTGAAGAAAATCCAATGTCCATCAAACTGGTTTGCCCATTTTAACCATGCATCAGAACTTACAAGTTACATAGGAGCACTGTTTAATTTCTCATTTCATAGTCTTATATTTGTGTGACATTTATACAGAGGGTTGCAATAAAATTCTAATGTCAAGAAGCCACTCTAACAAGCACAGCAGATACCGATTCAGGTCTTCCTACTGCAACACTTCTCAGAAAACCAACCCACAACAAAATCAAAAACATCCATATGGGGGAAAAACCAATAACTACATAAACATCATAAATCAAGGAAAAAGAACATCCGAACCAAGCAGGTATGGTATCAAACTAACCAAGTACATCCCCTGGCATGATCTTGTCATTCCCTTCAGCCAAATCCATGGGATCTGTGACAAGGCTGCTGCCAGTGTCCATCTTGTCATCCAGCAAAGCCCTGCCCTTATCTACAGGTTCCATAATTCCAATTGTCTGGGACATGGAACTGGGAGAACCCAAAGATGATCCAGGCTTCTGTTCTTTCGACCTGTTCAAGGCATGGCAGTGAGGGCAATAGTAAGTAATGTAGGGGAAGTCCTCTTTTCTTGCAAGCCCTGCAGACAAAACATTGTAAATTGCATTATTCATCAGTAAACATTTAATTGTATGAGACGAAGAAATAAATGCTAGACTACTCACCATTGTGCATATGGCAATTACCACATATTAGTGCATATGATAGCGTTGGATCCTCACCCACAAGTAATGCTGCAACTCGAGCAATCCATCCTCCGTCATTAGTTGCTGATTTTGGTTGATTAAAATGATCGACCACTAGTTCATTATGCTCATAACTTTCAGGACCCACAGTACCAGCACCCAGCAATGCTTCATTTGAATCATGCATTAATGGACCTTCGGTGCTGCTAGATCTGTTAAGCATCTGTTTGCGACTTCGGAGCCCACTTGATTGCACAATCTCAACGTCATCACTTTTACCCACTAGAAGATTGACATTAGTCTCCTCCCCCAGGTACACTTTCAAGCCTGACTCTGCACCTAATTTCGATGCCAACACAGAAGCAGCTGCTGCCTTCGCTGCAGGGTCTGGATCGTACCTCTGAAACAAGTTACATCACACACAGAAAAGTCAGACTTCTGCAGCAAACTATGCTGCCAGATAAAAGAAAAACACTAAATTAGAATGTATGAATATTATAAACAGGAGCAACTGAGAGAAAGAACCTATGCCAGAGAATCAACCATACCAAAAGCCAAATGCAGAACGTGCCTTGAAGAGCAATAAAAACAGGAGAATACGTTTCCTACATCTAATTTGTTAATTGTCCCGCAAATCTCTTGCAAAGCTCCATCATTCCAATGCAACTTGCAGCCATCTTAAGAGATTTATGCACTTTTAATTACACAATCTTAATAATCTTGCAATATATTAAAATTTCTAGCTTTAGACCCGAATTTTCCCCTATATGATATGTGAAAATCACATAAAAACAAGGACCATATTAGTGAATGAAGGGACAAGAAGGTCTAGGGGTGTTATTTTGGATTCCAATCTAAATACATAAAACATAAAGACTTTTTGGTGGAAAGAAAATTGTAAGAGAGTTAGATTGATTAGAAAAGCAAACTAAATTACTTGTTACACAATTATTCTTCTCTATAAAAGTATTACATTGTTCTAGGTTTATGTATGGTGGCTCAGAGAATTGTGTCTCAGCAGTTTGATTGTAAGTGAGTTTTGTGTTGCACAGAGAGACTTTGTTCTAATTGTGTTGAGAGAATTATTATAATGTATAGTTGATTTCCCCAGAGTAGGCAATGCTAGGCAGAATTGCATGTTTGCATTGGGAATTTTATTTTTTGTATATTCAATCGTTGCCCTTTGTGCTGATTTATTATAACAAGTGGTATCAGAGCACCAAGTTTGGGATAACATAGATCAACAAAGCCACACCGAAGTTTGAGATTGAGAGATTTAGTAGGGCCAATGATTTCAATTTGTGGTAAATTATGGAGGATGCTTTCGAGAAAGAAAAACTAAAGAACATAGCGAATCCTACATGGAAAGATGTTCACCAGAGAACAGTTAGTATGATTTGATTAGCTCTTGTACCAGAAATTAAGTAAAACTGTTTTAAAGCATGCAACCCCAAAGGGGTTGATGTGTATATATATCTTGAAATCTATCACTAGCAAGTTGTATTTGAAGAAAGAATTGCATGATTTGAAGATTGAAAGATAAGACTAAATTGCAAGCATACAGAATGAATTTAATAAGTTGGTAACACAATTGTTGAATATTGGTGAATTTATAAATAGGAAGAATCAAGCAGCAATTTTAATAAATTAATTTTCAAAATCTTAAGATTGTATTACAACATTAAGATGTGACTCTGGTACTTAGACAGAAAAAGTTGTAAAATAAGAGTGAAGAGAATAATATCAAGATGTTGATTTAGTTGTGATAGAACATGGAAGAGGTAATTCTCAAGATGGTCATGGAAGAAGTAGATATAAACTGGGTTCAACGTCTAGAGATCAAAGTGACAAAGAATGTTATTATTGTCATGAAATTGGTCACATTAATTTTGATGCAAGAAGATGTTGGAAGACAAGAAATCTTATGCAGGCAAAAGAAAAAGGGAATAAGAATGAGTTGGGGAATCAAATATAGCGGCTGATGATTATGATGAGTCAAAGATGACAAAGACAGATGGGAGTTTGTCTCAACTGATGAAAATATGAACAGAGTGCAATCAACCCAAGCAAAGGCCTAAAAGAGTAACCAAATACTAGCCTGAAGGAAGCGAGGAAATTTTCTGGGTGTTATGGATGGTGTTCTGGGTGTTACGACTTTAGATAGGAATGAATGGCGTAAGATATCCGAACCAATTTATTTATTTATTTTTATTTTTTTAATTATTATTATTATTGGATAGTTTCTATGGATATTTTTTTTTCCTCTTCCTCCTATATTGGTCTTAAATGGGCAACGCCGAAATTTGAGATTAAGACTCAATTTGTTGTTACTGTACCAAAATTAACCAAACTAGTCAATTAATAGTACTGTTAATATTTTACTTTCATTTCATGTCATTTTACATTGCCAAGTGCAATTCCTTTCTACTGCTTCCTGCTCTCACTTAGTCCCATATGTTTTTATTTTTGGTATCTCTATAATTAGTTCTAGCCAGCTCATTCCTTCTATAATCAATTTTAACTTCCCAAAACACTTAAGAACAAGACACTAACTTTCTACCATTTTGTACATCTTGGCATTACGGTAATTTAATTTTTAATATTTTCAGATTTTAATTTCACTATTTGTAAATGAAATTATTAAATATTAAAAAGTTTATGATAAAATTACATCATAAAATGCTTCAAATAAAAAAAAATAAAACAAAATAAAAGATAGATCAAACCAAACCCACCCGATTTTACATGGTTTTGGTCAATGTCATTGGTTAGGTTGTGGTTTTAAATGTTGTGGAACTGATCAAATTTGGTTTGCTTCGTGTCCATTCTTGAAATGAATCAAAACTACTCCATGCATACCCCTACCTTTACATTAGATAATTCTTATTCTCTTAAAAAGTATATATAATAATTCAATAGCCTAAGAAACATTCTCCTAACAGGAGATACAAAGAATCACAACAAAAACTAGAAATAATTGTCCCGCATCTTCAGGCAACTGATCTACTAACAAAAATTAGAAACTTTCTTCCGGCAACTTTTCAGTTGCCGACTTGATGCCCCTGCATCACTTTTAACTTATTTAAATTGTATTTTTAAATTCTTCTAACATAGCATAAATCATTTGCAAAATATACACACTAATTGGTTTACAAAGTTTGACCTCACTCTACAGCACACTTCTAATTTTTTTTCACTGCATTCTATTTCCTTTGTAAAATGACTGACATTTCTAGAAGGTACTCTTATATTTCCAAGAAAATGCTCTTTGCTTGCTTTGTTCTTACAAAGGCACACCACTCTTTGGACTTGAGCAAAGAATCAACCAACCATCCCTCCATCTCCCTTCTTCACTCAAAGTATGGACAAGAATGCATCCATATGAATCAACATTCCTAAGAGATCCCACAGAGAGTATCAGCCGTGGAGGAAGAGATCTCACAGTGAAGGACATGAGGTGGAGACACCAAAAACAGGAGAAAGCAGTTACCAGTCAAACCATCAGGTCCTGTTTACAGAACAATGCCTCACAGACTTTCTAAGTTCATTTAAGATATACCGTAAGAAAGCATTTTTGACAATCAGTAGCTATAACATTTAATTCATTCGTCTGCCACAAGGATGTGTGCAACAATGGTCCCAAGTGGCATCAATTTTCTAGATGCATCCACATTCGAAATTTGAGAACATAATTAACCCATCTCATTGCACCATAAATTGAACCTCTAGCTCATGCAAAATTTGAACATCATG
Organism: Dillenia suffruticosa; assembly: GCA_033439265.1. Lineage (NCBI taxonomy): Eukaryota > Viridiplantae > Streptophyta > Magnoliopsida > Dilleniales > Dilleniaceae > Dillenia > Dillenia suffruticosa. Next base: position 1,922,885 of record JAVTVX010000011.1, read on the forward strand.
CAACTTTTTCAATTTCCAACATAATCACAGAAAATGCATATAGATCTGTTTGCAGGTTTGCACTTTGAAATACCAACAAGCAAAAATAAATAAATAAATAAATAATTCCAAATTTGATATTCTGAGGCAAAATAATAAAACCTACTCAAAGCCACAAAAGAAAGACATGGTACAATGAGGCCTAACCTGAATAAGCTGTTGTGTAGTGTAATAGTTCGTCCTCTCTTTAAGTTCATCAATTTTAGCTTGCCTTTCAGCTCGGAGCCTTTCCAAAGTTTTTTGGTCCTTGCGGTCACCTGTGACAGTGGCAAAATGAATATATCATGAAGCTTATTTAAAAGGACAAAATATCATGCATTCCATGAGGTTTAGAAATCCTTTTATTTCAAGATAATTGTTTTAGTTTTATGCCTCAAACAGTTTACAATTTTTTGTATGGTCTCCGAGGTCATACAAAGTACCATGTCACTGAAGTGCAACAACTAAATAATTCAGAAGGCACTAGAAGGATGCACCCTCGCAAACAAAGTAACAAGGAATTTACAAACAAGGCTACATCATCCATGTCCAATAATGGAAAAGACCAAAAAATTCTTCTGAACCAAAAACCATCAGGTTGTGTTAAACTCCATCAATGACCTTACTCCCATGCCTACTTGCAATAAAGGTTTCTTAAGCATGTTCCAAAAACTTAATTTTGTGATCCTCTCCCCATTAATCTCCACAATCATCTCTCTCAACAACCAACTAGGAAGCACAAACAATGTGACGTTAGGGACAACTGAAGAGACATGACAAATTTCTTTTGAAAATGGACAATGATATGGCTCTAATAGAAAACCATTTTTATGTATATAGATATAACTTGAAAAAGAAATATATATTACGAAGGGGAGAAAAGAGTTATGAAAAAAGGTAGGCAGGTAAGGTGTCCACCCAAACAAGCCAAGAAGCATAAAAACAAGGAAGTATATAAACATTTCAAAATAAAAGAGCTTTCCAATACCACAGAGGAGGACCATGAATTAAGAAGCAAGAAATAAAATCCTATCCCCTAGTAGATGGGAAGGAAGATACTGTTACTTGAAAATCCTTACATCTCTCTAACCCAATACACAGAATTACTGTGAGAAACAATGCATAGCCACAAAGTTAGAGAATTCTTTCCTAATCCAAAACCATTAAAGCACACAAAGAAAACATCCAAAGAGAGCTAGGTGCAGCCAACATCTCACCGGAAAATTGGAATGTATTATTTTAAAGTGACAACGCAACTTGATAGTGAAGCAATAAGTTATTCCTAGTCTTTTCCTAGCCAACAAGAAGCCATTAGTATTACTTGATTATGTGCGATAGTCCAAAGAAGGTCATAACCTTAATGGGGAACTTTACTTGTCCACATCACCTTGACAAAATCATATGTTGTAATAGAATATTTAAGACTGTATCCAACATTTCTAGGGTTTGTTGGTTTGTTTCATTAATTGAGAATTGTACTCGCATGACATGGATTTTTCTTTTAAAAAACAAATTAGAAGTGAGTCGTTTTTCACAATTTTTTCAATATGGTCCGGACACAATTTCTAAAGGGAATTAAATGATTTCGATCTAATAATGTAAAAGATTATTTTAATCAAATCTTCTCTCCATTCTTTCAACAATATGACATCATTCATGAGTCATCTTGTATTAATACTCCCCAACAAAATGTTGAAGATGACGATGAAGAATTCCAAAGAAGCCTAGAAAAGCCCAAGAAGACAGCCCAAACTATCAAGGGTAATTTGAACAGAATTTATAACAGTTAGTTTTTGGATCTGTGTCTACCGGCTAGTTTTTGTATCTACCGGCTAGTTTGTGTGTCTACCGACTAGTAGAATCTTTTAGGCTATAAATAAGTTTCCTCCCTTTATTTGTAAGATATTGGAGCATTGTCTCCCATAGCCTAGTATAGAGCATAATCTCTCTCAAAGTGTCTTTATGTATTCTTGAGTATTGTCTCAACAAAAATGTCTTGTATTTGATATTTCATCAAAACAATACAATTGAGTTTATTCTCACAAATTTAAGCTTTCATTTTCTTGTTGTTCTTCAACCTTCAAACTCAAACCACAAAACTTTATCTCAACCACCAAAGCTTCCGCACTTCAAATTTCAACATGGTATCAGAGCGGGTTACATTTCCTTCCCTCACTTCCGAAAATTACCCACAATGGGCTGTCATAATCCAAAAGCTCTTAAATATTTCAGATTCTTTGGAGCATATCCAAGAAGAGCCTTTTGAGACCACACACCCCAAATTTGAGCAATGGAAGAAGCAAGATGATGGCATCAGTCTCAAGCTCCTCACATCAATGGATGAAGCACATCAAAGCATGGTGAGGGGCTGTCCAAATGCCAAGGCTGTGTGGGATACTTTGGAAGGTCTTTACAGCAACAAACACAACTTTGGGAGAGTCTTTGAACTTCAACAACAAATCTCCAAACTTCAAAGAGGTGACAAAACTCTACCCCAAGCCTTCGGCGACCTCGAACGGCTATGGACAGAATTGGAGACATTGAGACCACTAACAATGAACCTCAATATTCTCCAACAAAAAAGAAATGAAGACAAGACATTTGCCTTGCTCATTTCCCTTGGAGAGCCATTCAAAGAGGTGCGCCAAGAAATCCTAAGAAAGGAAGCTCTACCATCTTATGAGGAGATAAGAAGAATGATTCAAATGGCCGAAACCTCTAAGAGACTTGAGGAAAAAAGTCGATCACAAATGGAGTACTACGGCTTCAAGGTGATGATGGAGGAGCAACATGCTGAGAACGTGTACACCCATTGCCAAAGACAAGGTCACATCGAAGAAAGATGTTGGGACTTACATCCAAACCTCAAACCAAACGGAGCAAGGCTGTATCAAAGGAAGAGTGAACTGCCTATTAAAGGTATAAGCTCCGATCCAAATTTAAATACTTTTAAATATGTGCATTGTCATATTAGACAAACCCCTTGTATGTTTAGAGAAGGATACAAATATATTATATCATTCATTGATCATCACTCTAGATATACATGGATATATATGCTTAAGGAAATGGCACAAACACATAATGCATTTAAAAGTACTATCATCTAGTTACTAAAGTATACAATGCATCAATTCAAACACTTAAAACGGATAATAGAAATAACATATGCCCTAACTTTGAAAGTTTTTTTAAAACAAAAGGGCAATGAACTAGAAATCATGAGTCAAGAAAATCTCAAAATAAATGAGGAAGATATAAATGCAATGGCACTACCATTATTAGAAGACGCACACTTGACTCATGAATATTGGTGTGATGCTATTAGAACTGCCACATACACATACAATCACATTCCACACTATGAATTTCATGAAAAATCTCCGATAGAAATAATTAAAAATAGCAAACCAAGTCTTTTGCATCTTAGAAGATTTGGTTGTGTTTGCTACAGGAATGGAGTGCGATGTATATTCTTAAGATATGGGCTAAGGAAAAATGGATATATTTGTTATGATCTTATAACTAACACGGCATACATATCGAAAGATATAAAATTTTTCCAAGATGATCTTTACTTTGCAGAATTAGGTGATAAAGCACTACTAAGTTTGCCTATCGAACCGCCGATTGAGGAGCGGGGGGAGTACAAATAAGCCATGTCCTTGTTGCATGCCAAGGCCAAGTCATTGAGGGGGAGCCAAAAGCAAAGGCCAAAAAGAAAAAGAAGAACAAGAAAAAGAAGGTCAAGGAAGCTCAACCATCCGACACTACCTTTCCAAGTCATGACTCCATTGAGCCCCATTGGTCGGACTTGAGGGGGAGTGTTGAAGATAACGATGAAGAATTCCAAAGAAGCCTAGAAAAGCCCAAGAAGGCAGCCCAAACTACCAAGGGTATTTTGGACAGAATTTATAACGGCTAGTTCTTGGCCTTGTGTCTACCGGCTAGTTTTTGTGTCTATTGGCTAGTTTGTATGTCTACCGGCTAGTAGGATCTTTTAGGCTATAAATAAGTCTCATCCCTTCACTTGTAAGATATTGGAGCATTGTCTCCCATAGCCTAGTATAGAGCATAGTCTCTCTCAAAGTGTCTTTATGTATTCTTGAGCATTGTCTCAACAAAAATGTCTTGTATTTGATATTTCATCAAAGCAATACAATTGAATTTATTCTCACAAATTCAAGCTTTCATTTTTTGTTGTTCTTTAACCTTCAAACTCAAACCACAAAGCCTCCAATCCATTGCTCACCACAAAACTCTAGCTGAACCACCAAAGCTTCCGAAGTCCAAATTTCAACACAAAATGGAGTGGCTGAATGAAAAAATAGCCATCTTTTAGTAGCTACCTGAGCCCTTCTTTTCCAAAAACATGTTCTAAAAAATTATTGAGAAATTGTGTTGACTACAGCTCACGTCATAAATAGACTTCCTGTGAGGGCATTCTATTTTCAGAATCCCACAGTCTTTGCAAAATTCTATCCTAACTTTAGTGTCACCAACAATCTTGTTACCAAAATATTTGGATATGTTGCCTTTATTCATGCACATTCTCAACATAGGAGCAAACTTGACCCAAGGGCTCTCAAATGTCTTGGTTGGTTATTCATCCCCTCAAAAGGGCTACAAGTGCTATCATCCTCCCATGCAGAAATTGTGTCCATTGATGTCACCTTTGTTGAAAACGATCAATACTTTAACCACCCTTATCTTTAGGGGGAGATGACATCCAAGAAAGATAAGGATAAAGACTTTTTTCTTCTTGATCTCCCTATAAGTCATCCTTTTTTGTTCCAGTCCAGTCAGAATCCGCTCCTTTCCAAACATCACCTGCCCAGCAAGATTCTGTTGTTCCTATTGTTCCTGTTTCAGTAGAAAATGATCCTCTTTCTTCACCCGTAGCATAAAAAATTAACCATGCCCATCAACCTCATGTTTATTCAAGGAAAAAAGGGTCATTCTCTCAACTGATGCAAGTACAATCATTTAACCTAAACCTAATGATTGTTATGGTAAGCAATCCAACTGCTTCTCCCAATCCTAGTGTGCCATATACCCAAAAAGAAAATGACCTTGACATCCCTATAACCATGAGGAAAGGAACTAGGACCTATACCCAACACCCTTTCTACCTTTTCAGGTCCTACAAAAACCTATCTCATAACCATAGGGCCTTTCTCATTAGCCTTAATAGTATTGCCATTTTCAAAACATTATCCGAAGCACTAGAGGATGAGAACTGGACAAATGCCATGAAGGTGGAGATGGAGACTTTAGAAAAGAGCAAAACTTGAGATGTGGTGAAGTTGTTGAGGGGGGAAAAAACAATTGGGTGTAAATGGGTTTTTATAGTGAAATATAAATCCGATGGTTGATTAGAAAGGTATAAGGCAAGACAAGTTTGCCAAAGGTTATATACAGACTTATGGCATAGACTATCTTGAGATATTTGCTCTAGTTGTGAAAATGAATACAGTGAATGTGGCTGTCATTGGTGGCCAGCTTTGGATGAAAATTGCAACAATTTGATGTCAATAATGCCTTCTTACATAGTAATCTTGAAGTAGAGATTTAAATCGAACTTCCCCTGGGTTTCGCTCTACAAATGAAGAACAAATGTTATGTATATTAAAAAAGACTTTGTATGGACTCAAACAAGCTCCGAGAGTTTGGTTTGGAAGGTTTGCCAAAGTAATGTTGAACCTTAGATTAAGACAAACAAAGTGATCACACCTTGTTCGTGATTAAAGAGCTTGATAAGCTAAAATATTTTCTTGGCATAGAAGAAATCCACTCTTCGCAAGAGTTCTTCATATCTCAATAGAAGTATGTGATTGATCTTCTGAAAGATACCGGTAAATGGGATGTAAACCAGTTGACACGTCTAGAGAGCCCAATCAGAAATTGAGTGATGTCCCTGGAGATGCTAAAGTTGACAAAGGTAAATAGCAGAGAGTTGTTGGGAAATTAATTTATTTATCACACACTAGACCAGACATACTTCTATTGAGAGATAGAAGTATGCTTAGGTAGCTATTATACCAAACATACTGAGTGTTGGGCTATTAAACAACTACAAGAACAAAAGATGATTGTCGCAAAAATGAAAATGTTTAGATGGATGTGTAGAAAAACTAGAATAGATAGAATTAGAAATTAAGAGATTCGTAATAAGTTGAAAGTTAGTTCAATTGTGGATAAAATGCGCAAGTGTCATTTGAGGTGGTTCGGGTATGTATAAAGAAAACCTAAAGATGCACCGGTTAAGAGAACCGAGAACTTAAATATAAGAGATCTAGTAAAATGTAGAGGTAGACTATTAAAAACTTGGATGCAAATTATCCGTAAAGGCATGAAAGTTAAAGGTTTAGAAGAGGAAATGATCTTGAATAGGAATGGATAGCGTAGAAGAATCCGCATAAATTAAATCAATATATTTTAGATATTTATCTATTGATTTATTTTTTTATTTTTCCTTTTCTTTTTATTTTTCTTTTTATTTTTCTTTTTATTTTATTTTTATTATATATATATATATTTCTTTTTATTTTATTTTTCTTTTCTTTATCTTTTTCAAATTTGTCTCTCAAATGGTCAATCCTAAATATTGGGATTCAGGCTCAGTTTGTTGTTGTATACTAGACCAGACATAGGATATGTTGTTAGTGTGGTGAGTCAGATTATACATAATCCCAAAGAAACTCATCTCAGTGCTGTGAATCGAATCCTAAAGGGTTCGCTAGGTAAGGGAACTTTGTTCAGACGAGAAGGCTTGAGTCTTGAAGCCCATACTGACGCAGATTATTCAGGGTCAATGGATGATAAAAGATCACCCACATGTTATTGTACGTTCTTGGGTGAAAATCTTGATAGATGGAGAAGAAACAAAAGCTGGTCGCAAGATCGAGTGCAAAAGTCGAATTCAGGTCAATTGCACTTGCAATCTGTAAGCTCCTATGGCTGAAGATAATTTTGGAAGACCTGAAGATTATTAAGTGAGAAGGTCCAATGAGGTTGTACTATGATAATAAGTTGACTATCAACATTGCACATAATTCGGTACAACATGATTGCACGAAGCAATAGAGATTGACATATATTTTATAAAAGATAAACTTGATAGCGGCCTGATCTGCACTCAGTTTGTCTACACGAAGAATTAGCTCGCGGATATATTAACAAAGGGAATATCCAATTCAGTTTTTCATAATTTAGTTAATAAGCTTGGAATAGATAACATCCATTCATTAGCTTGAAGGGGAGTATAGGATGATACGAACATGTGTTTTATTTTAAGAAATCATGTACTGTAATAAAATATTTAGTAGTTATTGTATTCCATAATTTTAGGGAATTAGTCTTTTTGGCCTACAGCCCAACATTAGGAGATTTGCCTAAAATTAGGGGATTTCCTGTTTTTATTTTTTCCTTGTTTAGTTATTGCAATTGTAATTATATATGTGTAAAGCAACCCCAATTGTGAAATAGAAAAAAGATATTCTTTTCATCAATTTTTGTGGGTAGTTAATTCCTCGTGTTAGGAATTGTTATATCTATCAATTTAAGTCATGCACTAAACTGTATCCATGCCGCAATTCTCGCAATGTCACCACTTAAGAACTAAAGCAACAGACAAGTTAGCATGCCTTACTCCACCATCAGAGCTTGGTTTACAAACAACCTAACAACCTCCCATTTGACTAGACTATCTTTTTCCACTTTATTTGACCTCAATCACAGAAATGTCTTGTAATGCACTAAATAAATAGCAACATTAACTGGTATCCTAATCAAAGACATGTAAAAATGGGGGGATACTTGAGATGTAGGACTGACTAAGAGTAGCACAACCACCTAGAATAAAAAGAGCTCCCCTCCAAGCATCCAAGTGCTTAGGGAGGTCCCAAAAAGAAAGTGCCCTGGAATTAACTCCCAAAAGAACATCTAGTTACATAACTGGCCAAGAGCTCACGCTATGCCCTCTTAAAAAAAAAAAAAAAAAAAAAAAAAAAAAAACTCATAAAAGGATGCAGATTCCAAGAATGTTACTGTTCACCAATGAAAGAACAATGTGAAAACCCCTTACGTCCTCACTAAAAAGAAGGATACTAGCAAGATACTCACATTTTCAAGACCAACATCAACACCAGAAAAAACCTCTGTCCACACCCCTTTCCAACCAGCAACTCACACCATCTACCACTTGATGAAGAGGAACCATTCTCTAAAATGGTCATCAAACAGCCTTATATGCCAAGACCATATATAAGAAGGCACCACTCTCACTCACTCTATTATATACTTTCTTAAAATCTAACTTCAACACAAGAACACTACCATTACCTCCCTTCAAATCATCTAACAAGTCAAGGGAGCATTCTAGATTTGCTTTCCACAAAGGCACTTTGGTTAATAAGGATACTTGTATCTAACACTAAGTTGATTGGCAAATACCTTAACTAAAGCTCTACAAAAACTAGTAGTCAACCTAACAGGCCTAAAATCCTTCACTTTGCAAGATCCATTGTTAGGGATTAAATCAATGAAGGTAGAGTTCTTGCCCTTCCACACCACCTTATTCACAAAAAAGTTCCTGAAACACCTTAGGTTGTGTATAGACAGATGGATCTTAAACTTGTGGATATTAGAATGGAGGGATTTTGAAGTGCACAAGCTGTAAAATCCACATATCAGTGAAAAACTCGGTTTGATAATATTCAAAATTGGAGGATGAATCTAGAAAATTGGTGCTGATTTGCATGGGTTGATCCATAACAGAAATTCTTGTAAAATAAAATCCACGGGAGACATTTTTCTTTTCCATCACCAGCCCCATTGTGACTATCAGATCCTTATTATTCCACAAATTCATGGTAGTAAGAACCCACCCCTATCAACTTTTTTTTAGAGGGGGAAATCTCACAAATACAATCAATTGATCTTTTCACATGCATCTCATGAAATCAATCTGCCAAAAAAAGGAATTAGGTAATGGCCATCGAAAAATGGCTGAGGGAGGGGAAAGAGGCCATGCTAGTTGGAAAATATTAGGTAATAGTCGCAGCTGGAAAATGAAAGAGGACAGGTGGCAAGCCTTATAAGTAGGTGATTGGATTGTATGAACTAACCTACCTTGGGGTGATGTGCCTGGCACGTGATTTTTTTAATTAATTAATTAGTAAAAAAAAACCACCTTTTGGTAGTCATGTGCCAGGCACATGATTTTAGGTGCCAGGAATGAACGGATCTTGGATGGAAAAATCCATTCACCACTTTTCATAGTCAAGCAAAGGTCTTTGTAAACAAAAAAAAAAAATGTTTAGACACATATTTGTGCATGACATGTTCATAGCCGATTTTGCAATCTTCCAAATATACAATGAAGATTTTTCCTTTTTTTTTTTTTTTAAATTGTCCTCTGAGAGTTACAAGTTGTGTCATTACATATTAAACTCAATTATTTGTTACTTAGACACAAAGGAGGTCACGTATTCTACGTGTGTCATAGTGTTCGTAGGATGCACATGTTCAACACGTCAAACACACTTTAGTAGGATCATGTGTCCATGTTTCATATATACCAACTAACCTAAAGAAAATCAAGGTGAAACCCTCTAGCTCCAGCGAATTGCTTCTACCCCCATTGAAAACTCCTAAATATCAAAAGGTCTCTCTACCAAAGACACTTTATCATGCACTATTGGGTACCACTCCAGCCCCTCTGACACAGGTCCAATGGTCCTCCTTGGTATACAACTAGGTCAATTCCACAAGCAGAAATGCAAACTGGTCCAACCCAACTTCTCAACATTAGGAGGAAAACAGATCAGATTCAGAACCGAAACTAATAAAGTGACCTAATGTGTATAGTAGTAAGAAAGTATATACATAAAATAATCCGCCCAAGTGCTAGGAGGAGAGAGAGAGAGAGAGAGAGAGAAACAAAACAACAAACCACACACACAACAACAGCTTTAGAGGCTTTGGAGAAAGGATGCTTTGTTGCTTCCGAGAGGTGTTCTTATAGCTCTTCTTTTGTTTATCTCGATACAGCAAAATCCAAAGATTTTTAAAAAATTAGAACTCTTGGTTCTTCTCTTCTTTGGACAAACTTTGTCTTGTGCTTTTCTTTCGTGACGAGGTGAAAATAAACCCTAAAGGATTTAGGGCAACAACGAATGATAATACAATGGAGATCAATCACACAGCACCAGAATTCAGGACTTCACGCTGGAATCTAACCTAAAAATCAAGTTCATTAACTTATGACTTACAGAGAGAGCAACCTCTATAATATACTAACCCTAATAAGAAGAGATCCTTGCCCTTAAAGCTAGAATAATTTCAGCCCCTTAACAAATAAGCATTGAGGAAACTGGCTTATCCAGAGTAGCTTCTTCACATTGGGAGTTCCCTCTCTCTCTCTCTCTCTCTCTCTCTCTCCCTTTCTCCTCCCTTCACGATGACTTTTAGTAGTTTTAGCCTTTGCGTGTGATTTAATGCCAATTTTTAGTATTGAATCAAAGATTTTCGAGGTCCGTACCAATGGGGAATGCCTCTATTTGCTGTCAACTGGTGGAAAATAAAGGGGCAGTGTATTGGCCTCATTTCTTTAGGGTTAGATTGTGCTTGGTGGTTGAGTGGCCCGTGAATAAATTCTTAAGCCACTTGATTAAACAATTTCAAGTGGTGTTTAGAGAGCAGAGTCAGGTACTTGGGTGAGTATGAAAACCAATAATGGCAGCACTCACTTGGAGATTATCTAGTACTTGGGAGGTAAGGTTAGTGATAAAGTTTGTCTGCCTCATGGTGCGAATTACAGAGGTTGGCTTGACTTGAGGCATTTTTTGAAGGTGTTGCTGTTTGGTGGGGGGATTGAAATCAAGTCCAACAGATCATAAGCCAAGCTGGATTCATTATGTATAGTGGACTGGGTCTTTTATTAACCCAAATGAACTTGCCCATTTTTTCAATCATGGGTTCATTATTAATCCAGGAATTCTGGCCTGCCCTTTCCTTGGCCCAAAAAACCAACCAATGCCCATCACCATTTAAACTATTTTTGAGCCCAACCCATGTATACTATGCATCTTCTTCCTCAATTGCCTCCAGAATCCATACCCAAGCTGCCTCTTTTTAAAACAACAATCAGTGGCCAAAATGCTCAACATCCTTAAAATTGAAATTTGAATTTTAGTTCCCGATCAAACTCCGTGATTCCAGCCCTTGATTTTTCCATCTATTCAATCTCCCTTCCTTTCTCAGTCTGCTTTTGCCAAAATCAGAGGAAAAAAAAAAAAACATGTTCAACTTTCCTCTGCCATAAAACATCTCATTCAGGTGATCACCTTTTACCGCATCGACCCACAGTCGCAACATATTTCTATACCGATTGAAGTTCTGATTGCTAAATATTCTCTCAACAGGAAGATTTTCTGGAACTCAATCAAACCTCGCCATCTTCTCCTTCTCAGATTGACTTCATTGGGGTCCCAAAATATTCTGCCTGAACTTCTGTCACTAGGAGTTTCCCAAAATTTTCTGCCATTCTCGACATCAAAGCAATCAGCGTTTCTCTTCCAGGTGAAAAGGGATCCGAGAGAGGAGTTCCAATCCATGACGGAGAGAACAGAGCTTCATTCTCGCAAGGTGACCAGCATCTGCCATTGACATCCATGGAAACTCGAAAATCAGCTTCTGAAGGTCAACTAATCATGAAGAAAGCCTTGAATCAGTCTCCTGAACATTATTTGACCATGAATGCAGCCCCTTCATCAATCAACCCAAATCTTTCACTGAGAGAAGCTCCTGCAACAAAGAAACATAAGCCGACTTCTCCATCTGAGCCCATTATTAGTTTGATTAATGCCTTTTCTCCCTTAATGGCTGATTTCCCAACAATAGCAACTGTGATGAGGATGCAACAGCTGCAACAGGTTTCTAGTTTGTTATGTTCGAAACGATTTCTTGTTCGGAGAAGAATCAGTCTTCTGATGAGCATTCTATTTTGACGGGTTCGACTTGGTCTAAAGTGGAGAAGCTAAGGTTGGATCAGTCCTCTCTTGTTGCTGATGATAGGAATGATGCACAAGTTGCTGAAGTTCAATGTGCGGCTCAACTTGGAGTGAGATGCAGTGAAAGGGGCTAGAAAGGGTTGCAGTTGAAGGTCTTCCATTGGAGGAGGCTCGTTCTTTGACATCAATGCAGGTCAAAGATTCGGGTTTAATTGCTGTAGGTGTTCCAAATACAAAGAGGATAACAAAAGGTCCTTGGAGTTACAAAAATGTAATACCTGCTCTAATTGATAAAATCAAAGCAGGTTTGCTAAGGTTAAAATGTGGATCCCAAACAGGAGGTGCTAAGCAGTCGCTTTTGTCTGAAACAGTTGATCATTTCCCTCTTAGTAGTCAACAGTTGAATTAAAAAAACATATTGGTGAATCTGACTGTAGGGGCAGAGCATGAGTTTCAGAGGTTTTCCTGGTCCGATTTGGATAGTGAATCCCGAGAATGAAATGGTTTTGGAAGAAATTATGGAAATTGGGTGGGATATCACAAGTGAGTCAGATAAATGAGGGTTTTCTTGACCAGGTTCAGTTAGCTGATTCAATCGGAAAGGAGTTTCATAATGATGCCCAAAATGTTTCGATCTTTTGGGTAAACCTTTGTGGCTAATGCTAGGAAAAAAAATAATACGGGAAGTCAGGAACAATCCACAACAATAACAACAATCTAGACCTTAATCTCAAATTGAGGTTGGCCATGAGAGACAAATATCAGAGAGATTAAAAAAATAAATAGTTGATTTAATTGGTGCAAATTTTCTCACGCCACTCATTTCTATCGAAGACCTCTCCCCAACTAAACCCTTAACTATTATGTCTTTACAGATAACTTGCATCTCTTATTGACAAATTAGATTTGAGGTTGTCTGAACCTTTGTCCCCACAGAAGCCATTGCTGATCTTCGGGTCTATGTTACCAGGAGAAAAAGGAATAAATAGTTGAGGTGAAGGTAACGAAATAATGGGCAGCTCAAGTGAGTTGTAAATGGTTGGATAACGGCAGTCTTAAGGGTTTGGAAAAGGGAATAGCTAACCTTGATCGAAATTATATGATCCTTATTTTTATAAGTTAGTTTTAATTGTCGGTGTGGACTGTAGCCCCAGGGTTTTATTCTGGTTTGGAGAATAATTCTCCTTTTGTTTTGCTTTGTTTGCTTTCTCTTCCCTTTTTCCCAAGGATTTCTGTCCAGGGGGTATTTGTACATTCTTCTTCTTCCTAATAATATTTCTTCTTCTGTCCAAAAAATAATAATAATAAATGAATGTTGAGGAAACTAAAGAAACATAAAATAGAAACAACATCTCGGTGGTCTAAAAAGATATTCTACTACCAAGAAAAAAAAATCGCAACAAAACATAAAAATAATTGTCCAGAATCTTTTGACAAATAATCTAACATAAAAAGAAACTGTCCTCCAACTACATCACTTTGGGCACATCTAATATGATTCTTTAGATATTATAATTTGGAGTAAAGGGATTGGAAAGCAGTCCTACATTAGTCCTATATTACATATCTTTCATTCTCCTTATTATAATTCTTTAAAAAACTAAAGTAACTTTTCGGCCCAAAACTACGGCTGGCCCAAACTATTTTTAGAATCCAACCTCTAAAAGCACTCTCAAAGCTCCTATCCTTGGCCTCAGAGAAAAGGGCATGTTTGGTACCTTGACCATATGTAAGTCTACATGGCTCTTAAAGGAATTTCTCTGGCATATCCACATCATCATAAAGTTTAAAACTTGTAGCTTTTAGTTTTAAAAATAACTTTTTGGTCAAGCAAAAAAAAAAAGAGAAAAAAAAGCTGTTGTAATTAACAGAGCATATTTCTTAATAAGAGAATCTAAAATTTTTAATTAAATCATGAAATAATATTTCTTAATTATTTAACTAAGAAATGATTTTTTTCTGGGAAACTTTGAACTCTAGGGAGATAGTTTGAATGAAATCTTAACAAAACAATTATTTCTTAATTATTAACCAAGAAACAATTTTTATTTCTTAATAAATTAGAAATAAATATTTCTTAATTATTTTCTTATTTTTTATTCTTGATGATTAAGGGTTTAGAAGAGGAAATGGTTTTGGATAGGAATGGATGGCGTAGTAGAATCCGCACAAATTAAACCAATCTGTTTTCAAATATTTATCTATTGATTTATTTATCTATTTTTCATTGTATTTATTTTATTTTATTTTATTTTTATTTTATTTTTATTTTATTTTATCTTTATTTTTATTTTATTTTTCTCTCCTTTTCAAGTTTGTCTCTCAAATGGCCGACCCCAACTATTGGGATTAAGGCGCAGTTTGTTGTTGTTGTTGTTGTTTTATTCTTGATGATATCAATATACTGCAGCATTTTTTATTTCTTTAATATTTGCTTATATTTCTTAATATTTTTTATGATGCACAGATGCCATGTAAACATTGTTAATCATGTACGCTTGGCTAACGGTCAAGAAATTATCACAAGTGAGACCTTTTTTTGGCAAAAGATTGGGCCATTAAAAAGAACTTTTTTAGAGGTGATGGATCAAAAGTGGTTTTGAACTGCAATTAAGGGGCCAACAAGAGACCAAAGCAAAAATTTAAAAATAAAAAATAAAACCCCTAATTGCAACAAGCATAATAACTCAAATAAGAAACCTGAAACAAGCATGGAAGACAATGGCAATCGATAGAATTCATAGAAAGTCAGGTCTAAAAAACTTACACAGTCTTGTGAAGCTTACAAGAGCTGAGTAAGTAGCAGAAGAAAAAACCGGCAAAAGAAACATAGGCAAAACTCGAAATGCCCTCATCTTCCAGTTTAACTCCAATGATCTTGTTGTCATGATAGCATAACCAACTGCAAGAACCTGAAGTTAAAACAAGTGTAAGCCTCAAAGGAGGATATTATATAGTACAGCAAAGTAAAGAGAGAACTTCAGCATAGAAAAATATCTCACTACCAAAGCTACATCTTGGCCTTGGGAAGAAATTCTGCAGAATTCTTAAGATCAAAGCTGGACACCAAATAAGCAAACCATGTGAATGACTACATCTGTTTCTACTGTACAATTGTTGGTTCTTGCCTGTCATAAGGGTTTCTACATTGGTTAATGTTAACTATTGACTCTTACAAGTGAAACTATTCAAAAAAATGGAAATTGTATTGCACTCACATGAACTTTAACCATATATACAACAAAACCACCTAACCTTAACTTAAAGTAAGCCTTACAGAGACACTCCCATTAAAAACCCTGACCAATCTTTATCTCTGACTTTCGAAGTCCATATTTTTGGTTCAAAAATACCTCTTTGTATTATAAAGGTTTGAAATTTGCAACATTTCCCTTAATAGCTCATAAGGGTGGAACTTATCCACAGCATCAATCATGCACTTCATTCATAACAGCAAAATTTGACAATCCACTCCTAATAGACCAAAAAAAAAGACAAAAAAGCCTAAGATTTGTCTTCTTATTGGACATAATGGATCACATAATAATTTGGCTCCAGCACTTGCAAGCAAAATAACAATGCCAATGCTTTCGTTTCAAAAGTTCACATTGGAAGCTCCCGTGTGTTTGGGTAGCCTCTTCTACCCTCCTCTCTTCTCCTGAACCCTTTATTTTGCTTATTTCACTAGACAAAATAATTTTACATAAAAACTAATTTTTCTCAAAGTCACAAAAATTTTCAATTAATACGTAAAAAGTGTTGATTATACCGATAAACTTGGGCATCATTGTAACCTCCTCTGCTGGAGAAGAGGTTGCATCCAAATGCAATCCTGAGAAGAGGTTGTATCCAAATCCAATTCTTTAAAATGATTTTAATTCGTACCAAAACAACACGAAAATATCTGCAACCAATGAGTTTCAAAAAAAGAACAATAGTGACCACATATTGGACACAGAACTCCCCAACAACATATTGTCATTGCTACCAAACATTTTAGAGATCGATGAATGAATAAAATGGCACCCATATAGGAGCCAAGGTAACATTGCCCTGCCAACAATTTGGTGTTACTGTTAACCACTCCTTTCCTTAGCTCTGTTACTATACAAAGGACCATTCTCTATATGTTACCCATACAAAATAACCAGAAGTCACACAAATCCTAACACATTGATGCATGTCCTTGAGAGTAATGACCAAGGTAGCCTCTTATAAATATCTCTCATTATGTATGTCATAAAATCTTAGTGTCCTTCAAATTATTGGCTATTGAGGTTACAAAGCAAACTACTAAAAATAAGTGCAGGTTTCATGGAACAGATATAATGCCGATAGTTGATAAATTTAGCTTCATGCTAGTTCCAAGCTAAGACGAACTAAAAAGAAATTGAAAAATATAGAATAAGGAAACTTCCAGAAACATTTCTACTGAAAATAGGGAACTAGGTAAGGGAGATCGGCCATATCAATAAGTTGAGAAAGATAATTTCCAAAGAAGATTACTTCCTGAGAAGGACCTAATTTGCTTAATATCCAAGGAGATTTCTTAGTACCAAAAATCACAAATCCATTGGCTTAGACAAGATGAAATAAAATTTTCATAGAATGACTCATTTGCACTATCGAGCAGACTTTGTCAGTAGTATGCAAAGCCAAGTTTTCTCTACAAGCCAGGGCACAAAGGAGCATCTTGGGGGCTTTAATGAAGAGTTATACCAAGAATTCAACGAAGCGGAGGCCTATGGTGCATGATATGGAGTTTGAGGCCATTTAGGAGGAGAGTATTGCACAATTGGAGAGCCCCCTAAGAGTTCGTGCCTGACATAAATTGTAGATTCTTAGTTATTATTTCAAAAAGAAAAGGACCACTGGTAATGTGATTATCAAGACTGCAAGAAATTTACAACATTCAACTCAAGTTTCAGTTGGGGCAGTAACAAAAGTTCGAGTTAAAAGGTCCAAAGAAGTACTGAATAACTTAATTCAGAGGGTTTTACAATAAGAAATTGGAGCCCAAATGAATGAAGAACCAAAAGGGGTCTCAATTATGCTCATGCAAGCCTAGTTGGAAGAATAAAAGGCCTAAAACTATTCAAGACCAAGGGAGGACGAAAATAAAGAAAAATAGCAGAAAGACTTGGTCAAAATAGTTTGATTTATTTAGTTTCCTAATTTTTATTTGTAACTTATGTTTAGTTTCCTAATTCTTTATTGTTTGGAGAGTTACTAAATTTTTAGTTGCCAATTATGTTTTTACCTTTAGGCTATAAATAGGCCATTATACATTGTGTAAAACAACACTTTTGAGAGAATTAATAAAATTGTGAGGATTCTTCACACAAGTCTTGTTCTTTTGAGAACTTTGAACTTATTCAAGATATGAGTCTTGTTTAGTTCTTTGACTTATCAATCTAGGTTTCGAACCATCTAGATTGTGGCGTCATTCATTCCATCTTTATACCAAAGTTCTTGATCTAGTAAGAAACGGGTCTAAGGTCATATACCTTAGGTTCTTCCTCCTTTAGGGCAAGAGTTGAGGTCTTTAATTCCACCGGTTCAAATAATTCGTTGGAACGATTTTTGGGCTAAATTAACTTGTTCGTGGATTCTAGGGTTTTTATACCCAACGGGTTCACATCAGTTGGTATCAGAGCAATTTCAGGTTACCCTTCGATTTGTTCATACTTGTCTATAATTGTTCATATTTGTCTATAATTTTTCATAAAACAAAGGCAGCTTCCAATTTTTTTCTTTTCTTTTATTGTTTCTTCTTTATTTTTTTTCCTTATTTGTTCACCTTCCTTATTTTCTTTATTTATTCACTTTTCTTATTCAATTCATTCCATATTTGTTTCTTTCTTAATTTGGAATTTTTTCAAATTTGCGACTTTCTTATTTCTCACTTATTTTTCTTCTTTATTTTTCTTGTTATGCTTTCTTTGAATTTCACAAGACAATTATTTGTAAGTTAAATTCAAAGAGTTGTTGATTCATTAAGATGGTAAGAGACATGTTCGAGGGATTGAATTCATCGAGACTTTTTCCAAGCAAAATGCGGTTGCGGATGCATATTCACACAGGTGACGATTTGGGGACAAATCGTTGTCAAGAAGGGGGGAATGATGTGATTATCAAGACTGCAAGAAATTTACAACATTCAACTCAAATTTCAGTTGGGCCAGTAACAAAAGTTCGAGTTAAAAGGTCCAAAGAAGTACTGAATAACTTAATTCAAAGGGTTTTACAATAAGAAATTGAAGCCCAAATGAATGAAGAACCAAAAGGGGCCTCAATTATGCTCATGCAAGCCTAGTTGGAAGAATAAAAGGCCCAAAACTATCCAAAATCAAGGGAGGACGAAAATAAAGAAAAATAGCAGCAAGACTTGGTTAAAATAGTTTGATTTATTTAGTTTCTTAATTTTTATTTGTAACTTATGTTTAGTTTCCTAATTCTTTATTGTTTGGAGAGTTACTAAATTTTTAGTTGCCAATTATGTTTTTACCTTTAGGCTATAAATAGGCCATTATACATTGTGTAAAACAACACTTTTGAGAGAATTAATAAAATTGTGAGGATTCTTCACACAAGTCTTGTTCTTTTGAGAACTTTGAACTTATTCAAAATATGAGTCTTGTTTAGTTCTTTGACTTATCAATCTAGATTTCGAACCATCTAGATTGTGGCGTCATTCATTCCATCTTTATACCAAAGTTCTTGATCTAGTGAGAAACGGGTCTAAGGTCATATACCTTAGGTTCTTCCTCCTTTAGGACAAGGGTTGAGGTCTTTAATTCCACCGGTTCAAATAATTTGTTGGAACGATTTTTGGGCTAAATTAACTTGTTCGTGGATTCTAGGGTTTTTATACCCAACGGGTTCACATCAACTGGTATCAATCAAGCTTATAAGCTTCAAATGAATTCAAAAGAACTATACAATCCAAAGTGTCAACAGAAGATTTAGAGCTATTACTTGGAAGGTGAATCCAGAAACTCAATATGCATTCATGGATGGGCACTAGACCTTAGCGGCAACATTTATGATACTTCCTTTATTGCAATGGAGAACTAAATGTGGATGGGATAAGAACAGAAGAATTTGTTATAGCATTTGCAACTTTCAAAGCTCAGCCAACCAAATAACAAACACAAATAACTCTATCTAATCCACAATGGTTAGACCTCCAGAAGAACTTCTCCACCATGGCAACCCCTTGAATAATCATATGCTTTAGCACCAACAAAAAAGCTCAAAAATAACAAAGTTTGGTGAATGAACTAACAACTTCACCTAAGATATGCAATAAAGATTGAAATGTTATGTGGTTTGTGAATTTTTACCTCCCCAGTTTGTGGTACATGGTGAAAAAAGCTTATTTAGATGTTAAGGTTACTACTTCCAGCAGTTGTTTTTTCCATTCAAATAACACACACGTTAAATTCCCAATACATAGCACGTGGAAGGTAATTTTGTTAGGTATTTTGATTACTACTTTTAGTGGTAATTTACTAAAATCAATGGGATCGATTGTTGGAGCTTATGGAATTGGCGAGGAGCTGTCAGTGTATGCTTAATGTTCCTGAAGGCCATGAGGTGAGAGGCTGGTCGAGGTTTGGGCCCGCTTTGTTTGAGTTTTGTCAGAGGAAGTGGTGAGTTGCTCAACCACCCAAAATCCACAGCAATTGGCGGCATCTCGGGAATGGACTTCTGATTTTCCAGCTCTAGGAGGTCAGCTGGGGCAGCAGAATACTGGGTCTGGTGTGGATTGCAAGCAGATTTGAAGGTGGTAGACCTGGGTTTGCCAATATCGAGGGCCATTGCAAAATTTGGGAGTGAACACATCACAGCCCTCAACTTCAGGTGGGGAAATTGAGGCTGTGCCCAATATTGTAGGTAAGAAGAAGAAGAAAGCGACAGAACAGAGGGTAGTATCGCCTGTAAATTTGAAGGCTGGGGAGGTTTCTTCTTTCTGTGCTTACTATTGTTCACAAGAAATGGTGCCAGTTCAGAACAGATATGATCCTTTAGCTGATGTGAGCAATATTAGAAATGAAATTAAAGCTTCCTCTGATGGACAGAGCAATTGTCAGATAGTTGTGAAGGATTTTGTGGTGCATGGGGAGGAGCTGGCCAAGCAGAGGAATGGGAGTGATAAAGTAGAGGACTTTCAGGAGTGCAAACAGGCCATGGGAGGCTCCCGTGCTTGTAATGGTAACACTGGTTTGGATGGGAGAGAAGTGCCAAGAGACATTTCTGAATGGGCCTTAGTTCCAGCGACTGTTGATGCTATTGTTGAGGTGGCACCAGTGATGGTGATGGAGGTGCAAGAAGGGATTACTATACTTGCTCAGCAGAATATTATGAAAATTTCAAAGTCATTTGGGTTGTCTTTTGAGGGGTTTGAGTGTCAGGCTTTGCATTTATCTGGGGCTACTTTGAGTCGGAAGAAGACTAACGTGTGTGGAGGAGGACAGCAAAGAGGGGAGGCCAGTTCCAAAGGGAATTGAAGAAGTTGGAGTTTGATGTCAATTATCACAGAGGGAGAGGAAATACGGAAGCCAGAAGTAGTGTGGCAGCAAGAGATCAGGGGAAAGGGGTGAATCATTGTCAATGGATTGTAGGATTATATATTGGAATTGCTCGGGCGTAGGCGATAGGGGAAAAAGAGCAGTTATTAAAGATTATTCAAGAATATGGAAGGAGTGGGTGTGTGTTTACAAGAGACAGAATTTGACGTGATGAACAGGAGCATAGTGACAACCATATGGCCTGGGTGAAGCTGTGATTGGGTAGAGTATGGGGCTGTTGGCGCTTCTCGGGTCATTTTGCCCCTGGGGGTAAAGGTAAAACTCAGTTAACAGACAAGCGGGGGGAGTTCTCAGTTTTTTGTCTTCTTAAATTTGTGGATATTGACTAGGAGTGGGTGTTCACATGGGTGTACCAATGTGTTGAAGGGCTGGGAAAGACAGTGTTCCTAGAAAAAATTGAGTTAGACACAGATGGCAATATCGATGGGTGATAGGTAGTGATTTTAATATAGCACTTTTCCCTCATGGGCGGATGGAACATGTGGACTATGCAGGATTTTTTTTTTTATTTTGTGCATGACTCTGGTTCAACTTTGCCACAACCGGTCCCAAACCCAAGTAAAGGTGGAGGTTTGTGTTACGTAGCCAACCAATGTAAAGTTAAGGCAAAAATTTATGTATGGATTATTTACAATATTGTACTAATATTAGGTTGTTTCTTGATAAGAATGCGTTGCAGGGTCCAACTACAAAGACTCGACAAGAACCATTATATCTCCATGAAAACTTGGATGTAATGTTAAATATGCAAGAGTTTTCACGTTTGCAAGGTCCGACTACAACGTTTATGCAAACTGCTACCGTTACATCTCCAAGAGAACTTGGATGTAGTGTTAATTATAAGTTTTCACGTCCTAAATCGGTTAAGAAAAGAGAGCATAGGACTGGGGATGGGATTAGATTTGAAATTTGGAACCTAGGAACCCTCACTGGTAAAGTGATGTAGGTAGTAGATACAATGATTAGGAGAATGATTAATGTTTTGTGCTTACAAGATATGAAATGGATAGGTAAGAAGGCAAAAATGTTAGAGAATTCAGATTTTAAGTTATGATTCATAGAAAAGACCAAACCAACAAATGGAGTAGGTGTTATTGTAGATAGTTCATTAAGGGATGAAATAGTAGAAGTAGTTATGAAAGGAGATAGGATTATAGTTTTTAAGATAGTGATAGCAAAAGAAACTATTAATGTACTTGGCGTATATGTATCTCAAATAAGATTAGATGAAACTATTAAACAAGGGTTTTGGACGAATGATGAAATGAAGAGGTAAAAGTTATTTTGGATTTCACGACAACATATGAGCTTATCATAACCAACAAGTTTTTCAAAAAAAGAGAACATTTGGTTACTTTTAAAAGTGAGAACAATAAGTCGTAAATAGATTTTCTTATGGTTGGGAAGAGCCAGAAAAACTTGTAAGGATTCAAAAGTCATCCTGAGAGAGAGTTTAACCGCCCAATATAGGTTAGTGGTATGCATATCAAGCATGGTATTCATAGAAAAAAGTATGCACATCCCTTAGGATTAAGTGGTGGAATTTAAAGAATGAGAATCGAAACAATTTTAATGAGAGAGTAAGAGAAAAAATCTTAGGAGAAATACACAGTGACCCAAATATAGCATGAGAGAAGATTGCACTTCATGTGAAAACCATGACTATGAGTGTACTTAGTGAGTCAAAAGGACGCATAACTCTAAATAAAAAATCTTTGTAGTGGAAAAGGAAGTACAAGAGAAAGCCAAGGCGAAAAGAACTGTCTATAAATTACTCTACAACGTTTTTCAAAAAGAGAGAAGAACATTTGGTTACTTGTAAAAGTGCGAACAATAAGTTGCAAATAGATTTTCTTATGGTTGGGAAGAGACAGAAAAACTTGTAAGGATTCAAAAGTCATCTTGAGAGAGAGTTTAACCACCCAATATACGTTAGTGGTATGCCTATCAAGCATAGTATTCATAGAAAAAAAGTATGCACATCCTTTAGGATTAAGCGGTGGAATTTAAAGAATGAGAAACAAAACAATTTTAATGAGAGAGTAGGAGAAAAAATCTTAAGAGAAATACACAGTGACCCTAATATGGCATGAGAGAAGATTGCACTTCATGTGAAAACCGTGACTAAGAGTGCACTTAGTGAGTCAAAAGGATGCATAACTCTAAATAAAAAATCTTTGTGGTGGAAAAATGAAGTACAAGAGAAAGTAAAGGCGAAAAGAACTGTCAATAAATTACTCTACAATAGTAAAAATGAGGAAAACTTAGAGAAATACACAATAACCAAGAAAGAGGTGAAAAGAACAATGAGTGAAGCCAAGAATGACGCTTTCAAAGACTTCTATCGACAACATGATACAAAAGAAGGGGAAAGGGTCATCTATAAAATAGTTAAAGCGAGATATGTATATATAAAAGAGAGATCTTACACAAATAAGATGTATTAAAGATGAATCAAATACAGTAGATGAATGATGCATAAATAAAAAAGTAATAGAAGAGGTATTTTTATCAACTATTTAATGAATAATAAAATGATCAAGCTAGCCTAAGTGAACTAGGTAGGTCAAAGGAATATAGAAATATGAACTTTTGTCGAAGAATTCAACCCTCAGAAGTTGAAGAGGTTTTAAAAAGAATGAAAAATGGAAAAGTGATTGTACCTCGATCCGATAGAGGTATGGAAGTGCCTAGGGAAGCAAAATATTGGATGGTTAATGAAATTATTCAACATGATATTGGGGATGAAGAAAATGTTTGATAACTGGAGATAAAGTATTTTAGTACTCTTATTTAAAAACAGGGATGACATACAAAATTATGCAAATTATTAAAGGTATTAAACTAATGAATCATATCTGAAATTTTGGGAAAGAGTGATCGAAATAAGACTACAGATAAAGATGAAGGTAACTGAAAATTAATTTTGATTTCTGCTTGGACGGGCAATGCAAGCTATACACCCCAAACAATTAGTTAAGAAGTATCGGATGAAGAAATAGGACTTACACATAGTGTTCATCGACCTAAAAAAGGCATATGTATATTTTAGAAAAGAAAGGTGTAAAATTAGTATATATTGAAGCGATCAAGAACATGTACAAGAACGTGGTGAACAAAATGAGGACATTAAGCAGATTAACTAAAAAGTATCTAATAAAGATAGGACTGCATCAAGGATCAACATTAGGTAGGTATCATTTTACACTAATTATGGATGAATTCACCACACACATCCAGGGCATGATACCGCGGTGCATGTTGTTTGCAGATGACATCATATTGTTGAATGAGACACATGAAAAAGTAAATGCTAAACTCAAATCTCGGAGAGAAACATTGAAATTGAAAAGATTTTGACTTAGTAGGGTAAAGACAGAATTTATGGAATTTAAGTTTAGCAATACTAGTGTCAATAAGGTAATATTTAAGATAGGAGATCATGAGTTATTTGCAAGTGAAAGTAGGATCAATTTTACAAATAGATGGAAGATTGACAAAGATGTATTACATAAAATACAAATAAGATGATCAAAATAGAGAAGTGTATTGGATACTCTATATGATCAAAAGGTACCTCTAAAATTTAAATGGAAGCTTTATAGGATAGCGATTAGATTTGCTTTATTGTCCGGATCTGAACGTTAGAAAATGAACCAAAAGCATGAGCAGAAGATAAGAGTTGCGGAGATGAGGATGTTAAGATGGATGTGCAAACACACAAGGATAAACAAAATAAGAAACGAGTGTATGTGGGAGAAAGTTGAGATTGCGCTTATCAAGGAAAAATTGAGAAAAACACGACTAAGATGTATGGATACGTACATAGGCACCAATAGTGGGATAAAGGATTGATTGATTGTTGTTGTTGTTTGTGGTTCGCTCGACTTGCCATTAACCGAAGGTTGTTTCACTTGGTTAAACTCTCAGGAGAATCCTTCTCTTTCGATTGGATAGATTTTTAGTTACTACAAAGTGGAATGGCAAGGCGCCTGGTTCTATGCAGCGAGTGCTTGAACCTACTTCTGATCGTTATCGTATTCTCCTGGAGATGCAAACATCAGAAGGGGCCAATGTTTTTCAGATTTGAGAATGTGTGGTTGAAGGCACATGGTTTTAATGGCTAATTCAGATCTGGTGGAATAAGTTGGAAGTCAGGGGCTGTCTTAGTTATATAGTGGCTAAGAAACTTAAAGATTTGAAAGTCTCTTTCAAATAGTGGAACCAAGATGTCTTTCAAAGTGAGTAAGGACAAATCGGATTTAATGGGAGGCATAGCGAGTTTGGATTTGAAAGAATAGAGGGAGGGTTTGTGTGATGATAAGCAGATGGAGAGTACTTTGAAGGCCGACTTGACTATGGTGACCTTGATGGAGGAAATCTCATGGAGGCAGAAATCAAGGGTTTTGTGGCTTAATGAAGGTGACATTAATACCAATTATTTTCATAGGATGGCAATTGTTCGTACAATAACAACAACAACAAACTGAGACTTAATCCGAATATTTGGGGTCGGTCATTTGAGAGACAAATTTAAAAAATATAAAAGAAAAAAAAATGAAATAAAAATAAAATAAAAAATAAAAAATAAAGAATAAAGAAAATATATATATATATAAATAAAATAAAATGAACTAAAACAAAACTAAAAAGAAAAATAAAAATAAAAATAAATGAATAAATCAATAGATAAATATCTAAAATATATTGATTTAATTTGTACGGATTCTTCTACGCCATCGATTTCTATCCAAGATCATTTTCTCTTCTAAATCTTTATCTTTCATATCTTTGCGGATAATTTGCATCCAATTTTTTAGCAATCTAACTTTACGTTTTACTAGATCTTCTATATTTAAGTTCTTAGTTCTCCTAATCGGTGCATCTTTGAGTCTTCTTTGCACATGCCCAAACCACCTCAGACGACACTCGCATTTTTTCCACAATTGAACTAACTCCCAACTTATTATGAATCTCTTCATTTCTAATTCTATCTTTTATAGTTTTTCCACACATCCACCTAAGTATCCTCATTTCTGCTATAACCATCTTTTGTTTTTGTTATTGTTTAAAAGCCTAACACTCGGTACCATACAATAGTGTAGGTCTAACCGTGATTCTATAGAACTTTCCCTTCAAATGCAATGGTATCGTGCGATCGCAAAGAACTCCGGATGTCTTTCTCCATTTCATCAAACCCGCTTAAATCATATGGTTCACATCTCCATCTATATTGTTATCATTTTGAACGATAGAATCTAGATATCTAAATCGTTCATTTTTGGGAGCATTTTGCCCATCTAATCTAATCATTTCTTCATCATTCTGATAACTATCGCAAAGCCTACATCTCATATATTTGGTGTTAGATCTACTCAATTTAAACCCTCTGGATTTCAATATGAGTCTCTATAACTCTAGTTTAGCACTAACACCCTCCCTAGTTTTATCAAGTAACACAATATTATCTGCGAAAAGTATATACCATGATATTTGATCTTGAATATTTTTTGTGATTTCGTTTATCACTATTACAAAGAGGAGGGGACTTAATGCCGAATCTTAATAGAGTCCAATATTAATAGAGAAACTATCGCTCAAACCACTGCAAGTTCTTACGCCGATTGCAGCTTCCTCATACATATCTCTAATAAGATTAATCTATTTTAAGGATATCCCTTTCTTCATCGGCGCCCACCACAATAAGTCTCTAGAAACCCCATCATATGCTTTTTCTAGGTCAATGAATACCATATATAGGTCTCTCTTTTGTGCTCTATGTCTCCATCAAATGTCTTAACAAATGGATTGCTTCCGTGATAGATCTTCCTGGTATAAATGCAAATTGATTTTGAGATATATTTATTTCCAATCTCAATATTTGCTCTATTACTCTCTTCCATAGATTCATGATATGATTCATAAGTTTAATTCATCTATAGTTAGAACAATCCTGTATGTCTTCTTTATTCTTATATAGAGGTACAATTACACTGTCTCTCCATATTTGAGATATTCTCTTAATTTGCCAAATTTTATTGAAAATATCCGTTAACACTTTTATACCAAATTCACCCAAGCATTTCCATACTTCTATAGGAATGCCATCATGCCCTATGGTTTTATTATTTTTCATTCTCTTTAAAGCCTCCTCCACTTCATGAGGATGAATCTTACGTTTAAAATCTCTATTAATCTCTTATACAAGTATTTCGATATTTCCTATATCTATTATAGTCTTAACATTAGTCTCCAAGCTCTTGTATAGCTCATTATATATATTGCTCTTTAACTCTTGGATAATCTTTTTCATCCCTTTTTTTTGCATAGGATGGCAACTGTTCATAAGAGGAGAAATTTTATTTAGAAGTTAGGAGTGGATCTAAGGTTGGTAGAGAATTCAAATGAGTTAAGATCCGCTATTTCTAATTTCTATAAGGGTTTGTACTCAAAACCATGCAACTACAAACCAAGGGTGGATAAATTGGAATTTGATAGTCTTACTACTTTGGAACAAGAGGTTTTGGAATCCCATTTCAGTGAGGTAAAGAAGATCAAAGGGAGGAAATCTTGCATTTACTCTTTGTTGATGATACAATTATTTTGTGTGATGGTAATCTTCTTCAATTATTCTATTTGAGAAGCTTGTTGAACTGTTTTGATGTGGTGTCTGGTTTAAAAATTAATTTGAAAAAGTAAGCACATTCCTCTTGGTGATGGTGTTAGTGGGTCATGAGTGGCGGTGGTAGGGTGTCAACCAGACTCCTTCCGATCACTTATTTGGGTCTTCCACTTGGAGCACGGTCCAACAAAGTTGCTTTATGGGATCTTATTATGGAATAGTTTGAGAAGCGGTTGGCATGATGGAGGGATTGTTATCCCTCAAAACGTAGGTGGCTTACTTTGATTAAGAGTATTCTGATGAGCTTACCTGTTTATTTTATGTCCCTTTTCTTCATTCCAAGTTGTGTGGCCAAATAAGTGGAGATGATTCAGCGCAGATTCTTGTGGGGTGGGGTGGGGAATGAGTATAAGTATCAATTGGTGAAATAAGGCATTGTGCAACAACCTGTGGAGGGGGCTGAGTCAGGCATAAACAGTTGATCACTTTTAATAGGCATTGAGTGAAAGTGGTTGTAGCGGTTTATGACTGAGCAAGACTCTTTATAGCAGAAAGTTGTGATCGCCAGATTTGTGAAGGAGGGTTTTGGGTGAAAAACTTAGTTTAGTAGAGCTTTCTATGATGTAGGTAATTGGAAATTGATTAAGGGCCAGACAGGGTTTTTACCTTTTGTCGAGTTTACAGTCAGAATGGGAGATCGTGTTCTGCTTTAGCATGATGTTTGGTGTGGTGAGTAAAATTTGAGGGTTCGATTTCCTGATATCTATTGGCTGGCTCGTTTGAAGGGTGATTGTTTCAATGTGTTGGATGATGGGTCTTTAAGTTGAGATGTTGCCTTTTTGTTCAATGTAAATGATCAGGAGTTGCCTAAGCGAGAACCATTGCCCGGTTTAAAAGACGTGAAGAAGATCAATAAGGAGGCGGATTCCTACAAATCTATCATTTCTCTCCCTCCAAACAAATAGGGCAATAGCGACAAACGCACATCTCCAACCAAACAAGTAGCTTTCTGCCCTTCAAAACCTTCAAATTTTGTCAAAAAACAATATAAGGAGGCTACTAGGAGATACTCATTATCACACACAAGTAAAGAGATAATTCTACATATCCCCCGCAATCAAACAATACAATAACACAGTTTTAGTTACTATAATGCATGACACAAACATCTGGAGATAGTTTTAGAAGGTTTTCTCTTTTCTAACAAATGATTGGTGCTAATCTTATCAACTGGTTAGGGAAAACGGGGGTGTTGGGAAGACAAATAGGATGATAAGACAGCAGTTTGCAAGACAAAACATCTGAAACTTAAGATTCCATATTCCATAACTAAAAGCAATAAGAAGAAGGTTCATTTTCTTGGGGGGATACAACTTTTCTATCATTAATATTTCTTAAAAAATAAAAATACCAATAGATAAAATATCCCTCCATGTTGTAAAAGTTTTGATAAAAGCTGAGTGAAGCATAGACAACCTATAGAATTAAGAAGTTATAGAAAAGGGCGAAGCCAAATCCAAGAATCTTCCCAAAAGAGAACATGAGAACGATCATCCATTTCAAAATATATAAACACAAAGGAAAGTCCAACATAACTGGGAGATAAGTTTTCAACGACTAAAATGAAAAGCTGTCACTCTAGCATTGACATCTCATTCATCGCGTTAGAGACTATACTTTCCTTGATAATCTTATGTTATGAATTGGATTCTAAAAGAAATCTCCAAAATCATTTGCTTACCAGAGAAATGTTCCTTGATACCAAATCATTGAGATGCAAACCACCCTCAAATTTGGTTTTGACACCTGCTCACAAGTTACAAATTGATCCCTTTTAGCCAACCCACTTCCTGACCATAGGAAATCTCTCAATTTCTCAATCTTCTTCACCACCCAATAGGAATCCTAAACAGGAAAGAAAATAGAGGGGATGCTAGATATACATGCAAGGATAAGAGAAACACGGACACCTAAAGCAAGAAAAGCTCTTCTAACCATTTAACCTCCTACTAATTCCTTCCAAAGGAACCCCTAAATAAATAAATAAGTCAAATCCTTTTTCTCACAATTAATCAATGGCTCTACAATATTTTGTTTCAAAAAAGTAAGTAGGCTAAGTTTATATGTAGCTCTTATGAATAACTATACACAGCAATAAAGGCTAAATTTATATGGTAGCTTTTATGCATATACTACACTGAAAAGTTCAACTAACAACTTAAAACTCTTAACAACATTGGAACAAATATGGAAATATCCATCACCTCATAGTACCACTTCTTTCAAGTGGTAGTTTGGAATAAAATCTTGACTGCAGAAAACCTTGAAGTACCACAGTTCTTATGGTAAAGAGATGGCCTCTTTTTAATCCTATGGCCCACCCACGTCATAATCTAGCACATTTCTAATCAACTTAACATATTATATAGTTTATAAAAAAAAAAAAAAAGTAAAAAAGGCAAAATCCAGCTACCTGTTGTGCTGCCTCATCGCACATTCTAAATTATTAAAATAACCTTTCATACTAAGAGATTGACTCTTATCATTACTGGGCTCACCCCGTGCATAAAGTGCTCCCCGGCTTAGTGCAAGGATAGAGGGAGGGTGGGCGTATATGTATGCAGCCTTCCCCTTGCATTTTTTGCAAAGAGGCTATTTCCACGCCACCCTTTTCATTACTATGACTCATTAAAAACATTTTTGGCCAACATCCTTACTAGCCTGCCTTCTATTATATGGTTTGGACACTTCTCATTCAATTAAAATTTCTCTTTCTTCTATGGCATCTGTACTAAGTTAATTCTTTCTTATGAAATCTGTTCAAGTTCTCATACTCTCTAAACTCCCTCATCTCCTCTTCTCACTATAATATTTTTTCTTCATTTCATTTCTCAAATCTTCGTTTTTGATTACACATTCCACTTACGTTGCTATAAAAGGTACATTGTCTACAAAGATGAATTGGAGCCTATCGAGACCAAAGCTTCCATTAAAGATCGAGATGTCAACAACATATAAAAACCATTACTTTGATAGTTATAACTACGATTGCATGAACAAGAGGTGCTTTGGACAAATAAAAAAGATCCAACCAAACAAAAAAGAGATTACAGAAAAGACTTGATATCTCCAAATTGAGGATTTGAACTACGTTTCTTCAATTTTGCAATTTGCTTCATTAGTGGAGCATGCTTGACAAAGCTTGTGCAACACATGGGCCTAACCAAGTTATAAACAATGAATGAATGAATTATAGAATAGATAAAGTGTGATTCATCTGATTTTAAAATGAATATAACAAAAAGTGACCAAAATGGCAAAATCATTGTTCCCTGAAAACGCTTGGTTTCACCTTTATATGAGAAATACTGCTTTATTTATTCCATTTCATTAAGTTTCACTTTTCGCGTTCTCCATTCTCCTGTCACATTGTCCAGAAGTTTCACAATGTTGTTTCTCCAAAACCATCATTTCCCTTCAACCAATTTTATTTGGAAGGTAAACGTTTCAGTCAAAGTTAAGACTCTTACTTCGTCCATCATGTTTAAAAAGATCAATATGAATGACTTGCTTCAAAAGATGAGACCTTGTAAAGCTATTTTGTGGATGTAGATGAGACCTTCCAAAGCTATCTTCGCCGATGTATATACCATGTGCAACAACAATTCTAAAACCAGAGACTACGTGTTTTGCATTGTTCAATTGCATATGAAATATGAAGCCGCCTAGTCATGTGTAACAATGAATAGGATTGTCCTAGGTGCCTCACCCATTTGTTTTTCATAAAATTTAGAGGTTTTGTAAGGCAAAAAGATGTTCACTCATTTTAGGGATGTGCATATGTGTCAATTTGTTATTATATTTAGAGGGAGCAAAATGCTAAAATCTTTAGAAATCATACAATTGATTCTTCTATGATAGGAAATAAATTTATTTTTTATGCTTCTCCATGTTTTCATCCTCATGAATTTATAAGGATAACAATGTAAGAGTGTAGAAAAGGGATTGGAGACTAGTTCTACATTAGTTTATATATTGTTCTTTTTCCATTTCTAAGGATTTCTTATCCGAGTTTTTTGTATATTGTTTACTACATTTAATATAATTCTTTCTTCTACATGTACGTATGTGTGCATATATATATATATATATAAAGTTTCAAAACTTTGTCTTAATAGAAAGGGTACCGGATCTCTTCAATGAGAAGGGGGACAGTCACCTTGATCACTCTTACAATTTTTTTTTCCCTTACAATGGAAGGAGCATAAAGATAAATAATTTTTGAGAAACAAAGAAGCCTTTATCCCCTTACCGATACACTTATCGTTTTATAGGAATGAAGAAAGATAAATATATTAAAAAAGATAATCAAAAGAATGCTTGCTGTGCAACAAGGTAAGTGAGTCAACAAAATTTTGCTACATCAAAATGATTGTTCAAAGGACTCAAGAAAAAGCTAAAGAAGATAGTATTAAACTCACTGCAAACAAAACTTGGCGACAACCTCAGACCCTCAAAACTCCTCTTTCCCAGACCCACCCTAGCCCAAAATGAAAAAGAGGGATAAGCCACATTATTTAACTATAGATTGTACACATCTTCTTACTCATCAATACATGTCACACTACATATAATGCATATGTCCAGAAGAAATGCAAAACTAGATATTTTGCTGATTCAAGATCATCTTTACAAAGGGGAAGCTAATGTCCAGCACCACCCTCCTTCTTTGAAGGATGTCTTGAGTTAAAATTCAACAGCAAGTTGCTTTCAAGATCAAAAGAAATACATCTCCAGAGGAGATGAAAATTTCCAAATAGTCTTTGAATTAAACGAAATGTTCCACTCCTTCACCTTCTTTGACCCAAGGACTGCATAGACCCTTCAGATGGCAAACACCACATTCTTGGAATGTCCTCGCAACACCACATCCTCCCAATCCCTTTCTATAGTGATCCCTTCCAAGCGATCATAGAAACGCTAAAACTTTTTCAACTCCCAATCATTAGCATGCCTAGTGAACTCCACCTACCAGCCTCTATCCCCGCCATGGCAGTTCTAAACCAGCTTATTTGTCCCTAGCAATGTCTAAAGTGTCAAGAACAGACCTGTCAATTAGTTTGCCAAAACCATAACCCACTAACATCACCTAACCTTAAGAATAACATCTCAAGCAAAATTTTTCAGACAACTATTTAGCTCTAATCACATTCCTCTGTAAGAAGTCCCTCTCCACTATGAATCTCCTCAACCACTTGCTTAAAAGACCTTCATTGGATTTGATTGGAGCATTTTTTGATGGTTAGGCATTGGCTCCAACCCCGCCATGGCAGTTCTAAATCAGCTTCTTTGTCACTAGCAATGTCAAAAGTGTCAAGAACAGACCTGTCAATTAGTTTGCGAAAACCATAACCCACTAAAATCGGCTACCTTAAGAATAACATCTCAAGCAAAATTTTTCAGACCACTATTTAGCTCAAATCATATTCCTCCATAAGAAGTCCCTCTCCACTATGAATATCCTCAACCACTTGCTTAAAAGACCTTCATTGGATTTGATTGGAGCATTTTTTGATGGTTAGGGATTTGGTTTAAACTTGAATGCATAACAAAATATAATAGCCGATATTTAAATCCATGGCAGCTACTTCAGTTTACTTATCATTGGCACTACTAGATCCACTCAATCACATCATAATTTACTGCTGCTGAGAGCTTACAAGTCCTACATATTGTCTAGGCTAAATTAACCATTAAATCTCCTGCACTTGCAATATATATTCAAAGAAAATTCGTTCAATTTTAAATATTGACAACTTCAAAATCACTTCAAGGATTTTATCTTTGGAACCCAAATTAGATGGGTTTTTTACCTCCTCCACAACCACTCTTCTTAATATGTAACTTAAAGGTTTTTCACCTCCTCCACAACCACTTTTCTTAATACGTAACTTAAACCATGTTTACCAAGTCTCTTGTTTGTTCTGTTGTAACTTTGGTCCCTTGTGCAGAAAAGTTCAAGATTTCTCGGATGCATCATATTATTAACAGATTTAGCCACAATATGAACAGTGTTGCCGTTGCATAACACCCTTATCATAGAGGACCTTTAAAATAGGTTACAAATGGTGTGAAAATCTAAGAGAATGATTTTAAATTAACAAAAAATGAGAAAATCCATAACTCAAACTTTAAAAGGAAGATCACTAGCCAGCCTTTTCGTGAAGAAATGTGGCAAACATCATTTTACCATGTGACACACCCATCTAAAAGAACATTTCAATAATTTATTGGTCAATCATAAATGCAAAGCATAGAAAATTTCAAGGATCAGTACAAGCACTAATAGAAAATAATTACACATGTAAAACATTCTAATATGACAATGAGAAAGGGAATCTAGTATACCTCAATTACGACAGAAAATATTATGAAATTTCTTGTCATCCTCTTCCAGCTATAGGATCTTTTCTTCATTCTAGCTAGAACAAGAGCTTCTTCCTTTGATATATTCTGCAACCTCTTCTCAAAATCATCCCTGCGCACATTGAAAATTACATTCCACAGTCGAGATATTACTCCTCTCCTTTTTTTCTTTGTTGCTTCACCTTCTTTCCTTTCGGTAGCTGTTCCAGCCAAATGTTCCTTGATTTCTTGCTTTTTGTTAGCTTCCTTGGCCATTTCCTAGATGAAAATCAACATCAAAAAGATATTAGAGTAGACAATTCCAAATGGGTATGGATGATATCCCCAGACTGCGGTAGCAGCAATAGGCGAAAGCTTACAAATCAAGGTTCTTAAAACAGAACAGGATGTCGGACCGGAAAGGTCACTAGGTCATGGATCACAAGTTCAACTACAGTCAACGCAGTGATTGAACAGCTGACAGTCATTAACATTGCTGCCTTTTTTATTTTTCCAATAATAAGGGAACCAATGTGCCTAGAGAAGATTAGCTCATGACCGAGATCATAAAAAGATCATAATATCCTACCCTGAAGGTTGTTCTTTCCCTAACGGAAAAAAAATAATAAATAAACAGTCTAGCAGATATTGACAACCGGTGGATAAAGTTATTCAATTTGCTCAGTAAATGAAACTAGAATATGTAAATCTATTATTCTAACATCAAATTGAATGAAACGAAACCCCCCTAACCCCAACCCCAATCAGTGCAGCATAGAAAGAGAAAGAGAGAGGGACGAACCAATTTCAGAAGATTCAGTCTTCTGTCTTGCTTCCTCCACCCCCCCCCAAAATGTCAGAAGCAATCGAAACCTTGACTTACTTGAAGGAAGAAAAAGAAACGGAGGTCAGAAGAAGGAGGACCAATTTTAGAAGTTGCAGAAATTTGCGTTCAGGACTTGTGGAACTCGAGTTCGAGACTAGAAATTAAATGAGGATGATGAAAAAGAAAAAGAAAAAGAAAAAGAAACGAAGATCTATAAGAAGAAGAAGAAGAAGAAGGAAAAAGACTACTGGCCCGAATGTGAGACTGATCTGATCTCGAAGCCCTGAGGCGACCGCTAGGTTCGAGTTCGAGAGGAATGGAGGAGAAAGAGGAAATTGATAGCTTTCCTCTCTTTTGCGGTAGATCGCGTTTCTCCTTCATTTGATTTTTTTTTCCGTTTTCTAACTAAAACTTTTTCCGCCCCCCCCCCTCCTTTTTGGTTTTGGTTTTGGTTTTTTCTTATTCTTTTCTACATAGCTTACCTTACATTCGCCCGGACCGGCTCATCATTTCAACCGGTGATCATCGATTGGACCACACAGTTAATAAAAATTATTTTTGAAGAATAAAAATTGTATAACAAAATAACAAATATCCTAACATAACCATAACTGAATTAATATTCTTGAACACAATATAGTAATTTTAATTTTCCTAAGTTTTGATCATATGAATATTCAACAAATTATAACAAAAATTACCTTTAAAAACTTTGATTTATCTCTAATTCCAAAATTGAAAAATAGATAAAAGAGGGCAATAGAAATTATATTAAATTAACAAAGAATATGCTAACTTTTCAAAAGAAAATCAATTAAATCCAATCATTTTAATCTAATACGAATAGAACGGGAATTAAAAAAACTAAAAATAAATGAATAAATATGGGAATTAATTGTTGACATTCGTTCCTATTCTCTGTTCATTTTGCATGCTTAAATGGTTATGTATTGAGATTTCTACGTTATGATAATATTTATTTTAATAAATAGAATATGCATAGGATGAAATTTTAAATCAAATGGAAATAATAATAAAGCATGATATTGCAATAAACTAAAGAAAACATAGCAAATAAAAATTAGACAAATTTTACTTTTCTTTCTGTGATGTAATTGCTTAAATTTTTTGATAAAATCTAAAGCATCCAAATTTATAATGATTTCTCCTTTGCCAAGCTTCTTCTCTATTCTATAATTCATTCTTAACATTTTTCGAAATATGTGGTGATATTGTTTAAGGAATTAATTTATAGTATTTGTAGAAATTTTTAATTCGTAAATATATTTATGTTTAATTAATAAAGAAGAACAAAACTCTAGAGAAACATCGATAGGCTTAAAAATATATACTAGATAATATAACAAAATCTTAGCGCTCGTAACACCTATAACTTTTTAAAACTTCTCAAAGTTATAAAATAGTCATAATAATTTTTTAAAATTACCAAACTATAATAGGATTTCTCCAAAATTATAAAAGAGCTATAACAACTTCCAAAAATTACAATTCAACCTACAATCTCTTTCTACATTATTTTTCTTTTCTAACTAATTTAATACAAACATAATATCATGTTGAATATATAATAAATAGCGTAGAAGATGATCCTACCACACACACACACAGAGAGACAAATTGCTCCCAAAATAATTATAATATAGTTCACTAAACCATTAAGTACATTAAAACCATTTTGACTTTAGTTTTACTAAATAATTAGAATTGAACTCTGAAATGAATAATGTATTATTTATAAGGAGATGTTGGTACATTTATTTCTTATCCTCACGGGTGTTATATAGAAGGATGGTATGTAGAGATGCATATAGATTAAGAACAAAGTGATAATTAATTTAATTGTCAACTTATGTAATATATATATATATGGTATTTATAATGGAGATCGACTCTATTTAGTAAGTGAAATTAATTAGAGTTAAATAATTAGTGTAGCTATTTTAGCGAACAATTTTATGATTATTTTGAAATGAAAATAAATATTATAAATCTTTTCTTTACCTAAAAATTGTTGGTATTTATTATCTAGTCATTGCAACGTTATTTTTGTCAAAATTGTATAAATTTTTCTAAAGAAAAACCTTATACTTGTAATATTTTTTTTATCATGCTCAATTAATAAATAACACAATGTAAACAAATATAAAATCATGAATATGAAATATTAAGTAGAATGAGAATAAAAAACATTAAGAAAATAAAATTAATAAGGAACAATAATAATCAATTTGATTTTTTTGATCTGACTTGTTAAAATTGGCATTTGCATAGCTACAATTTCTACAAGCCTAAAAGTAACTCCAATTCCAACTTTTCTTTCTCATGCGCTAACTCTGATTTTTTGAATATTTGATCCGGATAAGGAGATCAATCTAGGAAATTGATTCTCTCTTTGTAGTGAAAATCACAATTTCCTTATATCCATAATAATTATTCTCTCATTAATTAAAATAAAATAATAATATAATCCCTAAAGAGAGACCAAAAGTTTTAAACTAGAGCTAAATACAAATATTTACAGCTTGCCAAAATTTTAAAATTACAAAACCAACAAAACATTTTTAAAATTATGAATCAAGATGGATAATTTTCGAAATTCAAAACATAAGAGAAAATTTTTGAAATTACATATTACGAAATAAAATTTCTGAAATTAAAAATTGTTAATAAAACTTTCTACTCAATCCAACCCTAAATTTCTCTCTCTACATCATTTTCATTTCTTATTAATCTTGTCATGTCGAACAAGTAATTAATACTAACAAAGTTTTAGGATGAAGAGGAAATCGAATATTTATTAATTTTAACTTTAAATTAATTACAATATAATCAGTTAATCCTGTAACTATATTAAAATTATTTTAATTCTAATTAATTATACTAAATAATTGAAGTCATACTCTAAAATAAATATAGTATTATTTATAGAAATCAATAAAAAGTTTGTTATTTTATCATTCACCTAAATATATTTCTATATGTTTTCCTTCTATGTAATACCAATAATTGGGATGACGAATATTAAATGTATTATCACCCCCTTAGTTATTTAATTTCATTAAGTTTCACATCTAAAAAGAGAATATCTTACAAATTCCAACTTGTTTTCCATTGTTCAATGGTATTAGACAATCTTTAGGAACATCAATGCGATATAAAATATGTCATTAGACTTAATTTTTTGATAATCAATTATGATGATCTAAAAAAGCAATATCCAACATAGTCAACATAGATTTTATACTGTACCTACATATCCCAATTAACCAACATCATATACTGTTATATAAATAGTATTTTGATGATGATTATACAAGTCAATTTGAAGAAACAAATGATGAAATACTCAGACAATTGAGCACTACATGTTTGATTTGACCAACTAAGTGAATAGGTCGACCCAAACCTTAACCTCTTTAACTTTAACAAAACAGGTCAACCAACATAGATTGACCATTCGATTCGGGGACTAAAATAGGCTAACCCATTGACTTAACAAGTCGACCCAAAGTAAAGCTTGAACTTTGAACATCCTTATCTACATCAACTCACCATTCAACCAGAGTTACAATGTCCATAGAAGTTTAACTTACAACAGGTCGATCCATGCAAGGGAACATGTCGACCCAAGCAAGTGTTAGATATTTATATAAGGGTTAGCAAACCTTAAGTCGATCTATAAGGAAGAATAGATCGACTTGCTTTAAAGAATTCTTCAAACATGTCAATCCAATAATGTGAACCTATTGACTTAAGCTATGTTTATCTAAGTTAGGTCACAACAAGTCGACTCGCACACAATCATAGTTGACCTGCTCATGACTTAGGCAAACAAATATGTCGACCCTTCCCTACACTATTTGATCTGACATCTAACCTGTCAACCCAGAGGATTCATCAAGTTGATCTAGGCTTTAATTTAGAAGATTCTTATAACATAGGTCAACCCTAAAATTAAGGTAAGTCAACCCTAGCACATGAAAAGGTCAACCCAAGAC
This sequence comes from Dillenia suffruticosa, assembly GCA_033439265.1. Lineage (NCBI taxonomy): Eukaryota > Viridiplantae > Streptophyta > Magnoliopsida > Dilleniales > Dilleniaceae > Dillenia > Dillenia suffruticosa. Next base: position 1,961,383 of record JAVTVX010000011.1, read on the forward strand.
CTCATCAAATCAACCTAGATTTTAGATTAAAAGAATTTTGTGATATAGATCGACCCATCAATTTGGTTAGGTCCACCTTAGCATAGGAAGAGGTTGACCCAAGGACATATATAAATCGACTTAAGTCTTGAGTTAGAAGATTGGTCAACCCATGAAGAAAGGAAGGTCAACCCTATTATGAATAGGTCGACCCAGGATGTTATACAAGTCGACTTAAGGTTAGGATCATAAGAAATTTAAAATATAGGTCGACCTGAAAGGATGTGCACATCAGCCTGATTGGCTATACAAGTCGACCATAGAAGTATACATGTCGACCTAGAGTTAAGTTCAGTTGTTTTCTCAACTAGAGATGTTGAACCAAGAGGAACAATATGTCAACATAAACCTTGGATTATCACAAATTTATAACTTAAGTTGACTATGAGGAAAAGACAAATCGACTTGTACACTTTAATGAGTTGACTAAGAAAATAGGTAGGTTGACCTATGCCTATAGCTTGTGTCTAAATGGTTAAATGATTTCAAAACCAAGTTGACCCAAAGAATGTTATTATGTCGACCCAAGGCTACCATAACTCAAATTCTTGGTTGGTTTAACCTTCGAATAGTTAAAGCATGCATGATTAACTCGAAATAATCTTGTTTAATATATTACACAATACTTGATTAAGTGTTTGTTTAGACTAGCCAAACTTATGTAATAAAAGCAAGTGAAGCTATTGGATAATAGTCTAAGGCGACAAAAGCATTCAAAGCAACGATTGAAATATTTAATGAAAACGGTGAAGATCATAAATGTCCAACGTTCAAAACTTATCAACTTTTCAACGACTTTATTGAATGCATCTATAAATGCCAGATTTGAAGAAGAAGTTGAAGCTAATGATCTGGAATATATTGAGCGAATTCTGGTTGTCAACATACTTTATTTTTCATTATATTCTCATTCATTCTTGTGTGTAATTGTTTATTTAATTTAAACATTGTTACATATGAGGATCAAGCCTCATTCTCTATAATACCACTCTCCTGTTGTACTAAATGTGTTAAAGATTGGTAAAAGATTCACCATCTGAGTTAGAGAGAGGGAGAGAGAATATCAACCTGTTGAGATGGGAAAACTTAGTGTTCAGGAATAATATTGTAATGCTCTAATTTGAATCTTGAATCAAGTTTATACTACTGAATTAATAGTGAAAAATCCATAGAGGTACTGGAAGTGGACATACACTAGTTTTAGGTGAAACCACTTAAAGTTATGTGTGTTTTTTATATTTTTTATTTATTTGCTCGTACATCCAATAGTTTTATGTCTCATACATTTTGTAAATTCTTAGAAAAATAAAAAATTGTTGTTTAATTTATTCACCATCTCTAAATTGTATTTCACATATCTTATAACGATTCGTTATTCAAGTGTCACACCTCTAAACAAAAAGGTAAAATACATGCAAAAATGGAATTTAAAATGTCATAAAATAAATGACACTTGAGATAACAATTTCTAAATTGTCATATGTGTGTCATAACACATAAAAAAAAAAAGTGGAAAAATTTTAAAAATTTTAACTTTATTAAATTTTCTAGAAAATCAAGTAGAGTTTTCCTAATAAATGGACTAAATCGACTCACATTGGGTAATCAAAATAATCTAAAAGCAGTAACACTACAATGACAAACCTTGCTGGCAAACATAAGGACTAAATTCCCTTTGCTCAACACCAACATCAAGATTAAATGTTAATATGAGAAAAATAAATAATCAAGATTTAGTTCTCAATCATAATTCATCACATTAAGCTAACACTAGCATGCAAAGCAGTACATTAGTTATAAATATCATTATTACATAGATTCTGCATAAGTTATGGATATCATTATTATATACCATTATGTTATAAAGAAATGCTAAAACATATAAGAATAAAAATATATCATGGTCATTTATACCCCAAAAAAGGAGTACATCAATGGTCAATAAAGAGAGACACAAGTCTAGTATTTGCTATTGGTGAATCCCTATCTAGCTCCTCTCTAACTCCCAAAACACCTAAAATGTTGAGTTATGGGGTAGTCGAATCACTCACTAGCAAGTAATCACAAGTGGAATGGGGAAAGAAAAACATGCACAATATGCACACCATATAAAGTAATCATTATGCATGAAACATGATATATGAATGATAATATAGAGAAAAATAAATAAAATTCAACAATAATATACAATAGAGATACAAATGAAATGTTTGGCAAAGATGAGGGAGGAGGGACAAATTGTTGATATTTTTGAATCTAAAATTATGCTAGGACACTAAATTTATTTTGGTACTAATCTTCTTACTTGGTTTTTCTCAATTTCATCTCTCTCTCTCTCTCTCGATTTTTTTTTCTTCTTCTTTTAAGTGAAGTCACTATCTTTCCATTTATTATCACTCCATAACCTCCTTACTTGTAGAGGGAGCACGGGCCTTCAACCCGTGGAAGGTTAACTCACGAGTGATACTCTACCACAATGCAACCGCTAAAATCATCTACAACAAAAAAAACAAAATTTGCGACAAAATTTGGGACAAAATTGGAAAAAAAATTCGTCGCAAAACACATTTGCGACGACTTTTGGAACAAATATTTTTTCGTCACTAATAAGTTGTCGCAAAATTTTGGAACGAAAAATTATTTATTCGTCGCAAAAATTTTCAACAAATATTTATATGTTGCGAAATTCGTCGCAAATTTGCAACGACATTTGCGACGAACAATATATTCGTCGCAAATTTGCCACAAATATAATATTCGTTGCAAATTCTGTGACGAAAATAAATTCGTCGCAAATTTTGCGACGAAAAATGTATTCGTCGCAAAATTTGCGACAAATAATTATTTGTTGCAAAATTCGTCGGAAAAGTTGCGACGAAAAATAGTCGTCGCAAAATTTAGCGACGAATATGATTTCGTCGCAACTTTTCCGACGAATACTATTTTCGTCGCAAAATGTGCGACGAATACTATTTTGTCGCAAAATTGCGACGAATCTTATTTCGTCCCAAATTTTTGCGAGGAAACAATATTTGTTGCTAAATTTGCAACGAATTAGTTTTTTGTTAGAAATTACTAAGGAAAAATAATTTGTCGCAAATTGACGACGAATGTTTTCGTTGCAAAATTCGTCGGAAATTTAAATTTATAACACCATGGAACAAAATCTGTCACGAATAATATATGTTTTACAACGAATACAAATTTTATTATCATCATATTTGGACAAAATTTGCGTGCTCACCCAACCTCATCAACAATATTATCATCCAAATCGTTTTTAATATAAAATTTAAACAATCTATACTCATAATTATAACTACCTATTCAATAAGATCAAAAAATTAAAAATTTAACAAGCAATCATATTTATAATATCAAACCAAAAAGCAACATCAAAACTAAATATCAAATTATCAATAACCATACATTAAGAAAAAATCAATATAACAATAACATAACAGTTCACAATTTCAAGTATGACCTCCACCATCACCATCATCATCATCATCATCAAAGAAATCATCACCCTCATCACCATCGCAAGCATTATCAGGAGGAGAAATAGAAGGGGGAATCTGATTCGGAGCGGAGAATAACTGAAGATGCTGCATGATTAACATTTGTTGCGTGCGGACCTTGTGCAATTCTGGCGTGTGTTTTGCTTGAAGTTCACTGAATGTCTGATCTCTTTGCAGTAGCAAGTCCTTCAAATAGCTCACCTCTTCATTCAATTGATTTATTTGTGCTCTAACTGCTGGTGGTGTGGAAGAAGATGAACCGGCGTTTTTGTATGTTCTGCTCAAAGAACCTAGCCCAACTACTCTACTCTCTTTTCGTCCACCAGTCACCTCAAGCCATGTATTCATGTTATCAACAGATGGCTCATATCCGCCAGCATCATCACTAGCACTCGAACTTCTACATGCTAGCTCGTCATATTTCTTCTACAGTGTCATGAGAAAAATTAAAATAAATTTACAATAATATTATAATTCAAACACATAATCAAGGAAAATAAAAAATTTTGTAACATAAATCATGACACCATATAGGATCTAAATTATGAACATTCATATTAACATTGAATAAGTTGAAATTTTAGGAAAAAAAAATAAAAGAGAATCTCTAGCAAGTAATTCATTAGAAATCAAAAAATCAAGTCAACAATAAAAATAAACTTGGGAGAGACTAACATAAAGAAATCATCTTCCTACATCGTTATGATATGCTCAACATAAAGTATTCAAATCAACATTGAAAATGTACATAAAGTAATTGGAAAAATTGAAATTACAAACCTTAATTGCTCTAATTCTCTCCCCGCTCCAAGTCTTGTCTTTTTTCTGAAATGTACGCTTGAAAGTATCTATGAATGAAGGCTCGGTCCCCATTTCCTTTGCCTAAAATAAAAAAATACTATTACAAATAATGATATACTTTAAATTAGATAAAAAAATTAATATTTGTATAAAATTACCAATCTATTTCTATGTTCACCGATAGTGACCGAGCCTCCCGCATACGTCGCAGACGATTCCCCTGAATTATAAGCTCGATTTTTTTTATTTTGCTCACTCCTTCGTTGACTCTCCTCCGATTCCCAAAAATTAAGAATCCTGACCCAATTTTGCTCGGTGATGCAGTTGGGCTTTTTTGCATGTCTCTTTGCATGATTTAAAACGTGTCGAATGTGATCGTCATATTTTTTCTTCCAAATCCTTCTTACTTCCAATTCTTCAGTCTCGTCCCAAGTGAATACTCGCTGCAATGGAAAGCAAGCAATAACTTATAAAGCTATTAACTTCATTTCATATATAAACTGATTGGGATAACTTACCTTGAACTCGTTCCACCATAGTTCTTTTGTTTCATCCGGAGTGCTTGTGTAAGACATCGAAGCCCCTCCCCAATGATTATTCACAATTCTATTCAGCTCGTGAATAACATGTACAGCATTTGTAAATCTATCGTAAAGTTTCAAACAAACAATGTTAAATAAATATGATAGTTAAAAGAAAAAATTATTTCATAAATAAAAGAAATAATACTTCTATAAATTTAAAATTTAGTACTTACGAATCTCCATATGGGGCTATTATCTCTCGATTGTCTTCTCTATCGGCATACAACTGTTCCACCGAAGGGACTGCTGAAGGTACATTGCTAGCGATGTGTTGAGAATGTGAAGGGCCTGCAACAGAAGGGGGAGGCGAAGGTACATTGCCGGCAAGGGAATGCGATTGCGAAGCTGCCGAAGCGGACTGCGATGGTGAAGAGCGTGAATTTCCATCCGAATTGCGTCTATGGCCGCCACGTCGAAACTGTCAACCATAATACATTTTAAACAAAAAAATGTAAATTGCATATTCATCATATACATAATTAAGAACATGAATAAACTTACCATATTTAATTTGATAAATTAGTTCCGACGAAACAAGGTACCAATAGACAAAGAAATTTTCTTGAATGACCTATACAAAAAAAAAGATAGTATATTAACAAATCCAATATATAAATTTAAGAATAAGACTGTAAATAAACAAGAAATTGAGTAAAGAAATTTGTAAATTATACGTGTTGACTAACTTACCCACTTAAAAGAAATATATTATCATATATGAAGATAAATATTCGATTTTTATTATATGAAGAGAACAAAATTTACCCGTCATCAAAAATCAAAATCGTCATTGTCATCCTCATCGTCATCATGCGTCTCAAAATTAGACTCTTCAACATCATTTTCATCATCCTCTTCATCATCCTCATCAGAATCCTCATCCTCATCATTTGTCTCAAAATTAAATTCTTCATCATTTTCTTCATGAATTTCACTTGCATCCACATCTATCACTATTCCGCTAGAATCTCGTAACGTTGGAATATTATATTCCTCAGTCTGAACTGTATTGACAACTTGCTCTTGTTGATATGCTGTTTCTTCCCAATGTTCTTCAATTTTTTTCCGTGCTTTCGTTTTAAAAACAGCCCACCAATCAATTTTGTCACGTTTCAAACTAGGATATGAATCATAAAATACTTGAATCGCTTGTTGTGCCAACACAAATGGTTCATATCTTTTATACAATTTTTTATGATTTATTTCAACCAAATTAAACTGTGGATGCACTTTCATCCCTTTCACAGGGTCAAACCAGCGACACATAAATAAAATAACCCGTAATGCTGGACCAGGGTACTCTACCTCAACGATTTCATCCAACAAACCATAAAAATCATTTTGACCTTTACCATCATTGGATGACTGAACACAAACTCCACTATTCATTGTCATTTTCCCCACTCCATATTCTTCAGAATGAAATTTATACCCGTTTATAAAATAGGATGGCCAAGTTCGTACCATTGCTTTTGGACCCCATGACAGATGGATTAATAATTCTTGCTGAAGTTGAGCTTGATTATCATGGACCTAAAGTTAAGCAAATATGTTAATATATTTTAACATAAATATTTAAATAATTGATAGTGTACTTACATATTTTTTGAACCAAGGTGCAAATTCTTCATCGGAATAATGATCAAACTCATGTCTCGAAAGTTGAGAATATATGTTTTGAAAAATTCTACAATCAAAGGAAATAAAATTTAACACACATAATGTACGACATAAGAAATATATAAAATAAAAAATATACACTTCCTCGAAAAATGGTGTCACTTCTGGACAGTTCAGTAAAATATAGGTATGGGCTACCCGCCATTCTTGATCAGTTAAATATCTACGCTTACATGATCCACTTGGTTGACCAAGGTAGTTAAAAATTGAGAATGAATTCTTATTGGGATCAATAGAACCCTCATCATTTCTTCCCGCTCTCCACCTCTTGCACTGAACGTGAGGCTCAAAATAATATGATGCAAACGTTGTTACTTCCTTCACAATATATGCATTGACAATAGACGCTTCAACACGTACCTTATTTTTAACTTTCTTCTTCAAATGATATAGGAATCTAATTGTAATAAAACAAAATGTTTTAGAAAATTATATGTTATGAAATTACAAAATTTATATGCCTTCATAACGAAGAAAAAAAGATGAAAAACTCACATTTCAAATGGATACATCCATCTAAATTGGACAGGACCTCCAACTTTTGCCTCATATGACAAGTGAACCAAAAGATATTCCATGGAATCAAAAAATGACGGTGGAAAAATCCTTTCTAAATTACACAAAATGATTGGAATCTCTCTCTCTAACATCTCCATGTGTGAATGTTTCAACACTGTCGAGCAAATATCATGAAGAAAAATGCTTAGCTCCGTAATGGCACCCCAAACAAAATTCGGTAAGAGTTCCTTAAAAGCAATAGGAATTAATCTTTCCATAAATATATGACAATCATGACTTTTCAAACCAATTAACTTACATTCCTTTAAATTGACACATCTTCCAAGATTTGAGACATAACCATCAGGAAATCTCAATGATTTCAACCATTCACAAACAAGCCGTCTCTGATCCTTATTCAATGTATAAACTGCCTTCGGTTTTGGTCCCCTACTACTTTCATCAACATCAAGAGTGGGTCGTTTACAAATGAGTCGCATATCTTTTCTTGCATTCAAGTTGTCTTTCGTTTTCCCAGTAATATCCATCACTGTATTTATCAGATTATTAAAGACATTCTTCTCGATATGCATTACATCGAGATTATGATGAACCAACTGTGTCTTCCAATACGGTAAATCCCAAAATAAATTTCGTTTAGTCCATTTATGCGAATGTCCATAGCCATATGTTGTACCATGTGGCTCTTCAATAACAGATGGAAAGTTAATGACTCTATGCCAAATTTGTTCACCGGTTAATCTCAGTGGAGGTGGTGTTCTTTCATTTCTATTCTTAGTGAATTCTTCTTTATTTCTTCTGAATTTATGATTTAACGGTAAAAATTGTCTATGACAATCAAAATAACTCGCTTTCTTCCCATGTTTCAATCTGAATGATTTTGATCTCTTCAAACAAATTGGATATCCTAAAATCCCTGCGGTACTCCATCCTGATAGCATACCATACGCTGGAAAATCATTAATGGTCCAAAGAAGAGCAACCTTCATTACAAACATCTGATTAGTATGAACATCATATGTAGGAACACCTTCATCCCATAGTTGTTTCAACTCCGCAATCAATGGTTGCATGTAAACTTCTATTAATTTCTTTGGATTTTGCGGGCCAGACACAACCAATGTTAAAAACATATACGGTGTCTTCATACACATACCGGGTGGAAGATTATACGGAGTTAAGATAACTGGCTAACATGAATAATTTCTTCCTGATTTGCCAAATGGAGCAAATCCATCAGCACAGAGACCTAATCTAATATTTCGAGTCTCTTTCGCAAACTCAGGATATGTTCTATTAAAATATTTCCACGCTTCTGCATCTGAAGGATGACACATTAACCCCTCTTCTGTTTCATGATTTGCATGCCAGGTCATGTGTTTAGCAGTGGTCTCAGATGCATAAAGTCTTTGTAACCTAGGAGTTAAAGGCAAATAAAACATTTCTCTGTATGATTTACACTGCTGATTACGACCCGACCTCCGAGAATTCTTGTATCTACTTTGATTACAGAATTTACAAAAATCTGCTTCTTTGTCATCTCCCCAAAATAGCATACAAGCATCTCTGCAAACATCTATTCTCTGCACTGGAAGACCTAATTCTTTCACAAGCTTTTTCATACTATAGAAGTCATTGGGCATAATATGATCACGCGGCAATACTTCTCCAATAACTTGAACAAAATCATTAAAACAATTCTCAGACACATTATACTCAGTCTTAACATTCAACAATCTTGCGGTTAGAGATAGTTTAGTGTGGCTGTCACAACCAGCCCACAAAGGTTCATCTGCAGCTTTTAAGACTTCCTGAAATTGGAGAGATGATTCATTTGACAGATTTTCATCAACACCTATTACTTCTACCTCCTCCAATGGTGATGCATAACTACTATACCCATGTTCAAATGTTGGAGCAAAACTAGAACTTCCGGCGCTTGGATCGGGAACAAAATTCGGACCCACTGCATCAATTACCATCCTCTGATACGAATTCAATTGTTCATAATAACTCCGATCCCCACTAACTGAGAATTGTCTATTTCGTCCAAACTCTTCATCAGAAATGAATGGTTCACCATGGCATGTCCAATTATAGTAATTCGGGGTAAAACCAACTCTACAAAGATGTTCCTTAACTTTATCACACTCCAAAAATTTACCATTCCGACACCTTCTACACGGACACCTTAGCTTATTCCCATCCATAAAATCAACTTGAGTACAAGCAAAATGTAAAAATTGCTCCAACCCAAAAATAAATTCATCAGTTAAACCCCGATGATCAGATAAGTTCTTCTTATACATCCAATTTCTTTCGTTCTGCATTTTCCCTGTCTCCAAATTTAAACTTTTTTAAATATTAATAAGAATTCAAATAAGAATTACAAACAAAACTACTAGATCATCATAAGTAATATCATCAATATTTCAAACTAAATTCATATAACAATAAATAATAACGTTAATTGTACAAAACTGAAATCATCATAAAGACAAAGATTAATTTCACAAAAATTAAATATAATAATAAATAATATTATAAACTTAATTAATATAAAACAAATTAACTAAATTATTACAATAACATTAAATATTATCATAAAATTAAATAAATTATCAAATATTAAACATTTAACAACATTGATTATTTAACAAATCGATATAAGATTTAATATAAACTACTGAGTATTATTAATCACAAACATCTCATAATCATTTATCACATAAAATTTACTATAAAATACATTTTAACATCATTACAGTACATAATAAAACAATTTTCACCACCAATTAATAACTCACCGATAGAGTCCGATATCAACACCAGTAACAGCTTCCAATCCAAATAGTCGAGAACCGCAAAACCTAACACATAAAATAGATTTATAAATAACTAATAAGGTAGTTAAAACAATATTATAAAAACATCTTTTAAATAACATTTCTCAAAAATTTAAAAAATAAAAATCAAATACATTCCTTTTTGTACTGGACCAGTTCCAATGGACCTGGCCGGGCCCATTGGGACTGGCCCATCAATGGCCCAGTCCAATGGGATACGATGGGCAGCGTTGGGGCCATCGTGGCCCATCGCGCAGCAGGAACGCAAAGGGGCTGCGCAGCACCTTCCCGCGTCGGGGCCGCGCAGCCACTGCTGCCCCTTCGCGCGGCGGAGGCGCAAAGGGGACAGCGGCCCCTTCCCGTGGAGGACGCGCAAAGGGCCCAGTGGCCCCTTCGCGCGTCTGGGCCTCGAAGGGGCTGCAGGCCCTTCGCGCAGCAGGGCCGCGCAGCACGGCCGCACAGCCCGGCCGCGCAGCAGGGCCTCGCAGCACGGCCGCACAGCCCGGCCGCGCAGCAGGGCCGCGCAGCCCCTGCCCGTTATCGCGACGGAGGCGCAAAGGGGACAGCGGCCCCTTTGCGCCTCTCTGGGCAGCGAAGGGGCGACGACCCCATTGGGCGTCTGGGCAGTGAAGGGGCAACGGCCCCTTCGCGCACCTGGGCAGCGCAGGGGAGGCGGCGCCTTCACGCACCTCGGCCGCACATGGATCTGCCATCAAAATCTCAGATCTGGCGGTTGGCATTCTGATCTGCTTTCTGCAACTCAGATCCAGCGGCTGGCCGTAGGATCTGCTGTCTACGGCCAAGAGAGAGAAAGAGAGAGAGAGATTACCTAACACTATCGTAGATCCGACATCCCTTCCGCCATCCCTTCGCAGTACCCCTTCGCGGTTGCTCTTCACAAACGAGATGAACCCGAGAGAGAGAGAGAGATAGAGAGAGACAGAGAGAGACAGAGAGAGAGAGAGCGTCAAAGCAAGGTGTGAAAATATCTTCACTTTTGCTTCAAAAATAAATTTATCCCAAAATTCGTCCCTGAATCAGGGACGAATTATTTTTTCGTCCCTGATTCAGGGACGAAATTATTTTTTCGTCCCTGATTCTGGGACGAATATCTTTTTCGTCCCTGATTCAGGGACGAATTTTTTTTTCGTCCCTGATTCAGGGACCAAATTTTTCTTCTGAAATTTTTTTTTGACCGTAATTCAGCGACAAAATTGTTTTTTGAGGATGATGGAACAAGTCACAACAAAAATTATCTCGCTTGATATCACAACTCAATTTTATGTTTGATTTTATCAACGATCATTTATCGATGGAATCATTTTAAATATATTTTATTTGTTTTAGTTTAAAGCAAAATTATACTAATAACAAATTCAAAATGGAACGAAAATATCGAACTTTCTTATAGATTTTTAATTTTTTCGGCAAGTTATTTTCTTACTCACTAACCCTTCAATTATGTTACGAAAATATATAAATTTCAAATTTTAATAGTATTTTTAAAAATTTTACTAAATGAACAAATTCAAAATTGAATTTAAGTTTAGTAGAGGAAATTAATGATACACTATAATGTTCCTCCCGAAGATAGACTTCAGTAGTCCACTAATTTTCCCGGAAACCATTCCCTTATATTTTGAATTTTGCTTCAAACTCCCTTTTGTCCCAAAAATCGTCCCGGATTCTGGGACGAAAAACCTTTTCGTCCCTGAATCGGGGACGAAATTTATTTTTCGTCCCAGAATCAGGGACGAATTTTTTTTTTCGTTCCTGAATCTGGGACGAAATATTTTTTTTGTCGCTAAAATCTACGACGAAAGAATGATTTCATCGCTAAATTTTTTATAAATATATGTTTTCGTAGCAATTTGTAGTAAATTTAACGATAAATAATTTTTTTTATTTACAATTTACAACGATTTTTGCAACAATACTTATGGTTTCTGATAATTAAACTCTTTAAATACACTAAAATAGAAACTAAATCGATAAATAATTAACAATATTGGCGTATTATGATATAATTATAAAAAAATATTTAATGTATTGATTATTATTTAACAATTATTTCTACTTTAACTCTTCATTTACTTAATCGAATATTTAAACAAATATATAAAATAAAGTTATCAGTGTTATAAATGGAAAATTAAACAGATAATGAATAAAAAATGAATATACTAATATATTATTATTCTTTTATATAAATAGACAATGAATGAAAGATTTTATTTAATATTTTTTGAACATTTTAAGATTGTTATACGCTCTAAATGTATAACACCGTTTTTAAATCATTTTTTATATTAGAAAATGTTTATCATACTAGAAAATGTATCTAATTATTGAAAAATAAATTTTAACGACGAAATTTGTCATAAATGTTATATTTCCCACTCATTTGTAACAAAATTAGCAATAAATAATCAAATTTGTTGCGACGAATATAAATATTCGACACTAATTTTGCAACGAATTTAGAAATTCGTCGCAAATTTAGGGACGAAATCATTTTCGTCCCAAATTTAGCAACGAATCGAGAAGTTCGTCCCAATAATTGGGGACGAATTTTTAATTCGTCCCGAATTTAGGGACGAATTTCTTTTTCGTCCCTAATTTTGGGACGAATTTTCGTCGCAAATTTAGGGACGAATTTTGAAATTTATGGTAAAATTTGCGACGAATTTTGAAATTCGTTGTATATGTAGCAACGAAATATTTTTTCATCGCAAATTTGCAACGAATTGTGCTTCAAATAATTTTCGTCACAAATTTGAGACGAATTTTGTAACGAAAAAGTTTTTAGTTGCTAAATTTGCGACGAAAATATTTTTGTTGCTAAAATTATGGCTAATTGGCGACGATAACATTTTTTGTTGCTAAAGCTGTTGCAGATTGGCGACGAATATTTTTCGTCGCTAAATTTCGTCGCTAAATTCCGCTTTTTTTGTAGTGATCCCCAAGAGGTACTTACTAGATATCCTACAATGAAGGGGTTTCACTTTATGTTATTTAAGTTTTAAAAATTTTCTTATAGTGAAAATGTTTCATCATTTTCTAATAGTTTAAGGTGAAATCCTTTCCTTGCTCCATATGTGCCTGTTATCCTTTCATATTGCATATGCATCATAATTAAGCTAACATATATCATCTTTTAACTAACATGTTAAGCTACTCCATATCATCATTTAAACTAACATATCAAGTCAACCCAATAATTATTTTATCTCGAAGTGCATGTTAAGACAAACCTAGGAAAAACAAGATCTTGACAAATAGAAAAGACATGCAAACATCTAATTAGTTGCCTTAAATACACAAAAGACTAATCCTTTTTTGCCAAAACCCACTGCCACATGCACACACCCTAGGACATGGACAAACCCAAACTCTAAACCTACATTAAGAGCCACCAAACTGAGATTCAACATTTAGAGTCATTGGCCACACATTTTTCATTTTTATATTCTAGAGACAATAGAAGAAGAGAGAGAGAGAAAGAGAGAGATTGTTCACCAAAGTCCTTCGTAATTTGTGAGGGGCCCAGATCTTACACAAATAGGCTCGATAACACCATAGAAACACTTGAAAAACACCTGTAAGAAAAGAAAGATGGTTGGTTTCGGTCAAATATAAAAATCACATGTTGAATTTGAAGAGATTTGAAGAAAACACTCACTTCCAAATCGCAAATGAGGAAAGAGAAAGAGAGAGAAATCAACGGAGCATTACCTGAAGATAGGGTTTTACCGTTGGGTGATTCGACTAGTGGTGATTGGTGGTTGAAGATGTGGATCTTAACAGTCATGGTGAAAGAAGAGGAGCGAGGAAAATTGCGTGATTGTGAGGATCACCTGAAATTGGGTTTGGGCGAATGGTCAAATGTGGCCAGAGATGAAGATGATGGTGGTGGCAGCTCAAAGGCGAAATGCTACTAGTCATTGGAAAAATAGAAAGTGAGGAATAATCATGTGAAAAGAGATAGAAGAGATTCGACCACTATCAAATGATGATCTAGATGATCGGAGATGATGGTAGTTGGTGGCACAACTATAATAAAGAGAGAGACAGAGGCAATGAGAGAGAAAAGTAATCATGCGGAGAGAGAAAAGCTCTTATGACAATCCTCTCAACTTTGACGTCTCTCACGTGGGATGGTTGCTAGTGAGGGATGGTGGTGGCGGCGACAATGGCTTGGGTCTAAAAGAGAAGGCAGTCACATTGGGTTTCCTCTGTCATTTTCCCCAGCTTTCTTTTGTGCAAACCCTACCTCTCATATGTATGAAAACTTGAATGAATAAATGAGTAGAGAATTTTCTTCTTTGTTATTGTCATGTTTTCATTGTTTCTTTGATCGTGTGTTAGAATAAAAGACTTGATATTTGAGCTATCTCCGATTGCATTATGATCACGAGAGGTTAAATCCCACTCATATGCTAGGATCCGTGCAAGGTATACAATCAAGACAATAAGCATTGTATCCTGTTAGGTCTTGCATTAGGCATAAAGTTAAGAGTATGGGTGCTGAGACCCGTATGAGACATGCGAGGAGCAAAGAGCCGAGACATGGGGTACGGAACCCAAGGGAATGGCTACTTGCCACTCAAGAGTTACATCTTGTATTTTGTCAAATTAAGAGATGTAAAGCCGAGAGATTGGGTACGGAACTGATGTGAGGTGTAGAGTTACGAGAGCGATTGCCGGCCTTTCATGAGTTATATCCCATATATTGGCATGGTGTAAAACCCAAAGATTGGATGCAAAATCTACGTGAGACATAGAGCTGAGAAGGTAGTTGCCAGCCGTTCAGGAGTTAGATCTCGTATATTAACATATTGAGAGGCACAAAGCTGAGAGATTGGGTGCTGAGGCATAGAGCCGTGAGATTGGTTGTCAGCTACTTGGAAGTTAGATCCCATATATTAGCATATTGAGAGCTGTAGAGTCAAGAGATTGAGTATGGAACCTATATAAGGCATAGAGTTTAGAGAGTAGTTGCTAACCGTTTGGGAGTTAAATCCCGTATGTTGTCATATTGAGAGGCATAGAACCAAGAGATAGGGTATGAAACCCATGTGAGGCGTAGAGTCAAGAGAGTTGTTGTTAGCCATTGGGAGTTACATCCTATATATTGGCATATTGAGAGATATAGAGCCAAGAGATTGGGTGCAGAACCTATATGAAGCATAGAGCCGAGAGAGTGTCTTACAAGAGAGAGAGAGGGAGAGACCAAGGGTTTGCAAGTGTAAGAGCCCGAACTACTCGTGATTTATTGGGTGTATGACATTATGTAAAAAAGAATAATGTTATTGCTAATAAGCTGTGTGATGACAAAAATTAAGATTACTAGAGTGATAAAGATTACTGGCAGTAGATTCGCAAATTCTCTAAATTCCATGTCCTGGGTACAGTTGTACCATCTAGGTGGCTTAGACTATACATTTTGAGGTGGACTACCAAGCGCACTGGGTATAGGTCTTCACCAGTTCAGTATGAGTTTCCCTCCCAATAGCAGTTGTCTTATAGTCTCTACTCTCCGAAGAACCAAATCGCCTAATTTGAACACTCTAACCTTTACCCTTTTGTTATAGTACTGGGTCATTTGTTGCTGATAGGCTACTATTTGAGTGGATGCAACGTCTCATAACTCTGGTAGAAGATCCAATCATTTGAATACTTCAAGCTTGTTTGATTCTAACTGATATTGGTTTATACGTAATAAGTGGATTCCTATTTCCACCGATATGACAACTTCACATGCATTTGTTAAGTTGAATGGTATTTCCCCTATGGCCATTTGGGGCAAAGTTTGGTAGGTCCAAAGGATTCCATAGATTTTGTGTACCCAGCATGCCTAGTACTATTTTGAGCCCCTGAAGGATTGTTCGATTAGTCACCTCAGCAAGGCCTTTGGCTTGTGGGTAAATAACATAAGTGAAGCGATACTGGATATCTAATTTGCCACAAAGTTCCCTAAAACTTTTGTTGTCAAACTGTTTACCACTGTTAATGATGAGAATATAGGGAAGGTCGGACCTAGTGTGATGGATACCCATACGAAGGTTTGAATCTTGCCGTATGTTATCTAAGCTAATGGTTCTGCTTCCACCCACTTAGTGAAACAACCTATAGTTATGATGAGAAACTTTCATTGTTCAGTAGCTTGTGGGAGTAACCCTAGTATGTCCACTCCCTACTGTGCAAATGGTAACAGATTTGTAGTTTGATAGAGCTGGGAGGAGGGTTGATACGACACTGAGGAGAAAGACGAACACTTATCACACTTCTTGATGTAAGCCTATGCATTGGCCTTCATGGTAGGCCAGAAGAAAACCTAACAGAAGGCCTTGTTGGCTAGGTTCTAAGCGCCTAAATGATTGTCGTATACCCCTTCATGAATTTCCCTAAAAACATAATTTCCTTCTTTGGGCATTATGCATTTGAGATAAGTGTGAGTAAAGGATTTCTTATAAATGGATGATGGTGTAATGTACAGTTTTGTGCTTGATCTTTGCTACGTCTTGTGGTGAGCTTGGCAGCTGGCCATCCCTTAGGTAGATTTGAATGGGATCTTTCCAACTTGGTGAGTCATCTACTATCAAGATTTGCTTTGGTTCGTCGATATTGGGGCTCGACATAGACAGTTCGGCTGGTGGGCACCAAGTTCAAACTGATAACCTTGGAGAGTATGTCGGCCCTGACATTCTCAGATCTAAGAAACTATTGTATGTCAAGCTTGTTCAACTTGGTTATATCCTTCCAGAGTTTGGCGAGGCATTTCGTCATCATTGATTCTTTGGCTTCGTACAAACACTCAATTTGCTTGACCAAAAGTTAGCTATTGGTGAAAATCTAGATATCCTTAGCTCCCAATAATGCTTGATCTGTTGTCTTGTTAAGAGTGATTCATATTCAGACTAGTTATTAGTGGCTTGAAAATTGAAGTGAAGTGGGTACTCCACCTTGAAATCATCGAGACCCATCAAGATGAGTTTGGTGTCGCACCCTACTAAATTGGAGGAGCCATCTATGTGTAAGATCCATATTGGTGGCAAGCTTCCCTCTAGGTGGTCATCAGCTGCTTATTTGGTGAGATTTGTGAGTATACACTCGAGGATGAAATCAGCTAGAGCCTGATCTTTGATAGCGGGTCTCGGTTGGTGCTCAATATCAAATTCATCGAGTTGGATGCTCCACTCAATAAGTCTACCCGAGGTGTCCTTCTTTAGGAGCATATGCTTCAGAGGCTGGTCGATTAGGACTACAATTATGTGCACCTAGAAATATGGTCAGAGGCAAGGGTGAAAGCTACCTTCTTAATAGGTCTGCAATTAGTTTCTGATTCCTGGAGCGCTCGCTGACATAGTATACAAGTTTTTGTATGGTGGCACCCTATCTTACTTGTATAGAGTAAAGGGCTCGGATAGAAATTGACAAATAGAGATAAAGTTTCTCATCAAGGATGGGTTGAGAGAGTGGTGGGGGAGATGAGAGGCACTCTTGAGCTTGTCAAAAGCCACCTGCATTCTGATGTCTATGTGAATTTTTGGGACTTCTTCAATGCGTCAAAGAAGGGCTTCTACTTCTCTTCTTCCTTTGACATGAACGTACTTAGTACCGCGATTTGTCCTATAAGGTATTGTAGGTGGTGTCATATCTAGGATGGCCTAGATCTTCTTGGGGTTGGCCTGGACTCCTTGGTGAGTGATTAGGAAAACCAAGAAGTTGCCAAAGGTGATGCTAAAGGTACACTTTGCTAGATTCAGTTTCATGTTGTAGCACTCCAATGTCTGGAATGGCTTTTCAAGATCTGCTATATGGCCTTCCAAGCTAGTACTCTTGACAAGCATGTCATAAATATAAGCTTCTACATTTCTTTCAAGTTGCCTGCTAAAGACCTTGTTGACAAGTCATTGGAAGGTTGCCCCTGCATTTTTAGGCCAAAAAGAATGATTTTGTAATGGTATGTGTTGAATTCCATGATAAAACTTATATTTTCCTCGTCCGCTGGGGCCATGCACACTTGGTTGTAGCTGGAATACGTATTCATGAAGCTTAAGAGTTGATGGCCTGATGAGTTGTCAACAATTTTGTTAATATTGGGGAGTAAATAGCTATCTTTTGGGCATACTATGATGAGATTGGTGAAATCAACACACATCCTCTATTTGCCGTTCATATTTTTCACCATGACCATATTCGCTAACCATTTGAGGTATTTTATCTCCCGGATTAGGTTTGTTACTAAGAGTTTTTACATTTCCTCTTGTATTGCTTGTTGACGTTTGAATGTGCAAACCCCCATCTTTTGCTTCACAGGCTTACGGTTAGGATCTACCATCAATTTATAAACAAATACCGAGGGGTGTATTCCTATCATATCTTTGGACAACCATGCGAAGACACTAGAGTGTCGTCGCAGACATTCAATCATAGCATCTCAGAGATGTGTCGGTAGGTGGGCTCCGATTTTCTTGGTCTTGTCTCTGAACTCTACGGCCTCTATGCAGATATTGTTATTTTCTTCTCTTGGTACTGAGGCACTCGATAGGTAGGGATCACAGTTGAGTGTTCTGATACCGAGAGAGGTTCTAAATTTGATCTTCCTATGTCTAGTACTTGGCAAAGTTTCCAAGCCGTCAAGGTTGGGGTGGCTGAGGATGGTATTGCAGGATGGTAGCTTGACCACATTGAAGGTGGTTAAGGTGGTTGCATGGTTAGGTGGGGTTCCCAAGGTCAATGGGAGGGAAATAGTACTATCTAGGTATAGCCACTCGTCAGTGAGCCCTTGTAAAGGCCCGATGTGGGGTTGAAAATATGCCTAGTTAAAACCCATTCACTACAAGGCATCCCTATAGAGGACATTGCGACTTGCCCCTTGATCGATGAAGATTCTTCTTATGGTGTACCGACCCATGTTAGTGGTAATGACCAGTATGTCGTGATGGCCTAGGTTATTTTTGTGTAGATCGCCATTGTCAAAGTCGATCATCAGTCTTCTCCTCTTTTGTCTTTCTTTGGTATGCATTGTGAGGACCTTCCTAAAAGTGGGAGTTCCTACTTCTCAGAATGCTTCACTCCTTTTTGGTGGCACGAGGGTATGAAAGAAAAAGATTAGAATTGAGTACAAAATTTCCTTGGCTAGTTAGTCAGTTGTTTTCATGGACGACACCAATCTATTGAAATTAGATTTGACTCCATAGGTAAATCGATCCTCTAACCCGAATAGGAACCTAGTGTTGATGTACTTGCTGGATCGTTTTGAGTGGGAAACCTACAAAAAAACCCGTTGGAAATGGCTCTAGTGGAGGAACCTTTGACGTTCAAGTCAGAAAGAGTGATAAGGGGAATGAAAGATTGAGAGGGCCTGGATTACAGCCCTGTATTGCCTCTATGTGATGATTATAGAGTTAAGTATATTACCTACCTTTCATAGGCGACCTTTATTCTGTATATATAGTATGTATCTACATGGTAAGTCTGTTGCTTGAGGTATGGAAATCCTAGTTTTCTTGTAGAAGATCACCGGGGATTTTCCGAGATTACAAAAACCGTAATAAAAAATCTTTATAAGATTTAGGATCCTATCAATTAAGAAAAGTCCAAATTGTCATGTTTCTATCATTACTTCCTTATCGAAAGAGATTACTT
The DNA here is from genome assembly GCA_033439265.1 of Dillenia suffruticosa. Lineage (NCBI taxonomy): Eukaryota > Viridiplantae > Streptophyta > Magnoliopsida > Dilleniales > Dilleniaceae > Dillenia > Dillenia suffruticosa. The sequence goes on from JAVTVX010000011.1 coordinate 1,981,027, forward strand.
CTAAAATTAGAGAAGGTTTAAATCTTAGATAACCATGATCTTAATTTGCTTGTCGAGTGTTATCCATTGGAAGTTGTTTGGTAATAATTGAGAGAGTGAGAGTTCAACTGAGAGGTGAGCAAGAGGCTTTTCCCAAGGGTTTTAACCAAGTAGAGGTCGAGAGACCTAAGCGAGAGTGCTTGACTGTTTTTGGGTTTGCCCTGAAGATAATGCTGCTAGAACTTCCGAATGCTACTGATGCCGACGAGAGTAGTAGAGAGCAGGTTTTGCTTGTGGAGGATGCATATCATCTACATCGGAGTATGAAAGAGTCAAGGGAAATGACGGAGTAGATTGACTAGTGCTTTGTATGAGTTTTTGAGACTCTCTTCTTAGAAACGACCAAGGGTTGGCGTGGTCAGATCCTATGATTTTATCAAATGCTAAGGATCTCTCAGATAATGAAGAAGACTCCGAACAGACCCAATCTGCAACACATATTCTGAGAATCTTAATCTCAGATGAAAAATTATATCTCCTCCAAAGCCAGTGGAAGAAATCGATGATAGTGAAACTTTGGCATAAATCACTTGGCTACCATTTATTGCGCTCTCGCATCTTGACCCTCTGGAGAGTAGAACGCGAACTAGAGCTCATAGATATGGGTGAGGGTTTTTACCTCACTAAGTTTCCCAAACATACAGATTATGTCCGGGTGATGACTGAGGGACCCTGGGTGATACTCGGCTAGTATTTAGTCATGGAAGTAGCGGCGTTGGTTCGTCCTTACCAAATCAGCTATCTGCTAGACGATGATTTGGGTTTGCCTCCCAAGATTGCCAATCGAATTTTTGGATAATGACATTTTATACAGTAGTAGTAAGGAATTGGGCTGACTCATCAAGATCGATGTTAACAAGACAATTGCGACTCGCGATAAATACTCCCAGATCTATGTTGAAAATGACTTCACAAAGGTGTTAGTCCCATTGGTGAGAATGCGAAAGCAAATCCAGAGGGTCGAATATTAAGGTTTACACCAAATCTGCTTTGAGTAGAATGGTTGGTCACTCCAAAGATCACTATCAAGTTCGGAGGGGAACATATATTCAAAAAATCGACGACACTCTAGCACTGGAAAGTTTAAGAGCAGATACCTCAGGTTTGAAGAATAAAATAACGGAGGTAAAATCCAGATTTGGACCGTAGATGTAGGTCCAATGAAAACCATGGTAGAAGGGTAGACATCTAACTAGCTTGACAAATCCGATTACCAGTCATCTGAACAATTAGTTTCTGAGTTGGAAAATGAGATTAATGGTAAGGATGAATCCTCAGCTCTTATTTTGGTTCTAGTGGAAGAGACACACCTGACAGAAAATGAGAGGGGTCGGGTCCAGAGTCACAGATCACTGATAGGAAGCAACAGACTTGGAGGCCCACGTCATGGAGGCCCAAAAAGAAATGGAAATGTCCAAGGCCTAGTAACACTAGAACCACTGAGGCCCAAACATGCATTGGCTTTGGTGATCCCTAGACCGGCCCTAGAATAATTCCACCCCAGCTCTAAACCAAGCTATGTCGTCTCACTTGATACCCATTCACTCAGACACTAGGAACCTTTCTGGCAACACTCAGAAGGTGGTGACATGGACTAACCGAAAGGCATCAAACAAGGATAGTATTTGGACGCTACTTGTGGCCTCTCTCCTATCGGTGAATGTGGATAATAAGGTCTGGACTCAACAAAAACACTCAGGTATTCAATTGCAAAAGGTCTTTACTCATTCTTGTCTCTTACCCAATTAGAGGCAAGAGGAGATTGTAGAGGACCTGAGGATATTTTTCTCTGATACTGGTAGTCCTCTTGATAAATATGCAAGGCATTCTAAAAATCTCCTGATGAATCCTAAGTTCAAGGAGAGGGAAGAAGACTCGGGTGGAATAGCTACCTTGGAGAAGCATTCTGGTGGTACGGGTACAGAGGCAGATGGTATTGAAATGATGGTACAAGATCGCTAAACCTTCGGGTATGCTTTCTACACTTTATATTTATCTTATGTCATTAAATAATAGATTTCTTGCATGGAATACGGGTGGAGGGTGTAATCCCCACCTTTGTCAGGTTGTAAAGGATTATTTGAGACAGTATAACCCAGATATGGTGTGTTTAACTGAAACTAGAAGAAGTACGCCGGAGCTTTCGGGTTTTTTGAAAAGAATATGTTACGAGCAAGAATATATTGTTTTGTCTTTGGGCTTTAGGAGGGGTTTGTGGTTGGTTTGGAAGCATGATTTTATTGATGTTTCAGTAGTTTTCAACTTAGATCAATTAATTTATTGTCGGATTTTAGTCCGGGGATGTCGTTTAGTTTGTTACCTATGTATACATTCAGCTCTGTTGTACAAAAAAATCAAAAGCTTGGCGGGATCTTTCAGAACCAGTGAGGGTATAGATGAGGCATAGTTTGTGTTGGGTGATTTTGATTATATAGCGAGTCCATCAGAGACTAGTAATAATGAGGCCCGCGTTGTGAATAGTTTGAATGGATTTCAGAATAAGTAGCGGAGAGGTAATCTTCATGACCTTGGCACTGTTGGATGTCAATACACTTGGGTTTAGAAATGGGATGGTGTTACTATTCTCAGGGAATGGCTAGACTGTGTACTTGGCAATCCTCAAAGCATTCTTGTCTTTCCAGAAGCACGGGTGGTAAATTTACCTTACCTCTATGGGGATCATCATCTGATCCTTCTGTATACTTGTAGGACCTCCTTGCCCCCGCAGAAGTCCCAACCGTTTCGGTTTGAGGCTATGTAGCTTCATCATCCTCAGTTCCTATAGACTTTCTCATCAACTTGGTGTAATGGTGACAGTAGCGACAGTGGGCAATCATGAGTTCGATTTAATCTGTACTTGTAGTCTAAAGGTATGGAATAAGTAGATCTTTGGGAATATCTTTCACAAGAAATACAGGCTCGAGGCGAGATTGTGTGGTGTTCAATGGGCCATGGGGTATGACCAATCTAGATCTTTACATAGTTTAGAGAATTGACTGTTGGACGAGTACCATAGGGTGTTGGATATGGAGGAAACATTCTGGCATCGGAAGTTTCGGATTCGGTGGTTTTTTCAGGGGGATAGAAATACATGGTTCTTTCATTTGTCGACTATTACTTATCATAACCGCAACCGATTTCTCAATTAAGAATAAATGGGGAGTGGTGTTTCGATCAAGTGACCTTTAAGGATCATGCCATCACATATTTCTCAAGTTTGTTTCGGGGTATTAATGTGGGCCATCGATTGGGTGGATCAAACACATGGCAGCAAACTATTGAGTTAAAGGATCAGAGGTAGTTGTGTTGTCCAGTTGAGTTATCTGAGATTAGATCTACGGTATTCTCCATGCAGGGACTCAAGGCCCCGGGACCAGATGGTATTCAGTCGTTATTTTACTAGAGGTGTTGGGATGTTACCCACTCAGCTTTGTATCGATTTGTTAGTGAGGCCTTTCGTAATGGATCCTTTCCTCTGGATTTCCTTCAGGCATTTATTGTGTTAATATCGAAGATAGCAAATCCAAGTAGGTTGAATGAATTTCATCCCATTAGTCTATTGAATACAGGATACAATGTGTTAATGAAGGTGATAGTCTAGTGATTGAGACCGATCCTACAAAAAGTGGTTGGACCCTTTCAGAGCAGCTTTCTTTCGGGTCAAAATTCTATGGATAACATTATTATTATGCAAGAAATCATTCATTCGATTCGTATGTCCAAGGTAGACCGATGGAAGATGATTTTGAATGTGGACTTTCAACGAGCCTATGATAGTGTAAGTTGGGATTTTTTTGAGACAGACATTGGTGGATTTTCAGGTGCCCAAAATGCTGGTTTGGTTAATAATGTTTGCAATTACTCAGGCTCGATCAGCTTTGCTCGGAATGGGGAGACATTATCGGACTTTGAGCTGGGGAAAGGATTAAGACAGGGGGATCCGCTATCTCCCTACCTATTTATTTTGGTGATGGAACAGTTCTCATACATGATCCAAGAGAGGATCAGTAATGGTCGATGGAGCCCTATTCGAACCTCTCGGTCTAGCCCGACCATTTTTTATTTGTTTTTTGTAGATGAGCTTCTGTTTGCATATGTAAAGCCTAGGGTGATAACTATGGTGTTTGAGTGCCTTAAGGAATTCTCCGAGAGGAGTGTGCTAGTTCTTAACCCCCAAAAGTCCAAGCTATTTGTCTCGTTGTGGGTATCTTTAACACTTAAGTGGTGTTTAATATATCAGAGCCATTTCTATCTTTTAGAGGATTGGGAATGTATTTGGGAGTCCCTATCATGCATAGTAATACCAAAGGAAATAAGTATCAGTACTTGGTGGAGAAAGTGCAGAACCAAATAACTGGTCGGAAATCAAAAACATTAAGTATAGCAGGGAGGGGAATCCTAGTTCAGGCAGTTATCTCAGCAATTATGGGATATATTATGCAATCTTCTTGGCTTATAGAGTCAATATCCTTGCAGTTGGATCATCTGATGGGATAAAATATGTAAGACTAAAGAGGTTGGGGGTCAGGGAATCAAGAAGACAAGGGAGGCAAATTTGGCGTTGCTAACAAAACATGGGTGGCACATTCTTACGATGGACTCGGCATTATGGTGTTAGGTACTTGACCATAAATATCCTCGCTAGGGAGATTTGCTCCAATTCAATAGGTTATCAATTGTTCCCTTCTCTAGCGAGGTATCCTAAAAACTCGAGACTCCATCAGGAATAGTATTCATTGGAGGTTGGGCAATGGTAGAAACATCAGATTCTGGGAGGATAATTGGGTTGGTTCAACTCCTCTAACTCAGCGATTATTACAGGGTCGTTAGAATACGTCAATGGTAGTGATGGTAAAGAATTTCATCACTTGGGATAGACAGTGGGATGTCACGAGGCTTGAGATCTATTTCCCCCCAACATAGTGGAACAGATTTGGGCTATTATGACTCCCTGAGATCGCAAGACTAGAGACGTAGTTTATTGGGCAAGAAATCCATCAGGGAGCTTCATAGTCCGGTGAACCTATACTACCTTCAGCCAGTTAGGAGATGGGGATTTTACTTCTATAGAGGCCTGGAGTTGGATTTAGAAGATGAAATGCTTGGAAAAAGTGAAATTTTTGGTGTGGCAAATGAATCATAACAGTTTGATAACGAATGAATATCGGTACCATCGACGTTTTACGGATAATCCTCTTTGCCCCTCTATAAGGTCTCTCCAGAGACTCAGAGCCATCCTTTTTGAGACTGTTCTGTCATTCGCTAGAATTGGATAATGATTTTAGGCCAATCGTCTCTTACCCGGATAGTGATAGGAACTTAGGGAAATCAACCAATAGAGGGGTGGTTATCTCACAACTGCTTATCGCATGCCATTCATAGTGGTCTTCCGTAGTCGGTGTACTATGTGTATACTCTTTGGACCATTTGGAAGGCTCTTGGCACATTTTCGACAGAAAATCCTTCTCCCAGGATAGATCGGCTATAGTTGTTTCACGGTACACCCAGGTTGGATATCTATCTTTAAGGGGTTGTTTTAAACGTGCTCCCTATTTTAGCCGCCGGGTTTGTTGGACCCCTCCCCTAAGATTCTATAAATTAAACACAAATGGTTGTTCCAGTAGTACTTCTTGCTCGACAGGGGCTAGAGGTCTTTTTAGAGATGAGATGGGTTTTTGGGTCCGTGGTTTCATTGTTAATATAGGGGTGGCAGATCCGTTTACTGCTAAACTCTGTGGTGTTTGGGAGGGACTTATGCTCTTATCTCGAGCCAAATTCTTCCTGGCAATTCTAGAAATTGACTCTTCCGAGCTGGTAGAAGTCCTGACATCTACGGTTTCTCAATCGCATCCTCAATTCCACATCATTCGTGAATGCCAAACCTTATTCAACAAACCTCAGCTGATTGGGTCCAGTTTATTCGTCGTGATAGAAACAAAAGTGCAAATATTTGGGTCCAGTTTATTCGTCGTGAGGGAAACAGATGTGCAAATATTTTGCTTAAGCAAGGAATGTTGGGTCCACCAGAGGTTCATGAGTTGATCTCCCCTCATAGTGAAGTATTTTATGTTTTTAAGAGTGATATTGGGGGTAAGTCTTTTTTTAGAAGCTAATTCTTCTCTCCTTGTTTTTACCCAAAAACTAAAAAAAAAGAAAAAGAAAAAGATAGTTGTTGAGTTCAAATGTGAGATTTGATAGGCATGATGGTCGGGTTCCATAGTGAACATGAACAAGCATGGGCAATACTTGTGAATGGAGTTGATTTTGGTCTCAAAATAATGAATTAATATTTTAATCATGTTTAGAACAAAAGAAAACGTTGGAGTCTATGGATCACGATAGACTTGGAAAATTGATGATTGAGAATTGAAATTGAGGATGTGAAGATGTTTTTATTGGCTTTACTCATTTAATTCTACAACAATATAGGTTGATCTGAAGAGAGAGAGAGAGAGGGAGAGAGAAAGAGAGTTTAGAGAGAGAAAGGGAGGGAAAGGGGATTGGGGGATATAGTTGATGGCGGTTCAAATTCATGTTTCTAATGCAAAAAAATGAGACAAAATAAATTGAAAGTGAAAAGAGGGATTTGGATTACCTTCAGCTATGCTCTTCTTCTTTACCTCCGTGATTGTAAAATACCAAAATGATTCTTGAACGTGCAGAAACACTTTTAAATCCTCAAATTCACTTAATAGATGGTGTAGAGTCATGAATTTTGGATTTAGGGGTCCTATGCTTTGAGAAGGACTATTTATAGCTGTGAACCATCACACAACATTCAAATCCCTTAATTGTCACTGGAAATTAATGTTAGACACATTAAAGAAGAATTTAAATCAATCAAAAATGGAAAATGTGGGAATGTGGTCAAGGTTTGCATGAGTTACAAAATTCCGGCCATATACATTCCCAATTTAAAAAGCTTCTATTTTGAGCCACATTTTCTCCCATTCAGTTACGTTTTTCCCATTTAATTGGATTTTCTTATGAATTTTGACATTGAATTCAATTTATTCTTTATTTTGAAATAAAAAAATTCTAATATTCTCCCACTTGACCCAATAAATAACTTGAAAATATTCTCAAATTATAATTTTATGAAAATAGAGTATACGAGTCTCGGTGATAAGTCCCGAAGAATCGAGTATTACCTTCCGTGTAGCACAATGTATTTTTTTTCCTAATCTCATGATGACTTTTATTTTATAAACAATCCTATATTTATTCAGGATCTAATTTTATGAATTTATCTCAAAACCAAATATAAACATAACTTTATTGAAAAAAATTCAAATCAAAGTTTCATTCATATAGTGTCTTAAACCCATATTTATAATATAATTCTTGAATTTATTTGGAGACATGCTTTTATTCAAAGGATCGACCAATACATAATCCGTGATAATGTAATAGATCACAATCTTATTTTTAATACACGTTCCCTAATGACCTAGTATTTTATGTCAATATTCTTATTTTAATTACTACTCTTATTATTTTTAACCTAATATATAGTAACTGAATTATCACAATATATATATAGCGATTTAGGTACAGATTTCAAAATCCTAAATCTAGACATGAAACTCCTTAACCACACCCCTTGTGGCGTAGTCTCAAAACATGTCATGAACTCAGTCTCCATTGTGAAAATCGCAGTTAATGTCTACTTAGCACTCCTCCATGACATAGCTCTGCCGACTATAATAAAGATGTAATCCAACATTGATTTTCAAGAGTCAACGTAGCCGACAAAGTTCGAATTTAAGTACCAACCACTTCTAAATTGTTGGATCTTCTATATGTAAGTATGCAGTATTTGGTATCTTGTAAATATCTCAATACTTTCTTTGTATTCTTCCGATATTCCAAATCTATGTTACTTTGATATCTCTCTAACATCCCCACTGCATGCACTACATCGGGCCTTGTACAAATTTGTACATACATAAGACTTCTAACCACGGAAGCATATAAGATGTTAGCCATCTATTCCCTTTCCAAATCCGTCTTGGGGCATTGGTTTACACTAAACCTATCTCTTTTGACAATTGGAGCCATACTCAGAGAACAATTCTCAATCATGTATCTCTTTAAAATTTTCTTGATACAAGTTTTTTGAGATAGTTTCAGAACTTTATGAAATCTATCTCGATGTATCTTTATGCTAATGAATTATCACATATATGAAACTCCTTAACCAAATATATAGCAACTCAATTATTTTTAGCTAAATATACAACAATTGAATTATCACTATATATACATAGCAATTTAGATACAGATGTCAAAATCCTAAACCTAGATATAAAACTTCTTAACTACACCACTTGTGATGTTGCCTCAAAACATACCATGAACTCAGCTTTCATTATGGAGGTCATTGTTAACGTCTACTTAACACTCCTCTACGATACAGCTCTACTGACTATTACAAAGATATAATGCAACATTGATTTCCGAGAGTCAATGTAGCTGGCAAAGTTTGAATCTGAGTACCCGATTATTTCCAAATTGTCGATTCTTTTATATGTAAGCATGTAGTCTTTAATGTCTTATAAATATCTCAATACCTTTTTTGCAACCTTTCAATATTCCAAACCTGGGTTACTTTAATATCTCCCTAACATCTCACTGCAAGTGCTATATCAAATCTTGTACTAACCTGTGCATACATAAGACTTCTAACAACAGAAGCATATAGGATGCTAGCCATCTGTTTCCTTTCAAGATCCATCTTGGGGCATTGGTCTACACTTAACCAATCCTTTTGACAATTAAAGCCACACTCGATGAATGATTCTCCATTATATATCTCTTAAAAATTTTCTTGATATAAGTTTCTTGAGATAGTTTCAGAACTTTATAGGATCTATCTCGATATATTTTTATGTTAATGACATAACATGCATCACCTAAATCTTTTATTTCAAAGTTCTTAGATAAAAATTGCTTCACCTCGTATAACATCCATTTATCATTGGTAGCAAATAATATATCATCCACTTATAAGATAAGGAAACAAAATTTGCTCCCACTAATCTTAAGGTATATACATTGATCCACAATGTACATTGTGGAATTTTAAATACTATTGGCAAGAGACTTATTTCAATTTATATATGGATTTCTTGAGTTTGTATACCAAATACTCACTACCACTAGAGGAGAATCATTAAAGTTGTCACATATAAACCTCTTCTTCTAATTCACCATTAAAGAATACCGTTTTCACATCCATTTATTGCAACTTAAGTTCAAATGTGCAAGAAGTACGAAAATGATACGCAGGGAATCTTTCTTAGAAACTAGAGAGATTGTTTCTAAGTAGTCAACTCCTTCTTTTGAGTGAACCCCTTAACAATGAGTCTAGTCTTATATTTCTCTATGTTGTCCAATGTGTCGGTCTTAGACCCAGTTACAACCAATAGATTTAGCTCCATTAGGCAACTATACGAGATCCCAAACTCCAATTCTTTATATAGAGTCTATCTCACCTTTTATGACATCTAGCCATAAACTCAAATCCTTAGAGCTCATGATTTGTGAAAATGCTTTTGGGTCATCTATGGCTTCAACATTATAGTCAAACTCCTAAAAGTATACTATGTAGTCATTAGATAAAGTGATTTTCTAACTTGATTAGATCTTCTTAATGTTGGTTCAACATTCTCTGTAGGAGAAAGCTCCCCAACTTGATCTAGGTCAACACTTTGTGGAACACCTTCATTGTCATTTATATCCTGATTAATATCTATGGGGTTTTTAGGGACATTTTGTATGATAACCAATTTGGTACTTGAGCTGGATAAGACATTTGATGGACCCTTTTTGAGAACTAAATCCTGAAGATAATCACTCTCACTAATTAAGTCATTTTCTAAAAATTTAGCATCTCTAGATATCTCAAACTTAGTGTGGTAGGATGGACAATAGAATAGGTACCCTTTAAACCCATCAGTATAAAACAATATATCCACTTATCGTCCTCGAGTTTAGTTTTTTTCTTATGGATTGTCAACCCTTATTTCCACAGAGCATCCCCATATGCGTACATGTCACAAACTAAGTTTTCAACCCTTGAATAAATCAAATGGAGTTTTGGCAACAGTTTTGGTTAGAACCCCGTTTAATTTGTATACTGTCATTTTAAGGGTCTCGAACCATAAGAATTTAGACATTTTGAAGTTAGCTATCATACTACTAATCATATCAAGCAAGGTCATGTTCCTTCTTTCAGTTATCCCATTCTAGTCAGGTAAACCAGATATAGTATATTGGGCAACAATCTCATTCTATTAAAGGAACTTTGCAAATGGATCTAATGTTTGTCCACTCTCCATGTACTTTCATAGTATTATTCACCTATATCTGATCTCACAATCTTTATTTGCTTACCGTATTATTTCTCTACCTTTACCTTGAAAACCTTACAAGCACTTAATATTTCCTCTTTAGATCGAAATAGGTAAAGATATATATATATCGTAAGTAGTTATCTATAAATGATGTGAAATAACTTTGACCAAACAAGTTTGTACCTGGAATACAAATATTCGTATGTGTGATCTCAAATAAATTTAAGTTTATCTTGACACCTTTTTTAGACTTATTGGTCTGGTTATCTTTAATATAGTCCACACAAGTTTCACAATCACTAAAATCTAGAATATTAAATATCTCATCTTTTACTAACTTTCCAATTTCATTATGGAGATATGTCCCAATCTCCCTACCACAACATAGAATAATTTTCCTTAATTATGCCTCTTTTAATTCCTATATGTGATGTATTTAAACAAATATTGTCTTGCAAATAAATATTGTGAAGTCCATCCAACAATGGAACAAAACCAGCAGTATTTGTATATAAAAATAATGTCATTTTATTATTAAATTGGAAAAAATATCCATATTATATAAGTTCTGAAACGAAAAGTAATTTTTTAGAAAACTTGGGTATATAAAAAACTTTTTCCAACTTCAAGACGTGATTGCTTGCAAATATAAGTTTGCAATCTTTGATAGCCTTTACCGATGAACTCATCTTGTTACTCAAATAGATGAATTATTCATGATCCATTAGTTTTCTTAGGTTTTGCAACCCCTGCAACACATTCGTGATGTGAATGGTAAAACTAAAATCAATCCATCATATGTTATGAGAAATTTCAGTCATACAATACCAAGTAAAATTTCTATACATTTTATCTCAATCCACTGATGATACTTGACACAATCCTTTTTTACATGTTCTTTCCTTTTACAAAAACACTTGGACTCTTTTTTGATGTCCAAATTTGATTTTGTGCCCTTTTTTGCTAGCTTGGACTTGTCTTTCCTCTTTCCTTGGATAGCCACATATGCACTTGTGGATCTCTCCTTCATTTCCATAAGCAACCTTCCCTTCTCTTATACACACATGGTCGTCAATTCATTGATAACTATTTCTCCTTATATGTGTTATAGGAGATCTTAAAGGGACCATAGGATTATGGGAGAGTACTCAAAATGAAATGTACAAAGAAATATTCGGACATCTCAACCTCTAGATTTTTTAGTTGAGTCGTAATGCTCCGTAACCACATGATGTGCTCACGTACACCTTAGACAGTAGTGATACTTAAGGATGAGAACTGCATAATGAGAGTGTTGGCTAAAAACTTCTCTAATATTTGGAATTGCTCATCTATAGTTTAAGAAAAGTATAAATATTGGTATGTTGATTAACAGAGTCATGAATACCAATCTGAATTTTGCTTCTTATAAATATAGCATTTAAGCGATTAGATCATTCCCACTTTTCATAAAAGGTCATTTCATCCCCAAAGTTGGTATCAGTCATCAAAGGTGGCTTATACATCTGCATAGCATAGTCAATGTCCAAGCAATCTAAATGGAAAAATACTCCACTCTTTATAGTTCTCTTCATTCAATTCAAAAAAATTAGATTTGAGATCTATGGTTTAGATGACTATAAAATAAATAAAACATACTTACTAATTTTATATGAGGTTTTTAAATATATTTACTAATGTCAATGTATTATGTATAAATTTATGATATCAAAATTATGTATGAGTTAAATTTCTAATTTAATTAGATTTACTTAATCTCATGAAAAGATTTCTAAGACTAGCTCATTCCCTATTGTCTTGGGTTAATTAGAAAATTACTATATAGTTAATCTATTTCTAATCACTTTAACCTTTTCTACTAGGTCTTACAAGACGAATTCACTAATGCATCAGGTTGGTTCTTAGATAGGTGGTGGGTTCACTTAGAAGCATTTAAGAATCAACCAACCTTAAACTTATCACCGTGACCAAATATCCTTTTCTATCACGATCATTTATATCTTAATATATAATTTATATTATAATTATAGCGTTATGGTTATAGCTTAAATAATTAGAAATTATATTGACTACTAGGATATTTTACAATATATTTATACCATATAAAATGAATGAAATTTAATTTTAAATGCAATAATTATTGTTAAGATGAATAAGTTTTAATAATGATAAATTGGAAAAAAAATAGATTTAAGAAAACCAGAAAAACCATTAGAAAATAGAAGTCTACACAATTTGTCGACCTGCTCCTCATACATATCGATCTATCCCTCAGGTCTACTAATTTTAAGATTAGCCTAACCATAAATACGTCGACTTGATGTGTAACCCTTGTCAACCTTAAAAAAAGAAGCATAATACATTTTGGTAAGTAAATGTATATCGATATTCCCATGAATATATCGACCTGTCTTATACGACAACCTGAATGAGCACACATCGATCTGTTAATCTAAGGTGGACAAATTTAGAATGTCACGTTGACCAATTTTTTTAAGTATGACGACCCACTTTCCTAACTCATCGACAAGTACAAGACAAAAGTTTAAAGAGGTCGACATGTCCGATAACTTGTCAACCTGGTTCATATGTCTCTTAAAAGACACATAACGACCTGTTTGTTGACTGTGTCAACATGAATAACACATCGACCTATTTTAAAAGACATGTCCATCAATTTTAAGTTAGAATAGAAGTATGTCAATGTGAGCCTAGATCATATCGACATGATGTAAGGTATTACTTAGATGTCACACATCGACCTGCACTTTAATCATATCGACATATACAACAGATCGACCAACTTTTTAAAATAGTTCTACAAATTTTGTGTACACAGTGGTATGTTGATGCCTACTCAAAGCATGTCGACCTGATATTAGTTAACTCTTAGATATCACATAACAAGCTGAACTTTAACCTTATCGACACACCTATTACATCGATCAATTTTAAGAGACAAGTCCATCAATATTTAGCAGACACAGGAATGTGTCGATATGAAGATAATGCTTGTCCATCTAGGCTATTGATTTTCAAGTAAGTCATGTCGATGTTCATTAGAATCATGTCAACATATCGGAACACATAAACTAATTTAAGTTTACGTATCCACCTATTGAATTTGGTACATGTTCTTGTCGACTTGGATACTCTCTTGTTGACCTAAGTAGTCAAGAACACAATACTAAAATTTTGAATTCAGTTTGATATCTCAATTATTCCTGTTGACTCGAAGTTATCAAAAAATAAATTTTTGAAACAAATTTGAACTCAATTGTCGTCCTTTTTTTCTGATTCTCTTAATCGTTCTTTTTTTATCAAAGTTAATGTTCAAATGCAACAAAAACAAATTTTGATTGGTTAACAAGAAAGTGATGTTAGTGGAAGAATGGAGATTCAGTGTGAAAAATGGATACCGTTGTAGAGCATTTATTAACAAACATTTATAAGTAATGTTCGGTTTCAACAACCTTTTAACGGATCTCTTCAATGTTATAATAAATACCAGAGAAGAGAAATGAAGAATGAGAGACGCTTGATCAAATTCTAAACAACTTTGTTTCTTACATTGATTGCTGTTTATACTCTGTTCTCATTTCTTTACCCTTTTGGAGTGTATTTAATTTAAAATTAATTCTGTCAAATCTGAGAATTAAAGTCTCTCATCTTTGACATTTCATTCTCACTTGTACCGAGTGTTCAAAAGACCAAAGAGGTCACTGCTTTGCGTCTAGTGTGAGAAAAAATCAATTTGTGTAAGGTTGGGAAAGTGGTGTTGAGAAGAAACACTATAAAACTTTAACTTGAACCTACAATCAAGTTTGTATCATTGAGTTGATAGTGAAAATTCAGGGAGAGTTTGGGAGTAGACGTACACCTAATTTGGTGCAACCACTATAAAAAGTTTTGTGTATTCTTTACTTTTATGTTTTGATTTTCAAGCTATTTTGCTGTAAGATTTTTAATTACAGAATTTTTTTATATCTATATTCAACTATTCACCCCTCTAGTTGAATATCAATCGGTATAAGAGCGAGTGTGTTGATATAAAGGCTAATAGTTTAACACCAAAGATTCAAATGGCCAATAACGGAGATAATATACCAATAGAAGCATGTTTAACTAATCATATACACTTCTTTAATGGAAGCAATTTCAGCTATTGGAAACAAAGAATGCACAATTTCATAATTGCATAGGATCTTAATGCCTGAGAAATAATTGAAGAAGGTGTTGAATTTCCTACAGAATAGGTTGATGGTATACATGTACCAGTCAAATTAAATAACATGACAATAGAGTAGAAGACGACCTATCAAGCTAACTACAAGGCTATTAATCTCCTTTACCTTGTCCTAAGCGTCAACGAATACAATTGAATTTTATCATGTATCATAGCAAAAGAAATTTGGGAAAGACCGGAAGCTACTTACGAACGCACTGATCAAGTTCAGAAGAGCAAAATCAGACTGCTGAAACAAGAGTTTGAAGTCTTCAAAATGAAAGAAAAAGAAACTATCAGTGAAATGATAACAAGGTTCAATAAGGTAACTAATGAATTAAAGTTACTTAGAAAGGGAATTCCTCAAGAAGATATGATGGACAAGATTTTGAGAAGCCTGCCAAAGTCTTGAAAACCTAAAGTTACAATAATAGAAGAGTCCAAGAATCTTGAAATCTTGGCCATTGATAAACTTGTGAGGTCTTTAATAACCCATGAAATGAAGTTGAATGTAAAGAAGCCAGGAAAGGATGAAGAGGCAAAGGAATAGCTCTCAAAGCTGATAGTGATGAAAGAACATCAAACTCAGAATAAGAAAATGATGCAGAAGATGATGTACTAGTAGTCAGAAGATTCAAAAAGTTTATAATGAGAAGAAGAAATAAGAACAAATTACTCTTCAAAAGGCTAGAAAAGAAAGAGAAAATCTAGTGCTTTAAGTGCAAGAAATTGGGACATATAAAAACAGATTGTCCCCAATTGAAAAGGGCCAAAAAGAAAAAGAAAAAGGAAAGAAAGGAGAAGGAAAATAAGAAAGCACTTGTAGCTTGGAGTGATGAAGTCACTAGCTCAAGTGGAAAAGAACAAGCAGAGGAACAAGCTAACGTATACTTCATGGCCAATGAAAAATTTTCGGATAGTGAGGTAAATTCTACTTCCTATTTCTCTTGTTCTAATTTTGATGAAAGCAACTTCACCATCACTGAACTGCATGAAGCATTACTAGAATCACTCAAAAAATTTAAAAGGTTAAAAATGAAAAATAATTTGTTAAAGAAAGACGTAATTGAAATTGTTAAGACATTAAAAAAATCAAGAATAGAAGCAAATGAATTAAAAGAGAAAAATGTTAAATTAGAATTGAAAATTGCTGAGATCAAAAAGGAATTGGAGAATAAATATCCGGATCAGCAAAATGAAAAGAATAGTGAAAATTACATGAATGAAACATAGCTCTAAGAAATGAATTAACTGAACAGAAAGAAAAGAACATTAGGCAAAGTACCATATTAATGAAATTCATACAAACTCAAGAAAAATTAGATGCCATTCTCAGAGCACAGAGGGTAGTATTTGATAAAGCTAGATTAGTATATAATCCCACTCAAATCCAGAAAAAGTTATATAATTTTTTTACACCTACTTCAGACACTTTTAAGTTACAAAGATGTCATATTTGTATGAAATTGGGGCACACAATGTATAACTGCAAACTTAAATCTTCCATCACTGCAAAAAATATAAGAGTAAATAATCACAAATACACCTTCTATAAAAAATTTGAACACTCAGTTTACACTTGCTGGTTCAAGAACTCATTGACGGTAAACTTAAACTAGATTCCTAAGAATCAAACCAAAACTAACTCAGTCAGACCCAAGAAGATATGGGTATCAAAGGTAAAAATATGATTAAATCTTGTTGCAGGTCTGTCTGAAATCAAGAGAATCTCTCGAAAAGTCAGTTTGGTGTATTGATAGTGGATGCTCAAGGGATATGATTAGAGATGTCTCAAAAGTCTAATCTCTCGAAAAGAAGAAAGGAGGAAAGGTAGTCTTTGGTGATAGCTCAAAAGAAAAAGTCATCGGAATAAACAATATTGGAAGTAAGTTTACTTACTCTCAAATTTAGAATGTTTTTCTCATTTTTTGTCTTAAGTTTAATTTTTTTGAGCGTCAGTCAACTATATGATAAAGGTTATACAGTGATATTTGAATCTGAGGCATGCTCTATTATCAATAAAATCTCTGGTAATGTTAAATTTAATGGTCTTAGAAGAGAAATATCTAGGTAATTGATTTAGAATAATTAGAAATTGAAAATGAATCTTGCCTAATTGCGCTAAGTAATATCAATTCATGGCTATAGGATAGGAAATTAGGACACGCAAATATGAATACAATTTCAAAATTAGTTAAGAAAAATATTGTGAAAGATCTACCTAAATTAAAATACGAAAATGATAGGTTGTGTAATACCTGCATAAAAGAAAAACAAACAAAAACTTCTTTCATTCCCAAAAAATATATGTTAACTAGCAGCCCTCTAGAACTCGTTCACATCGACTTATTTAGACCAACTAGAAATTAAAATTTTGGAGAAAAATATTATGATTTTGTAATCATTGATGATTACCTTAAATACACATGGCTTCTATTTCTTGCCAAGAAGGAGAAAGCCATTGAGGTTTTCATCAAACTGTGCAAGAAAATTCAAAATGAAAAAGGAATATGAATTAAATATATCAGAATTGATCATGGCAAAGAATTTAAAAATAAAATTATAGAAGAATTCTGTAACAATCATGGTATTGATCATAACTTCTCGGTACCTAGGACATCTCAATAGAATGGGGTGGTAGAAAGGAAAAAAAGAACACTATAAAAAATTGCTAGGACCATGCTCTGTGAGCATAATTTGGCAAAATTCGACAAAATTCGGCAAAATTCTTCTAGGTAGAAGCAGTGAATACCATTTGTTGCATCTAGAATACAGCTTTAATTAAATCAATTTTAAAGAAAACTCCTTATAAGCTTAGTGATTTGAATCTTACAGAAAATATGAATTCTCAGAAAGAAAAAATAAATGAACTTACTGTTATTCAACTAGAGGGGAGGGTTGAATAGTTGAATATGAGCTTTTTGTGACATTTTGAAAATTTAAAACAAAATAACAGTAAATAAAAATTCAATGAAAGAAGACATGAGAAGTTTTTATAGTGGTTCCACCAAATTCGGTATACGTCCACTCATACGCTCCTCCTCCACTAATTGCTTATATTACAAACTTGATTACAGATTTAAGTTCAACCTTATACAGTGTTTCGTTTAAACACTTCAATTCAATCTCGTTCACACTGAATTTGACTTTTCTAGATTTAAGACAGTGACACTCACTCCTTCGTCTTTGACATTCGTATTAGTCAATGAAATAAATATCAAGAATTGAGACTTGTTTTTCTCAGATTTGACAGTGTGAGAATTAACAAAAACACTTAAAACAGTTTGGAAATTTCAAAGTGCACAGTAGAGTTTTTATAGCATATTCAATAGTGCTTTGAATTCTCGTAATGTGACCCGCTCTATTATTTGCTCCTCAATATTTATTGAGACATTGAATAGATTCGTTGAGAGTTGTTGGTGGTTGTTGCATTCGAATGTTGGGCATTTAAGTTCCACTATTAAAGCTCCGTAACTATTTCTTCGTTCGCACTGAATCTCCATTCCTTTTTCTAGTGCCTCTTCTAAATGAGCCAATCAGAATATACTTGCGCTGCATTTGAACATTAGTTTTGATAGAAAATGAAACATTTCATAAATCGAAAAAATAAGAATTCTGTTAGGTTCAAATTTATTTCTTAGATCTAATTTCAGACACTGTGCAAAATACAATAGGTGGACATATGTTTTTGAATTGGTCGATGTGTACATTTGTGTTGACAAGTTTTTAGGCAGGTCGATGTGTGATGTTTTAGATTTAATGAAGGTTAGGTCGACAAGTCATTTTAATAGATCAACATGTTCCTATTTAAGGTATAAATTGGTCGATGTTTGAAATTAAATTGGTCGATGTGTATGTACTTTGTCGATAGGAATAGAACAGGTTGTGTATTTCAATGAGCAAACAAATATTAGGTCGACAGGTTTGATAGCATACATCGACATACTGCTGTGCACATAAAAATTTGGTGGACCTGGACAAATTAATTGGTCGATGTGTTTCTACAGCTCGACAAGTGTTTTGATGGGTCAATGTATGTAGTTCAGGAAGAACAATAGACAAGTCGACATGTGCATTATTATAGGTTAATGTGTTACTATTCATTTATGAAATTGGTAGACCTGATGTGATGAATTGATTTATGTGTTTAGGCTAGATCGACAAATATAGTAACAGGTTGATGTATGTGTTTTAGAATCAAGAACTAACAGGTTGATGTGCCAATACTTAAGTTGATGTATTCCTATTCAAAAATTAAATTAGTCGACATGGTGTTTGAAATTGGTCCATATAATACTGCTCAGATTGATGTATTGCAAATCAGGTTATTGTGTTTTTAGAAAACATGTTGATGTCTATATCATGCAGGTTAATGTGTTACTATTCATAGGTAAAATTGATTGATGTGTTAGAATGAATTGGTCGATGTGTCACTGTTTCTATAGTTTCATGTCAACAAAATTTGTGCTTAGCTCGATGTGTTGGAATGTCTGATCTATAAGACATTCATTATTCAGTTGATGAGTGCTTGTGTGGGTCAAAATATTCAGACACTTGTTTCTATAGAAATCATTTATCTCAGGTCGATAAGAACAACAAACAGGTCGATGTGTATGTGTGAATATCATGAATTGGTCAACACAGTACTTGCAATTGGTGGACCTGCTATGCAGATCAATGTGTTTACTAACCAAGTCGACATGAACTGCAGATTTCTGAATAACTATTTTTTTTATTTTCTTGAACTATTTTTCTTTTAATCTATTATCATCAAAACTCTAATAGGTCAACATTTTCCCTCTTTTTGATAATGACAAAACTTCTAGTGTTCAATCTATACCACTTAGTCAATTTAAATCCTAGTTTCTAGCCATTTGTATTTAAGTGCTCTTCATTTTAACATACCAGCATACTTCACACATAGTCAACACATTTCAACACACATACCAGCATATTAGCATACTTAGCATTAGCACATTACATATTCATACAACACTCATGCACTTGTCTAACTTAATATGCAGACACCACACATTGAGCATTCACATTTCATCACTCTCAGCACATACACGCATGCTTAGTACATAAGTTCAGCACATAAACTTAGCTATTTCTATTAGCATACACACTTAGCTCTGTACACATACATGCATACTCAACACACACTTAGCTCAGCATTCAGCACATACAACAGCACACAACACATAACACACATGAATACACATTTAACACAGCATACAACACATACAACAGTGCACATTAGCATACAACATTACACAACACATAGCACACATAAACACACATTTATTTCTCCCCCTTTTTGTCTACAACAAAGGCATACATTTTATGTTTGTACTCCATGTTTGTCTCAGCAGACACTTCAGATTCAACAGACCATTCAAATTCAGTATGCACTTTTCTTACAGTATATAATGTTCAGTAGCAGTAGCATACACATTCAATTCATATTCCATGTTTCACATTTTATGCATTCATCACAGAAGGCTCATGCTTTAGTCCATTTGCAAAAGAGAAAGAACGATAAATGCAATAAACATTAAGCATAACTAGAAAAGAACACAACATCCAACTTTTCTTGCACATTGTAAAGGTCCATCCGGGCAAAGCAACTCATTGACCAATCATGGTTTGTCTTCTATCTATATGTTCCAACTTGTCCCAAATCATTTGAGGGTAATTGGTTGAATGCTGGATGATTCTCCTTCATCGGTCATTCTTTCTTTCCTTGGAACATTTTCAGTCTCCTCGTTAGCCTCAGCCTCAGTCTCAGCCTCATTCTCCTTAGTCTATCTCTTGCCTATTCCCCCTTCTTTTCTCACCCATTTTCCCTCACTGTTGCTCATCTATCTATCCCTTAACATTGAGGATGCATTGATTAAATTCTTGTCACTTAATTCAATATTTGAATCCTTCTTCAACTATACTCTATTTTTAGACAAAATATCAGTTATCATACTAGCATACGACAATAGAAAGCTCTCAGATCTGGTCTTAATATATGAGATACAATCAGATGCAGTATTCTCTCATGAAAACCAAGTTCGGTGGCACTAGTGTTCACTACAGTCAGATTCTCATCATCATAGACAACTTTAACATTATCTAGGTAACTAGATTTCATGTAGGGTTCACATTTGTCGTAGAATATCCAAGAAATGCTAATTTCTTCACATATCTTCCTAGGAGTTACTTTGAATTCCTTTCCATTTACAAAGGTCTTGAATGCACATGATACATAGTGATCATCTAGAGTAATCCTTATCTCTTCTATAGGTTCTTCACAAATAACATCTAGATTGTTGTAAAATAGTTTGACTTTCTTCTCATGAATGTATTTGTTAGGGTTCAAAAGAGAAATAGGGCATACCTCAATCAGATATTCTTCGTATTTGAAATTAAATCTTTTCAAAAATTCTCAATCGATCAATCGTCTGTGGTTCACCTTTTTTTTTAAAACACCCTATCATATAGTTCACTCTGTTCTATCGACTGAAACTCATAGGTATTGAACTGAGGGAATGGTCGCGGTGGAAGGGATGGTGGTTTTGCGGGTTACGCAAAGGAGGAGGTACCCTTTCCCGTAGTTTGGTAGATCGTTTCGAGGTTTTCGTGGGTTTCTTGATGGCCATTTTTATCTTAGGAGACATTGAGGTTAGATTCTTGCGAAAATTTGGTAGATTAGGGTTTCGATTTAGGAATTAGGATTACGAATGTAGGAGGTTAGGGTTTCGAAAGAGAGAAGGAAAGTTTGAAATTTTGGGATTAGGATTAGATAGGTCGATGTGCCAACTGTTCGTATTCTATTAGTTGTATCACTGGTTGATACAATTAAGTACATATCGACTTATTTTGGTGGTTTCTACATAATCAGGTCGACACAATAATAAAGGTATCGACCTGCCTTCTTACTACTTCCCAGGTCGACATTATTAAAGTTAGGTCGATGTATTATCTTCTGAGATTTATTCTAAGTATTGGTTCGAGATTAAGCCAACAAGGTATTTAATTCTAATGTTCATCAAGTCGACATGCCTTTGTATACGTCCAGTTTGTCGACATATTTTGATAAATAGGTCGACCTAAAAACTATTACTCAGAAAAGTAAAGTTCTATTTTTCGTTCCATTTTCTTTATTTTTTATTTCTATCATTCCCAAATCCCTTCTTAATTTACAAAATCTATTTTTATTTAAATGTTTGGTGAGGATATCAACAATTTGTTTTTGAGTATCAATGTACTCAAGAGCAATCTCATTCTTCAAAACATGGTCTCATATGAAATGATACATCACTTCTATGTATTTGGTTCGTAAGTGATGCACTGAATTCTTTGTGAAATTTATTGCACTTATGTTATCACATTTGATTTGAATGCAAGAAAAGTCTAACCCATAGTCTTTCATTTGTGTTTGATCCAAAGGATTTGTACTGTGTATTGTCCAGCTAAAACATATTCAGCTTCTATCGTTGACAATGCCACACTACTTTGCTTTTTGAAAGACTATAATACTAACATGCTTTCGAAAAAATGACAAGTGTTACTTGTACTTTTTTTATCCACTTTGCATCCAACAAGGTCAGCATCACAAAACCCATACAATTGAAAGTTTGAGTTTCTGTCAATCCAAAGTCCTAAGTGAGAGGTTTCCTTTAAGTATCTGAAGATTTTTTTGACTGTAACTAAGTGGGATTCTTTTGGATTTGATTGAAATCTAGTATAAAGACATACATTGAATTATATGTCAGGTCTTGAAGTAGTAAGATAAAGTAAAGACTCAATCATATTTCTGTAAAGTTTTTGGCATATTGATTTACCTTTTTCGTCTTTGTCTAACTTCATGTTTGTGCTCATTGGAATTGCATTTCCCTTGCAGTCACTGAATCTAAATCTTTTAATTAAATCATTTGCATATTTTGATTGATTTATAAAAATTTCATCTTCTGATTGTTTGATTTGCAATTCAAGGAAGTAATTCAACTCTTCCATCATACATATTTCAAATTTTCATTGCATTTTAGTTACAAATTTTTTACATATTTTGTGCTAGTTTCTCAAAATATTATGTCATCTGCGTATATTTGTATAATCAAAAAATTGTCATCTTTCCTTTTTATAAAGAGTGTAGTGTCTATCTTTCCTCGTTCAAAGTCATTTTCTATCAAAAAGTTGATTAATCTTTCATACCAAACTCTAGGAGCTTGTTTCAGACCATACAAGCTTTTGGTTAATTTGTACACATATTCAGGGTACTTTGGATTTTCAAATTTAGAAGGTTGCTCAACATATACTATCTCTTTCGAATAACCATTCAGAAATACACTTTTGATATCCATTTGGTAAAATTTAAAATTCACAAAATAGGAGAAGGCAAGCAGCATTCTTATTACTTCTAATCTTGCTACTAGTGTAAAAGTTTCATCATAATCAATTCTTTATTCTTGACCGTAACTTTTGGCTACTAATCTTGTTTTGTTTCTTGTAATTGTACCAAATTCATCAAGCTTGTTTCTGAAAATCCATTTGGTTTCAATCACTGATTGATCTGTAGCTCTAGAAACTAGATTCCATACCTTATTTCTCTCAAACAATTTAACTCATCTTGCATTGCCATTATCTAATTTTCATCTTCTAAGACTTCATCGACATTTTTATGTTCATTTGAAATATAAAAGCCACATACCCACATTGGTTTTGGAGTACAGATCTTATTCAAACTCTGAACTAATGTTCTCAATTATGTTCTCTGGATTTACATATTTCTTAATCTGAGGGTATTTGATCTCTTGTTTCAACTGAGATTCATTTCTTTTCTCCTGCACCGTGAGTTCATTTGAGTCTTCTTTCTTATTGTTTGCTTCTTCACACAGATTTATTTCATTTAATCTCTTGGACATTTCTTCATCATCCAACTTTCTTTGATTTAAATTATTTTTTTCATTAAATTCTACATGGATTGACTTCTCTATTGTCATAATTCTTTTGTTGTAGACTCTATAAGCTTTGCTTGCCAATGAATAGTCTAAGAAAATACCTTCATCACTTTTAGTATCAAATTTTCCAAATGTTTCTTTTCCATTGTTTAAGACAAAATATTTACATCAAAACACCTTAAAGTATGCTATATTTGGGTTTCTTTCTTTATAAATTTCGTATGGAGTTTTCTTTAAGATTGGCCTTACCTGTACTCTATTCAAGATATAACACGCAGTGTTTACAGTCTCTGCCCAAAAGAATTTAGGTAAGTTATTCTCATAGAGTATTGTCCTATCCATTTCTTGAAGTGTTCTATTTTTTCTTTTCACTATCCCATTTTGTTGAGATGTTCTAAGATCTGAGAAATTATGGTCAATACCATAATAACTGTATAAATCTTCTATGGTTTTATTTTCAAATTCCTTACCATGATTACTTCTAATACTCTTATTAGACATTCTCTTCTCATTTTGAACTTAATTCCTCACTAGCTTTTTCCTTTTTGGTAAGAAATTAAACCCATGTGAATCTAGAGTAATCATCAATGATTACGAATCCATAATGTTTTCTACCTAAATTCTGAGTTCTAGTTGGCCCAAACATGTCAATTTGAAGAAATTCTAATGGATTTGCAGTTGATACATAATTTTTAGACTTAAAGAAAGTTTTGGTTTGTTTTCCTTTTATATATGTATCACACAATTTGTTATTTTCAAATTTTAGTTTTGGAAAACCCTTTATGATATCTTTTCTAACTAATTTAGAAATTGTATCCATACTTATATGTACTAATCTTTTGTGTTATAGCCATGATAAATTCTTGTTTATAGCAGCTAAACATGATTCATTTGAGGTTTCTAAGTGTTCAAAACCAATTGCATATATCTTTCCTCTTCTATGACCAATAAATTTTATAGAACTAGAGGATTTGTCAATAATAGAACATGTATCAGACTCAAATAATACAGGATAACCTTTGTCACACAATTGACTAATACTCAATAAGCTAAATTTCAGTCCAGAAATAAGAAACACATTTTGAATTTGAGAGTCAGAGAACTTACCTCCTATGTTGCCTATTCCGATGATTTTTCCTTTTGAATTGTCACCAAATGCAACGTTTCCTTCTTTTTTGCTTTCAAGATAAGAGAATTTTGAGATATCCCCAATCATGTGCCTTGAGCTATCCACTATCTATGCACCATGCTGATTTTTCGGGAGATTCTCTTGATTTTAGGCACATACCTTTGGTACTCACATCTTTTTGGGTCCAGCTGAATTAGTTTTAGATTTATTCTTAGGCATCCATTCTAATTTTATTCTTGAGGAGTTTAGGAACTAGCAACCATAAATTGAATGCCCACTCTTCTTATAGTAAGTACAGTATCTATTAATTACCCTAGGATTTTTAGAGTTGTCAGAAGAAGTGTTTTTCAGTTTGCATGTTTCTGACTTATGCCCAATTTTCAGACAATATGACATCTCTCAAATTTAGTATTCTTAGAACTTGGCACAAAGAAGTTATATAACTTCTTTTGTGTTTGGTTTGGGTTGTATCCTAATCCGGCCTTATCAAATATAGTTTTTTGAGCTCCTAACATATCATCTAGCTTTTCCTGGCATTGAATGAATTTTATTAGTATAATGTTTTACCTAAGATTCTTTTCTTTTTATTCCCCCAATTCTTTCTTTAAAAGTGTATTTTCATTCGCTAAAGTGTCATTGTCTTTCTCTGAACATTTATAATCCAATTTCTTTTCATGTTCATCAATATACAGATCTAATTTAGCATTTTTTCTTTTTAACTCATTTACTTCACTTTCTGATTTTTCTAATATTCTAACATTTTCAGTTAGATTTTTCTTTAACAAATTATTTTTTATTTTTAATATTTTTAATTCGTTTAGTGATTCTAGTAGAACCTCACGTAGTTCATTAATGGTGAAATTATTTTCAGAATCAAAGGAATCAGAACAAGAGGAGTATGATGTAGAATTTATCTCATTGTCTGATAATTCTTCATTCGCCATGAAATAGACATTGGCCTGTTCCTCAGCTTGCTCTTCATCACTTGAGCTTGAATCTTCATCACTCCATGCTGCAAGTGCCTTCTTCTTTTTCTTCTCTTTTCTATCCTTTTTGTACTTCTTTTCTTCCTTTATGAGAGAAGTACAATCAGCTTTCATATACCCTAACTTCTTACATTCAAAATATCTGATTTCTTCCTTCTTTTCTGGCTTTTTGAAGAAGGATTTGTTCTTGTTCCTCCTCTTTATCATGAACTTTCTGAATTTCTTGCCAGAAGAGTTTCATCCTCTTTATCATCTTCTTCTTCTGAGTTTGACGTGCTTCTCTCATTATCAGCCTTTAATCCTACTCCTTTGCCTCTTTCTTCTTTGGCAGGCTCCTTCACGTTCAACTTCATCTCATGGGTTATCAAAGATCCCATAAGATCATTCGTTGTCAAAGTCTCAAGGTTTTTAGATTCCTCAATTGCAGTAACCTTGGGCTCCCATGACTTTGGTAGACTTCTCAGAATTTTGTCCACTATATATTCTTGAGGAATTCCTTTTCCAAGTAATCTAAGATCATTAGTTATCTTGTTAAATCTTGTGATCATTTCACTAATTGTTTCTCCATCTGTCATTTTTAAAACTTCATATTCTTGCTTCAGTAATCTGATTTTGCTCTTGCGAACTTGATCAGTTCCTTCGTAGGTAGCTTCGAACATTTCCCAAATTTCCTTTACTGTTATGTATGAAAAGATTCGATTGTATTCGTTGACGCTTAGTGCTGGGTGAAGAAGATTAATGGCTTTGCAATTGGCTTGATAGACTTTTTTCTACTCCACCATCATATTTTTTAATTTAACGGGTACACGTACTCCATCTATTTCCTCAGTAGGGAATTCAATTCCTTCTTCAATTATTTCCCATGTATTCAGGTCTTATGCAATTATGAAATTTCGCATCCTTTGCTTCCAATAGTTGAAGTTGGTCCCATTGAAGAATGGTGCACGATTTGTTGAGCCGATTTCAATTGGTACGTTGTCTCCGTTGATTGCCATCTGGATCTTTGGTGTTACACTATTAAGTTTCTTGATAACATACATGCTCTGATACTAATTGTTATTTAACTAGAGGGGAGGGTTATATAGTTGAATATGAGTTTTTTGTAACTTTTTGAAAATTTAAAACAAAATGACAGTAAATAAAAATTTAATAAAAGAAGACACGAGAAGTTTTTATAGTGGATCCACCAAACTAAATGTACGTCCACTCCCAAACTCCCCCTGGATTTTTCACTAATTGCTTATATTGCAAACTTTACTACAGGTTCAAGTTCAACTTTATACAATATTTCGTCTGAACACTTCAATTCAATCTCATTCATACTGAATTTGACTTTTCTAGACTTAAGGTAGTATACTCACTCCTTCGTCTTTGACACTCGTATTAGTCAATGAAATAAATGTCAAGAATTGAGTCTTGTTTCCTCAGATTTTACAATGTGAGAATTAATAGAGACACTTAAGACAGTTTGGAAATTTCAAAGTACACAGTAGAGTTTTTACAGTGTATTCAATAATGCTTTTAATTCTCGTAACATGACCCTCTCTATTTTCTACTCCTCAATATTTATTGAGGTATTGAATAGATCCGTTAAGGGTTGGGGGTGATTGTTATATTCGAACATTGGGTATTTAAATTCCGTCATTAAAGCTCTGCAACTGTTCTTTTGTTCGTGCTGAATCTCCATTCCTTTTTCTAGCTCTTCTTTTAAATGAGCCAATCAGAATATATTTGCACTGCATTTGAATGTTAGTTTTGATAGAAAATGAAACATTTCAGAAATCAAAGAAATAATGAGTCTGTTAGGTTCAAATTTGTTTCCTAGATCTGATTTTCGACACTTGTAGGTCGACAATATTAATGAGGACATCGACCCAAATTCAAACATTTCATAGTATATTTTTGTTCTAACAGGTCGACAAGATGCTATCTTAGGTCGACAAGAAACTGTGCAAAATACAATAGGTGGACACATGTTTTTGAATCAGTTGATGTATACATGTGTGTCGACAAGTTTTCAGCCTGGTCGATGTGTGATGTTTCAGATTTAATGAAGGTTAGGTCAACAAGTCATTTTAATACATCAACATGTTCCTGTTCAAGGGATAAATTAGTTGACGTGTGAAATTAAATTGGTCGATGTATATGTACTTTGTCGACAGGAAGAGAGCAGGTCGTTGTGTATTTCAATGAGCAAACAAATATTACGTCGACAGGTCTAATAGCATATATCAATATACTACTGTATACATAAAAAATTGGTAGACCTGGATAGATTAATTGGTCGATGTGTTTTTACAGGTCGACAAGTGTTTTGATGGGTCGATGTGTGCATTTCAGGAAGAACAATAGACAGGAGGACATGTGCATTCTCATGGATTGATGTGTCACTATTCATTTATGAAATTGGTAGACCTAATGTGATGAATTGGTTGATGTGTTTAAGCTAGGTTGACAAGTATAGTGATAGGTTGATGTGTTTGTTTCAGAGTTAAGGACTAACAGGTTGATGTGCCAATCACTCAAGTTGATGTATTCCTATTCAAAAATTAAATTGATCGACATGGTGTTTGAAATTAGTCCGCATAACACTATTCAGGTTGATGTGTTGCAAATCAGTATGTGTTTTTAAAAAACAGGTTGATGTGTATATCATGCAGGTTGATGTGTTACTATTCATAGATAAAATTGGTTGATGTGTTAAAATGAATTGGTTGATATGTCACTGTTCATATAGTTTCATGTCGACAAGATTTGTGCTCATGTCGATATGTTGGAATGTCTGATCTATAAGACATTCATTGTTCAGGTTGATGTGTGCTTGTGCAGGTCGAAGTATTCAGACATTTGTTCTATAGAAATCATTTATTTTAGATCGACAAAAACAACAAACGGTAGACACAGTACTTGGTCAATGTGGATGTATGAATATCATGAATTGGTCGACACAGTACTTGCAACTGGTAGACCTGCTATACAGGTCGATGTGTTTATTATCCAGGTCGATATGAACTACAGATTTCTGAATTTTCTAACTTTTTTTCTTATTTTCTTGGACAATTTTTCTTTTAATCTATCATTATCAAAACTTTAATAGGTCAACACTTACTGAACAAGAGGAAAAAGAAAAAACTCAGCAAGAACAAGAAATCAAATATTCTTAAATCAGGAAAGATGTAAACATAGAAAATATAATAAGAGATGTAGCTTCAGATGTTAGAACCAGATTATCCCTGCAAAATCAATGTGAGTATATAGCATTCATCTCTTAGAATGAATCTAAGAATGTGAAGAAAATATTAGGAGATGAAAACTGAAAATGGCCAAGCAGGATGAATTAAATCAATTCGAAAGAAATAAAGTATGGAATTTTATCCATAGACCATTGGATCAATCAGTTATTGGAACTAAATGGGTATTTAGAAATAAACTTGATGAATATGAAGCAATCATAAGAAATTAAGCAAGATTAGTGGCCAAAAGATATAGCTAAGAGAAAGGAATTGATCACGATGAAACATATACTCTAATGGCTAGATTAGAAATAATTAGAATGTTTTTAGTTTTTTCCTGTTATATGAACTTAAAATTATATCAAATAGATGTTAAAGGTACATTTCTGAATGGCTATTTAAATGAAACTATATATGTTGAACAACCACCTGGGTTTGAAGATCCGAAATTTTCAAAACATGTCTTCAAACTGACCAAAGCCTTATATGGTTTGAAACTAGGTCTTTCCTAGTTGAAAACAATTTTGAAAAAGAAAAGATAGACACAACTCTCTTCATAAAAAGAAAAAAAAAAGATGACTTTTTGATAATCCAAATATATGTAGATGATATAATTTTTGAAAGAACTACTATAAAAATGTATGAAAAATTTATAAGAAAAATGTAATGAGAATTTAAAATGAGTATGATGGAAGAGTTAAACTATTTGCTAGAACTTCAAATTAAGCAATCATAAAAAGAAATATTCATTAATCAAACAAAATATACCAATGATCTAATTAAAAGATTTGGTTTCAATGAATACAAATGAAATATCACACCCATGAGCATAAGTATAAAACTAGATAAAGATGAGAATAGTAAGTCAGTCTGTCAAAAATTATACAGAATTATAATTGGATCACTTCTAAATGTCACTACTTCAAGACTAGACATACAATTCAGTGTATGCCTTTGTATAAAATTCCAATCAAATTCAAAGGAGTCTCATCTAATTACAGTTAAAAGAATATTTAGATATTTAAAAGATACAACACATCTAGACCTTTGGTATGACAAAAATTCAAACTTTTAGTTACATGGATTCTCTGATACTAACTTTGCGGGATGCAAATTAGATAGAAAAAATACTAACGGTATTTATCAATTCTTTGAAAGTATGTTAGTATCATGATCTTCTAAGAAGCAAAGCAGTGTGGCATTATCAACAATCAAAATAGAATATGTTTTTGCTGGACAATGTACTGCACAAAGCCTCTGAATTAAATATCAAATAAAGGATCATGGTATAGATTTTGACTACGTTTATATTAAATGTAATAACATAAGTGTCATAAATCTCACTAAGAATCTAGTTCATCACTCTTGAACTGACACATTAAAGTGAGATATCGTTTCATCAGATATTATGTTCTGCAAAGAAATAATTCTTAAGTATATTAAGACTTGAAAACAAATTGCTTTCATTCTTACCAAGCCATTGGGAAAGAATCGATTCTGTGAACTAAGAAGAGAATTTGAAGGACTGAAATGGAGAAATATGAAAAACAAAGCATAAGTCAAATTTCTGAAAACAAACTCTAGGTTAACCTATTTCTCAAAGGTGTCGACAAATTAAATATTATAAAACCTTGTCGACCTACTGGTCGTTGAATTAGAAAGCCTTGTCGACTTAATCTTAAAATGAAAAACAGACGTGAACTTGTGGACCTGAATATAAGTATGTCAACCTGTATAGCAATAGAAGTTAGGTCGATGTCCCTAAACGTATGTCGACCTGATCACTTTTGAACATTCTCAAAATAGGTCAATGTGCATGAAAATGTGTTAACCTATGACAGCAGAATGGAATATGAACGGTTGACATATCAACCTATCTCACTATTTATCTCTTATTTTTTGAATTTCCCTCTTTCTTTCTGAAACCCTAGGCGATCCTTTTCTATAAAACCCTAATCGAATATGGCTCCTAAGATGAAATTACATGTTTTAAAGTAATCCATATCCTCCAAGCCCCTTCAAAACCTGCAACCAAAGCCTCCTCTTCAAAACCTTCAACTGCAAAATCTCAATTTGTGAGACCCACTATGCCTCCTTCGCAACCAAATCCAATCTCATAATTCAATACTCATGAATTCAAATCAATTGAATAGAGCGAGTTGTATGAGAAGCTCAATTACAGGAGGTTAATCGATTGGGTATTTCTGAAAAGGGCTAATTTCAAGTATAAAGAATATCTGAATGAAGTATACCGTAATTTGTTGATGATTCCAAACAAATTCATTCACAAGAAGGCAATTAACTATTCTATAATAATACTGAAGTGATTTCTGATGGAGATGAGAGTGAATATCAGATCATCCTAGATGATCATTCTGTCTCTTGTGCATTTAGAACTTATGTGAATGGAAAAGTGATTGAAGTCACACATAGAATTGTCTACGGAGAAAATGGACTTGCTTGGGCACCTTATGATAAATGTGAGCTATATATGAAGTCTAGGTATTTGGAGAATACTAGAATTATTTTCGTTGATGAAAACTTGACTATTGTGACCACTAGTGCCACAAAATTAGGCTTCCATGAATGTATTTTGCATTTAATTATGGCACAAGTGTTGAGATCTAGAAGAGGAAATTACACAATCATTTTTAAAGAGGATTTCTAACTGATGGCTTGTATCATGAGTGACAAAAATCTCGGATTGTATTTCATAGTTCCTTACTTTATGATTGCTGCACATAGATCTGAGAACTCACTTCTTCTACATATGAGTATGATTTCTAAAATCCTATCATATAACCGTGTGGAGTTGGATAAAGATATAGTGATTGAATTAAATGAAAAGAATAGAATCAATACTTCTTCAATGCTTCGAGCAAGTTGGATGTGTAACAGTGATGGAGAATGAGATAGAAAGGAAGGAGAAGCCAACAAGAGGCAAATCGAGGAGATAGGAGAAGAAACTAAGGAAGCAGTAAAAAATGAACCAAGGGAAAGAAGAAAAGAAGATGAAGGGCAATCATCAAGTTCACAGCCTATCACTTTTGACATGATTTGGGAAAAGCTGGAGAAATTTGAGAAAAGACAACTCCTACAAGGCCAAATAGGTTGTATATTGATAATGGAACTTCAAGGCATTAAGAAAAGACTAGAATCCCTTGAAAAAGACAAAAGAAAACTATGTCATCCTCCCAAACCTTCTCATTCATGCTGATATGTATCGTATTATTCTTTCTAGTTTTTGATTTAATACCTTATGTATGGTTTACATGTGATTTTCTTTCTAGTTTCTAACTGATGTTAGTTTCTTATTGCTTATTGTGTGCAAATCTTGAAATTAGCTATGTGTTTCTTGTGCTATCTCTTAAACTCTATGAAGTTTGTGAATACATTGCTATATGAGGTTTGTGTATGCATGCTGAAAATGAAATTGGTCTATGATTTGTATGACTATAAATGAAATTGGTTGTTAGAGTATCCATTTGGGGGGAGCATTTAATTGATGTGGTTAATACAAAATAAGAGAAGTCAGCATTGCAGAAGTTAGTCCAGAAGTTACTGATGGGGTTTGTGGATTCAATTGATCTATGATCTATGAGAGGTTAGTTCAGGATTTTAATGACCCTTTTGATTGATAACAAAAAGGGGGAGAAAGTTTGATGGCTCTGCTGTTTGCTGTCTACTGTCTATCGAATGAGGTGGTTTGAGAGTGGAGTCTATGGTATGAAGTTTGGTCTGTAAAAGCATGGTGATGCTATATGATGATGTTGCTAATGCTATAGTAACTGCAATATATTGCTAGGTGAAGTGCTAAGTAGTGCAGAATGATGCTTATGCTAAGTGAAGTGCTAGGCAATGCACGGTGTGTATGCAATGTTGAGAAGTCAAAACAGTGCAACATGTGTGTGCAGTGGTTGTAGTATGTGTACACTGTAGTACAAATTGATAGTGCTAAGTGAAACTTAAGGAGAGAGAAGTTTGTTAACTTAGATTAATGATGCTAGGAGCAATGAAGTATGTAGTGCATGTGAATGTTGATTCAAGGTAGTATAGTTTGAATAATGAGTAATTGAAGTCTTGAATTGAGCAAGAAGCATAGTTTGAATCAAATTTTGAATCAATAGAATTAGAAGCATTAGATAAAATATTAGAAGTTTTGTCATCATCAAAAAAAGAGAGATTATTGAATAAGTTTTGATGATGATAAATCGAAAGAAAATAAGTTTAAGAAAACCAGAAAAGCCATTAGAAAACAGAAGTCTGCATAACTTGTCGACCTACTCCTCACATACATTGACCTGTCCCTCAGATTTACTAATTTTAAGATCTATGTCGATCAATTTTAGTATAACCATAAACACATCGATCAGATATGTAACCCTTGTCGACCTGAACAAACGAAATATAATACATTTTGCTAAGTAAATGTATATCGACATTCCCATAAACACATTGATTTGTCTCACACAACGACCTAAATTCTAGTACACATTGACTTGTTAATCTCAGGTGGACAAAATTAGAATGTCATGCTGACCAATTTTATGAATATGATGACCCACTTTCCTAACACATCAACAATCACAAGGCAAAAGTCTAAAGAGGTTGACATGTCCGATAACTTGTCAACCTGATTCCTTTGTCTCTTAAAAGATACACAATGACCTACTTGTTGACTGTGTCGACATAAATAACACATCTACATATTTTAAAAGACATGTCCACCAATTTTAAGTTAAAACTGAAGTATGTTGATGTGAGCCTGGATCATGTTGACCTAATGTAAGGTATCACTTAGATATCATACATTAACCTGCACTTTAATCTTATCGACATACACAACACATCGACCAATTTCTGAGAATAAGTCCACAAATTTTGTATACACACAGTGGCATGTCGATGCCTACTCAAAGCATGTCAACCTGATACTAGTTAACTCACAGATATCATACAACGACCTAAACTTTAACCTTGTCGACATACCTATCAGATCGACCAATTTTTAGAGACAAGTTTACCAATTTTTAGTAGAAACAAGAATGTGTCGATGTGGAAATAAAACATGTCGACCTAGGCTATTAATAATCATATCAACATATTAGAACACATTAACTAATTTAAGTTTACGTGTCCACCTATTTAATTTGGTACATGTTCTTGTTGACCTAGATACTCTCTTGTCGATCTGATTAGTCAAGAACACAACACTGAATTTTTGAATTCAGTTTGATGTGTCATTTAGTTCTATCGACTCGAAATTGTTAGAGAATAAATTTTCGAAACAGATTTAAACTCAACGGTCATCCTCTTTTTATAATTCTCTCAATATTTCTATTTCGATCAAACTTAACGTTCAAATGCAACAAAAACAAATCTTGATTGGTTAACAAGAAAGTGGGGCCAGTGAGAAAATAGAGATTTAGTACGAAAAATGGGTACTGTTACAGAGTATTTATTTATGAACATTTATGAATAACGTTCGGCTTCAACAACCCTTTAATGGATCTCTTTAATGCCACAATAAATGTCAGAGAACAGAAATGAAGAATGAGATATGCTTGATCAAATTCTGAACAATTTCTTTTCTTACATTGATTGCTCTTTATACTCAATTCTCATTTCTTTACCCTTTTAAAGTGTATTTAATTTGAAATTAATTATGTCAAATCTAAAAATTAAAACCTCTCATCTTTGACATTCCATTCTTACTTGTACCGAGTGTTCAAAAGATCAAAAAATGTTTGTCACTGCTTTGCATCTAGTGTAAGAGAAAACCAATCAGCATAGGGTTAGGAAAATGGTTGAGAAGAAACACCGTAAAGCTTTAATTTGAATTTACAATCAAATTTGTATCATTAAGTTAATAGTGAAAAATTTAGGGAGGTCTGGGAATGGACGTATACCAAATTTGATGAAATCACTATAAAGGTTTAATCTGCTATGTTGTAAGATTTTCAATTATAGAAATTTTTTAAATATTTATATTTAACTATTCACACTCTCTAGTTGAATATCAATTATCTTTTATACATTTTACCAATTTTGTATTTGCTCTTATGTATAATTCTAAAAATTTTTTGTATATTTGAAAAAATAATATTTTACTGATTTTGTATTTGTCTTTATGTAAAAAAATTCTGAAAAAAAATTATGCATTAAAAGTTCACATAAATTATGCATAATTTTTTTTTAAAGTCTAAAGGACCAACATGCAACATTTTAAAGTTAATTGGGTTTTTAAAAATGTTATAGGGGTTGGATCATATTTCATTTTTAAGTCTAAAAGACTAATATTCAATAATTTAAAAATTCAACCATTAATGAACATTTATGGGTCACGTGCATTATTGATTCATTGTTCCTTTTTCTTTGTTTTAAGGAAATTGGACCACCGAAGAAAATTTGAAATCCGCAGCCCATTCAAATATAAGGCCCAATGCTTCATATTTATGAAGAGTGTATTTTAAACACTCTATTTTGGGTCTTCTTCACCCAATCATTCTCAAGTGTCCCGACCTAGATCCATCCAGCTTTGATGGATCTGGATGCTGACAAATCATCAGAAAATTTCAAAAAATCTCCGTTCTTTATTTTACGATCTTAAAATATTTGAAAGTGGGCAATTTTAGCCAATTTTTAAAAATTTTGATTTTTTGAAAAAATTCAAAATTTGTGGAAAAACATGCAAATAGAGGTAAAATTAGTTTTAATACCAAATGTTAGAATGCGTGATGGTTCTAATACATGCTTCTAATGCAAAAGAAATAAAAAGCTAAAATAAAGCAAAAATGAAAAAAGGGATTTGGGTTACCTTTGGCCACGCTCTTCTTTTTCATCTCCGATAACTGTAAAAGTACCAAAATGATCCTTGATTATACAAAAACTCTTTTAAACCCTCAAATTTACTAAATAGATGGTATAAAATCATGAATTTTGGAATTAAGATTTCTCTATTTCGGGAAGGGGTTTTTATAACTGTAGACCATCATGTAGCATTCAAATCACTTAATTGTCATCGGGGATTAATGTTAGATACATTAGGGAGGAATTTAAATCAATCCAAAAAAAAAAATGGGAATATGATCAACATTTGCATGGGTCACAAAATTTCAACTACATGCATTCCCAATTCAAAAGGATTCCATTTTGTGTCACATTTACTCCCCTTTAGTTATTTTTTTATTTAATTGGATTTTCTTATGAATTTTGGTATTGAATTTAATTTATTCTTTCTTTGAATTCAAAAAAATCTAACATAGAAAAAAGAGGGAGAGCGAGATTCTCGTATATGAGAGAAAGAAAGACCCTAGAGAAAGAGTCTACTTTTTGAAACTTGAGAGTTTTCATGAAATATGGTAGATTAGGTAAAAACTTGAGTTGCTTTTTGGCGAATTTTAAATACCTAAAAATAAGATTAAAAATTCAGAAATAATTTTTTGAAATCATGAAAATAATTTCCAAAAACTTTAAGAAAAAAATCAAGTATAAAAGGTAGATTAGGGTTTTTATAAACCTCTTTAAGGGGTATAGTTGTTACATTATCCCCATTTTCTTGAAGTGCTCCATTTTTACCAAAGAAATGGTACATTCACATATTAAAAAAACTAGAAATATGCTCTATGTATAAGCAAAAAATTAGAAAGCCAACAACATTTACTGCATTAATACAATTTTCCGAACAATTCAAGGGAGGCCAAAAGAGTATGGTTTTGAACTCATTATAAACAAAACTAGTTGAAAATCTTGAGACCCCTAAAACTTTGGTTTCTTACTATGACACCAACCAAATATTAAAATTAGATAATGTTGGCAAAATAAAATTAGGTTATATTTATGAAAGATTAATTTAGAAGCAATTAAAACAAATTTGAGAAAATTTAATATAAATTAACTAAGTTACAGACAATAACAAATTGACTTATATATGAAACAAGTCGACTTGCAAAGTGAAATGAACTTACTAGGCAAAACAGAATGGTGACTCAAGTTGACTCACATGGAAAACAAGTTGACTAGAAGAACAAACAGAAAATAAAAACTAAATATAAGGTTAAATGTAAATCGATTTGTCAAAAGTATAAATCGACCTAAATAATGCATAAATTAAAAATTCAAAATTTTGAAATTCTAACGGTTAAAAATTTGAAAGCCTAATAGTCAAAAATTAAATTAAATCAACCTATATAAACTTCAAGTCGATCTAATGAAATAATAAATCAACCTATCACACCAACATTTAGAAATACTTGCGGAAAGTAAAATACAAGTTAACTCAGTTGACTCATAAACACAAGCTGGAACTTAATCTTGAGTGAAACTCTAGGATAAGTCAACTCAATACATGATATAAGTCGACTTGCACAAGCTAGATTTAAAAAAAAAAAATACATATATATATGTATAAGGAAAGCACAAGCTTAAGTCAACCTATGCATGATACAAGTCGACCTACATGAACACAACACAAGCTTAACTTGGCATAATGGTAGTCAACCTACATGAGCAAAGTAAAAAATGCTAAAATCAAATAGAGAACAAGTTGAGTAGACAAATTATCTAGTCGATCAAGCACAAGTCGACATAAAATTAATACAAGTCAACTTGCATGAATAGCAAAGTAAAAACACTTAAGTGGAATGAAACCTAAGTTGACCTGAAACATATACAAGCTAGTACAGCAAAAATACTTAATTAGAATGCAACACTAGTTGACCTAAACTATATAACAAGCTGACTTACACGAGCTACAAAGAGAAAACACATGAACAGAATGGAATACAAGTTGACTTGGCATATATATGAAGTCGACATACACTAGCCTAGACTTTACAAGAATATAAAACTTAGTCGATCTAAAGTGAGAAAAGGTCTTAGAAAAGTTGTCGAGCATTAAGAGGTCGACCACTCGCAACGACTCTTTCAACAATATCTATTTCAACAGCTCTATATATACAACACTCAAGTTGAATGGAAGAAATCAATGAAGAAAAAGAAAAAGAAAAAGAAAACATTTGATCATCATTCATCGAGCTTACTTTGTTGTAATTTTCTTTTGTATTTTAACGATCTATCTGAAGTCAAAGTTTCATTATTGTACATTTGTTTTACTTGTAAATCATTATAAAAGACCAAAAGACATGGTTCTTTTGGTCTAGATATTAAATGTTTGAGTAAGACATGTGAAGTATACTAATATTTGTATAAAGATAGTAGGTAGTGTTTGAGAGAAATATTGTAAAATTCGACTAACACCTATGTAGGGAGGGCAGAGCCATTATAAATTGAGAGTGTCAATTTTCTCATTTTTTAGTCAGTCTTTTCTAAAAAATCTTAGAAAATCCAAAAGTATTGAGAGCAACATATTCACTCTCTCTAGGTTATCCATATTATATTCTTCAAATAAAAAGCCTAATTTTTTTTACGTTGATTGTACTATGAGATAACCATAGATTGATTTTTATTTCATTGTCGTTTACATATTCAATGATTGTAGAAGGTGATACACATTAATTGCTAAATGCATGTGGCTCTAACTTCATATTTAAATACTCGGTAGCATTTAGTACATGGGAAAAAATCGAGAGGAAAACATTACAGGGGAAAAAAATTGAAGAACTTAGATTTAATAACCTAGAGGGGAGGAGTGAATAAGTTGTTTGGCAGTTTATAGCTTTTTCTAAAACTTTAAAGAAATTACAGAAGATAGGAAGAAGAATGCTCGAGACAATGTTTTATAATGGTTCCATTAGTCTTGGTGTACATCCACTCCTAACCTTCATCTAGAGTTTCTAATCCATTATTTGTAGGTCGAATAGGTCCTAGTCACATCTTACAAGTGTTGTTCATAGAACATTCTCACAAGCTTTCTCGATACTAGCTAACCCTAACCTTTTCTCGCACAAACAACTTTACCTAGACCAAGAAAATCCTTTTCCTCTTGGTCTCTGACAAGATTTTTAATAGGAGAAAGGTTATAAACTTAAGCCTTAAAACTCTGATATAATTTTTTACAACTTAGAAATAAATATGACCTAAGAGAATTAAAAACAATTAAGACCAAAAACACTTAATGCTCAATAGATGTTTACAATAGTTTCAAAAGCTTCTTTGGTCTTCAATGATGATTGTATTTATAGCCTCTCTATGTGTTCTGACCATTGGATCTCATTGAATGTTGAAAATAGCCATTTGAAGTTGTTGAGAGTTCATTAAATGCTCGAATTACTTTTATGAAAACTAGCCATTACTCATGAGCGAGTCAACTACCTTCTCTTTGCCAGTCAATTAAATTTTGAATTTTGCCTATATTGTTCATTGCATGAGTCAACTATCCATATTCTTGAAGTCAACTTCTATTTGGCTTAGTTTAGTCTTTTGAGTTTGAACAGTTCTGAGTTCTGGAACTTCTAAGATTGAATGTTAAAACTCCTCTTCATATTTGGCTATTTTTCCTTCGATACTTTGATTGAGTTGATTGCCACTCATATGCAAGTCGACTGCCTCTTTTGGCCTTGGTGAGGTTTTAGTCTTGAACAGTGCTCAGTTCTGGTACTCTTCACTTCAAGTGTCAAAACTCACTCTTTTATGCCTTGTATTTGTAACACCGACATTGCGGTATTCGTACTATTGTACTCCTGTTCAGAAATTAAATAAAATATTTCTCAATTATATATATAGAGAAATTTTTATTTATTTTAATTTTTGATTTTTGATTTTTGGGGGTTTTAAATCGAAATTTTTGGTATATATAAAATATCTGTATTTCCGATTTGAGACTTATCCTATTT
This sequence comes from Dillenia suffruticosa, assembly GCA_033439265.1. Taxonomy (NCBI): domain Eukaryota; kingdom Viridiplantae; phylum Streptophyta; class Magnoliopsida; order Dilleniales; family Dilleniaceae; genus Dillenia; species Dillenia suffruticosa. The sequence goes on from JAVTVX010000011.1 coordinate 2,020,741, forward strand.
TGTTAAAAATTGGAAGCTTAAAAAAAAAACAAGAAAAAGAAGAAGGGGAGAGGAAGCGTTGCGTTTTGGGCCAAAATACAGCACTCCCCCAAATTTAGGAATTAGGGTTTAAAACCCTAATTTCCTCTTTCTCTCTCTCTCTCCCCGACTCTTCATCTTCCCGCGGCTGCCGCTATTTCGCGCCTCTCCGCCGTGACCCGCCACCGCCCAGCGGCCGTCGCCACACTCTCTCTCCATTTCAGTCCCTCTCTGTCTCTCTCTCCCTTTGATGTTCGTAATCTCTCTCGTGATCTCTCTCCCTCTCGATCTCCTCCGCCGCACGCTACCACCGCCAACGCACCACAGCCACAGCCATAGCTCCCCCTCTCCTCTCGCGAGTGCGCCAGTGCGCGACTGCAGCGGTTCCCTCTCCCTCCAGCGAGTGCCAGCCCGCGAGCCCGCTAGCGCGACTACTCGCAAGCGCATGCTAGCCCGCGAGCGTGATTGCTCGCGAGCGCGCGGCCTTCCCCCGAGCGCGCCACAGCACGACAAGGCGCGCAACAGTGCGCGACTGCTGTCCCAGCACGTAGGCTCGTAAGCCTGCGATGGCCCGCGATAGCCCGTGACAGCCCGAGAGTCTCTGCGTAGGTAACTGACTTAGGGTTTTTGATTTTGTTCTAAGTGCTAAGACCTAACTAATAAATTTTGTCTTGATAAGGAGTATTGCAGATTTTAGAGTGATCGAGAAGACATTCGAACGAAAGTTAGGTCTGCAATCCGAGAAATTCTGGGTGAGAGAAATGAAATCTCCTCAACATTTGAATTAATTTTGTCGAAATTAGGTTGAATTTAGTATCGGAAACTGTATATATATATTCTGAAATACGTTAAATTCGAGAAAAATTAGAAAAATGAGAAATATTGAAAATTTGATCATTTGTGAATCAAATGATTCGAAATTTATGAAACGGGAATATAGAAAGGAGATAGTGTAAATTAAGGTTGTATTAATTAGGAAAGAAAATGGAAAATCCGTTAATAGGCTACTATCTGATGTTAAATTGTGATGATTTGATTAGATTGATCTTTTTGGAAACTCGATGAGTCAGATTGGATAATTTTTTAAAATAGAGAGTGACCACCCTCCCTAGAAAAGTGAGTGGAACCCTAATCTCTTACATGAAATAGTGAAACCTGATTTTATTGTGTTTTTAATAAAACATGTTTTTTATATGCATTATCTCGACGTATGGAATTGAAATTCAAATCTGTTTTGTGATTATTGGAGTGTCATATTTATATTTTCTACGATTATGCATCCATGTTTGAAATGAAATGAAATTGTGCCATGATTTGAGAAATGGAATGTTTTCTATTCTACCATTATATTGGTTTGTTAAATTTTAATGATTTCGATAAAATATATTGGCACACGGATTTGAATTGTTTTGAAGATATGATAAGATGATTTGACTATATGGGTTAGATGCCTACTAGCTTGAGATGATATGATGATATGACATTATTTGATTGATTCCGTAACTACGAAGGGTGTTTGTAGAGGTACCGGGTTGTCCGGATACGCTTCTGCAGGAGGTATTCGCAAACGTCATTGTCTAATGGCTATAGGCGGGGCCGGTTGAACCCACGTAAGGGGGAGGACGAGTGTAACGCCACCGTCTATATCGGGCGGGATCCTATACACAATGATGAACTAGTCCCAGCGAACTCATAGCCAACGTCGAGGTAGAGAGCGACTTTTGAACTTTATGCATAATAAAACCCTCGATGCGCTTGTTCTTAGTCATCGTTGACCTTTGCCAGGATCCTTTCGACTTACTCTATGATATACTTGATTTTAAATAGATGCATATATATATATATTATCGTGTGAATAATTAAATGAATTCATTTTAGCGAACATATCATAATTTACTGTAAAATTTGAATTATTGGTTATGAATGATATTATTTGACACTCCAATGTTCACCCACACTATTAGTACTTTAGATTAATCCCTTCACTCACTGGATATCTTCCTTGATACTCATCCCTCTTCTTTCCCTCTTCAGACAAGATTATTGTGTTAGAGCAACTTTTCAGGCTCTAGAGGATTTGGTAGCTCGTAGGCGGATTTGAGTGTTTTCGACGGTGAGATTTAAATTAAGTTAAGATATGAGCGTCACACTTTATTTTCGACCCTTTGAGATCTTGACCTTGAGATCCGTAGTTAACCATGTATTTATTATATGATTGACTGTATAATTTATATTCCTTTATTTGCGAAACTCTCATATTTCATTTGTATCGAGACAAATTGTAGTGTTTGAATGTTAACTCGGGAAGATTGGTTGTAAATTGTATAAAATTTATGTCCGCTCAGTGTAGCGGCTGTTCATGTTCTAGTTGGGCATGACAGCGAAGATCTGTGACTAGAATTGTTGGAAATTTACTTAGTCTGGTGTTGTTCTGGATGTCTGCTGTGGTTGGTGGGTTGTTATGAGGCCGAAATGACCATTTTAGTTTTTTCACAAGACGATTTTAAATTATACAAATTTAAACAGGTTTATTTGTATATGGAAGACATCTGATTTATTGAGAGATTCTGCCCGATTTTCTATAAAAATACGGTCGGTATTCAGGGCAACGGGCTACTGTTCACGACTCCGGTTCGGGGCGTGACAGTTCTATTGGTATCAGAGTCGTCTAGGTTAGAGAAAAGATAGTAGTAAAAGTCTTCCCAAGTACGTTTAAAAGTTCTCAATGCATTAAAGAGTTTCATACAGTTATTTAAAGTCTCGTACACGGTCATAGACATATAAGATCATTTATTGTAAGGGGTACGATATACGATGCATACATTCCATGATTTTGCATTCGAATACCTTCATTCATAACTCGAATTCTATTTTTAGGGGGTTAATTACCCGGTAACTAACTCTAATCCTTACTTATATATAATGAAATGGTGCTCACTTTGCAGAATTATGCCGCCTAGACGTGGTAAGCGCGGTGCACCACCGGAGAGTCCCTCAGTGCCTGAGGCTTCTAGGGCACTTGAGGCTCCACGAGTACCGGAGGTACTTCTTCTACTCACGCACCTTCTCCGGTGCCTACTCACGCACCTTCTCCAGTGCCCCCCAGCACTTCCACCGGCTGGTACAGTCGAAATTTCTCTATTACCACTCGATGTTTTGAGGCAGTGGCAGGAGTGGTACAGTAGATATGGGGCGTAGATGTCACCGCCTCCACTACAGACTCCAGCGACCGCACTTGCCGTCGTACCTGCACCTACGGCACCAATTCCTCCTTCGATGGTCGGTCCTTCTGTTTCTACTCCGACCGATGAGACGTCGGTTACTTTGAGACGCATCCACGAGTTCACTCAGTTGATGAAAGAGTCTCGACAGCTCGGATGCACAGACTTTTCAGGATCCAATGATGCCGTAGCGGCTAAACACTGGATCAACAGGATTCGTAGGATCTTTACGGATTTGGGATTGTTAGAGGAGCTCAGATTGAGAGTTACTGAGAGACTCTTCGATGGGGATGCCCTCTCGTGGTGGGAGGCTATCCGTGATAGTGCTACGCAAACCCTGCGGTGGGAGGACTTTCTACGAGAGTTCGACCACAGGTACTTCACCCCATTCCAGCAGGACCGGATGAGGACGGAGTTCCTGTACTTACGCCAGGGGACGAGATCAGTTTCAAAATATGAGACTGAACTCAGACGGCTAGCGGCCTTTGTCCCCGACATGGTTACACCAGCTCAGATGTGGTTTAAGTTTGAAGATAGCCTCCGTGTGATTGAGCTTCCTTAATAGTGATGTTATGCCCGTCAAGAGCGTGTTGTTTCTATTCTTCAATTGCATCTTTCATCGACTACCCATTACTTAAAAGTAATGAACTTGATACCTCTAGATCTACTGTTTCACAATTATTGATCACCTCAAAACCTTAAAAAGTAATGAACAAGAAGGAGGCGATCATAGTGATCCGAGTGAACAAATCCCACGTTACGAGTGAGATCAACTTTACAAATCCTAATTTATTTTTCCTTTTCTTTTGCAAAGATTTTGATCTTTATTTGGAATGATATTATTTTGTGGAGTTTTAAAATTAAGCTCCCTTGGGTTGGGCAGGGGTAATTAAGGACTTCTCTTATAGTCTTTAAATTTTTCTTAAATTTAATTTTGTTATTATACTAAGTAAAAAAAAAAGTTAAAAATTTAGCTATGTATTAAATGTACCTTTAATATAATTGAAATTACTCTCACTGTATATACTAAAATGGATTCAAAAACAACTTTAGGCGCATTTAGATTGGACTTACCGAACCAAACACGTGGGATAGGAAATCGGATGTGTTTAGTCGAAGAAAATATTCTTTAATATTTTATTTTTAATATTTTTATATTTTCTATATCTAAAGAAAAGAATAAAAAATTTTAAAATTTTCAAAAAATATGAATTTTATTTATACCTGAAAACAATAGAGGTTGTTTTTTATTTCTATTTATAAATTAAAAAACTATGTCTTCTGATTATCAATTTCTAAAAATTAAAAAATATAATATTTGAATACAGTTTTATTATTTTAAAAAACACCCATATTTTTCATAAGTAAACACATCCCGAGTTTCCTTATCGAAAAGGAGGTCAAATAGGATGATATAAATTGGAAGAGGCGTGTTTCTAATTATGGGGATTAAAGCCCCCCCGGGGCTTTAAAAGCTCTTTTGTTTGTTTATTTTTTTTTTCAATCGATTGCGGAGGCCTGATTCCAGATTCAAAACGCAACGGCACGGGGTATGCCTTAAAAATTCTCTCACGCTAAATCCGTATTCGGATCGGAAGTAAGAAACAAGAGAAGAGAGAGAGAGGGTCCCAAATGAAATCTTAAGGCAAGGGCCTCTGTCACAGAGAGAGAGAGAGAGAGAGAGACACACACACACACACACACACACACACACACACACACACACACATCTGAGAGAGGGATAGATCTAGTTTTTGAGTTCTCGAGCAGGAAGGTTGGGGTTTTTGGGTTTTGTATTCGGGCTGGTGGGGAGGGGTGTGCGGAGCCCTGTGAAGAAGAGTAGCATACCTCGCAGAAATTCATATCATCTTATCTGGGAGGTTTTGGGGATTTTATGCTGAGGAGAGGGGCGGAATTGAAAATGTGGAGATTTTCCTTCTGAGGGAGATCATCATCCTCCTTTGTGAAAACTAAAAACCCCCACAAAGAAAAACCTAATTTTTTTTTTCTTTTCCAATTTGAGTACATTTGAATTGTACAAGTGTGGTTTTAGTGGGGGGTTGAAATGGAAGGAAGAAGAATATCAGTGAGTCCAAGGCCATGTTCTGGGCGGAGGGTTATAGCAAAGAAACGGCCTCGTCTTGATGGTTTCGTCAACAGCGTCAAGAAGCTTCAGCGCCGTGAGATTTCCTCCAAACGTGACCGTGCTTTCAGTATGAGCAATGCCCAGGAACGCTTCCGCAATATGCGCTTGATGGTCTCTCTCTCTCTCTCTCTCTCTCTCTATGTTGAATTCCTTTCCACGGATTCTATGTTTTGTGCCTTAGATTTTAAGCCCTAGAGCTTGTGTTGAGCTCACAGCCTTGCCCATTCGTTCTTCTTCGAAAGAATGATTATTATGTAGAGCTTATGTTGTTGTTGTTGTTGTTATTATCAAACCCGTTCCCCTGCTAGCCGGTTTTCCTATCTCATCTGGTAAAATTAATTCTAGGGTTCAAGTTGGGTTTCCCTGCTGAGTTGTTGCAGAGCACTAGATTCTAGGCCGTTCATGGATGAGTTTATGCCCTAATAAATATTTTCTGGTTCTGAATCAGCTGGTATATGCTAGGTACCATCCAAAATTGGTAATGCTTTTAGAAATTTACCGCCAATATTCGATGATCACATAGTTCATGCAGAAACCTGCATGGGGCTTGTTCTCGTCGTCAATCTTTAACCATGATCTTCTGCTGGTGTGGGAAAGAGTAGTACACTTGATTATTGAATGCGTGAGGCTATACTTGTAGATCTTTTGTTTGAAGTTTCTAATTTATGTAACATAAATAAATATGCCGTGGAAATTTTGATGCATCATTAATACTCTCTTGGGCTAGAAGGTGGAAGATTAATGGAATTTTGATAAAAATTTCTGATTTGGGCAAGTTTAAGATGCCATATTTTATAGAAAAATAAATTCATTATGAAGAGGAGAAGATTACGAGGAAAAAAATCTCCAAGGATGATAAGTCCTCTAAGAAAGCTTGAGATACCATATTATCTCCATGATTGTTTCCTTTTAAGCACCCAATATTAGTCTCCTGATTCTTAAATGCCAAAGAAGGATTGCTGTGGGATTTCTTTTAAATCGTCATGTTTGAGTAAAATTTTCTTTCAAAGAATTCTCCCAATACCATGTTATCAATCTATAACCATAATCTCCAGATTCTGCTTTACAATTTTTGATCAAGTTAATTTTGCAAGAATATTATCATTTATCTTGATGTCGAGGGATTGCTAGCTGCTATCATTCGTTTTTAGTTGCTTTTAATGATTGCACATACTTGTAAAATGATGCTAGTTAACCTAATGCCACAAGGTGGAGAACTTCTATTTAAGTTTGCTGCCTATATGCGCCTTGGTAATGTATTTATGCATCTTGTAGCGTACTGCTATGATACAACTATGGTAATGGAAGCATATTTTTTTGCTTTCGGAGCATATTTTGTCCCAAGTCATTGTTTCACGTATATTATATGTTAAGTGTAGCGCCGCATTATTCTTTCTCCTCATCTATGTTATTTTATTATTTTTTAGGAGTCTATGCACCAGTTATTGAAGCCTAGGATTTGGATTTTGAGTTTCGAATATAAGCCTTACTTTTTCCGAGCTCTCATTTTAATAACATTAGAATTGTGCCGCACACGTCATTTACAGCAAAGAGTAAAAACAAGGAGAAGTTGTGTGCTTTTAATAAGTAAACATATTGATAATACATAGATGGACAAAAAACACAGATAGGTAAAAGGTGTGAAAAAAGATAGGAGAAGTTGATAGTTATCCAAAAATGGGGGATGTCAACTCAAATTTAAATTATATAGTGGTAAATTTGTCTTAAAAAATGTGAGAGCTCCAACCTTTTGAAAGAATTCATTTCTCTTAATAATAGTGGAGATATTCTTGTTGTCTTAATAATCGAAGTTAGAAATCATTAGCGGTCTGTGGACTAAACTAGCAATTTTGTTTCTGGAACTTTCAAGATTGCTTTTGTATGGACCTACATAAAAATGCATATCTATAAAGTGTTGGTTTGGTTAGATGTTTATGTTGTTCCGTTAACAGTTACAGTTTATGTGCTCTCACTTGCAGTATTTTTCACTTATGTGACTATCTGTTTTTCATTCAGGAAGAGTATGATACGCATGACCCGAAAGGGCATTGTTCGCTAGTTTTGCCTTTTCTCATGAAGAGGACAAAAGTTATTGAGATAGTTGCAGCACGTGACATCGTCTTTGCTCTTGCACATTCTGGTGTTTGTGCAGCTTTTAGTAGAGGTATGACATTTTCCAAGTGGAATGTAAGATATGATTAGATGGATATCTTATTTTCCCTTTTTTAGATTATTAGTACGAGCTATTATTAGTTTCAAAAGATTGTTCAGCTGTACTAGTTTAGCAAGAAATCATCTCAGTTTTAACAATTTACTTCCTTATGTATCATTTCTGCGCTAGATCCATACGCTGCTCTAAGTGTTTTCCTCTCTACGGACCTTTTAGCTAGTAGATGATTGAGAAAATTTATGCAAAACCTATTTTGGATAGCCATTCTTTTAAATAAATAAGAGTTTGCAACTCATGCTCAAGCAATTACTTAAAGTCGAATAAATAGCTTATAATATTTTCATGATTGGTCATTCTTTGAACAGAGACAAATAAGCGGATATGTTTCTTGAATGTGAGTCCTGATGAGGTCATTCGAAGCTTGTTTTACAATAAGAACAATGATTCACTTATCACAGTCTCAGTTTATGCTTCAGACAACTTCAGCTCGCTGAAATGCAGATCCACAAGGATTGAGTGCGTAGAATTCTTCCCTTTCGCACTTTTTTCTTGTCTATTGCAACTTCATCTCCATTGTCCTGAATAATTATGTTTGACCTTGTTTCAGTTACATTAGGAGGGGAAAACCGGATGCTGGTTTTGCTCTATTCGAATCTGAGTCATTAAAGTGGCCTGGGTTTGTGGAGTTTGATGATGTAAATGGGAAGGTGCTTACTTATTCTGCACAAGATAGGTATTTACTGCTCTTTTATGTTGTTTCCTGTTCTGATCGTAGAATTTGTCTTATTTGTGTCTCTAACTTTCTTCCTCACATTTTGTTTCTTCACATTCTAGCATATACAAGGTGTTTGACCTGAAAAACTATACAATGTTGTACTCAATCTCGGATAAACATGTCCAAGAAATTAAAATCAGGTAAATGGTCTGCTCCTCTGGCAAACTTCATTTGTGGGTTTTTTGTCATTATACTGTATATATGGAAAATTGGTTCTTTTCTTCTTGTATAAAGTTTTCCTTTTAGTATGCTAGGAGGGGGGAGGGCAATAGAAATTGCCTTATGCTACCTAGTTTAATGCATTTCTGTTTCCTTTCATCTGAAAAGAAAACCAAAATTGAAGGGTCTTGATCCACAGAGAGAGAGAGAGAGAGAATGCTACCTACTTTGATGCATTTATGTTTTCTTTCGTCCGAAAAGAAAAATAAAATTGAAGGGTCTTGATCCAAAGATCGATTGGATGGGAGTGGAAGTCAAAAATATCTCGAATTGGTCTCCCTTCAGACCAATTAAAGATGTGTCTAGGGAATGACAAATAATCCCTCTCTTTGCTATACGATACTTTGTACTTTTCCATGCTCACAACTTGCTAAACATGTCTTTAGCAGCCCCTATTAACTAGAATATTCTCTTTGTGAACTTTCTTGGTACTCCATGTTGCTTCTTTCACAAACAAAGCTACTTTTGTGGGAGTTTACATTTTTTTATAGAATTCTAAGGGAATGCCACACCCTTTGCTGTTTCCCGGACTGACCTATCAAGCCTTTCAACCTCAAAATGGCCTGATTTGTTACCTTGTGTTGAACCATAATAAGAGAGAGATTGTGGGTCTGAAACAGTGGGAGGAAGAATGAGAGTGGTGACTAGATAGAAAAGGACAAGAAGAGAGAAGAAAAGGAGAGTGACGTAAAGATGGAAGAGAGCAGAGAATCAAGTTCCTTGAGAGAGAGTGATTCTTTCCTTAGCACAGGAAATTTGTCATCTACCAAGAACTGATTAAGAGGCTGGTAGATTATGTGGGGAGCTTTCCTTTAACTTGCTTGGAATGCTTATTAGCATTGAATGCTTGACATGCCCATGGGGAATTTGTTGTTTCAATAAGCTCTTGGGTTTGTAAGCTTTGTAGTTTCTCAAGAGCAAGTTTATAATGGTCAGCTCTAGTAGGAGTGAACTCAATCAAAGATTTGGAAAGTAGAGAAATGAAAATTTCTGGCCTCCCAAAGGGGGAAGGAACATTTTCTCCCGAATTCTTCATGAAAGTTGGCACATGATCGTAGTATCATAGTTGTCCTAAATTAAACAAAGGGATATGTGGAAATTTGGAATAGTGTAGATATCGGCATCCCTAGGTAAGAGTGTCTGAAGAATCTTGAAATTCATTTGGAATTCCAATTAATGGAGTAGTTTCTGAGGATGGGTTTTTGAGGGGGTTTGGAGCCATAAAATTTGTGGGCAATTATAAGGTTGGGTAGCAGTTTGACAACTAGTGGCTTGCTAATGAGATTGATGGTAAAAGATTCACCATTTGCAGTTATAAAAGTTTGTGAGCGGGGCTGCTAGTAATGCTTGGAAGGCATGCTTAGGTGGAGAATTGAGGCTATAGAGTCTCTATCATGGAATGCAATTACTTGGATGTTGTCTTTTGGGAGTAGCATGCAAGCTTGTGTTAGGGGAAGTTGAACTTGTGGAGATAATGCAAAGAGACTCATAACCATATAGGTATTGGTTGAATTAGGTACTGCTTCTTCTGAAGAATCAGAGGCAAGAGCAATTGTTGGAGTGAGCATCTAAGTGTAGCTGGATGGCGAGAATTATATCGGCACAATATTCTTTATCTGCAAAGAAAAGTGACTCATGGTTTTCATGATCCGGGACTATTTATCCAATAGAATTTATTTGAATAAGGAGCTTCTTTTTCTTGGATTAGGAAGGAAAATTTTTAGCATAATGGCCAGATTTATCGCAAATAATGTATCTGGAGGTTTTGTTGCTTCCTTTTCATTTCTTGAAACAAAGACATTTGAACGGTTTGTGTCAAGGCTTTGTGTTCTTCTTGAAGGGAAAGTGTCTTCTTTTGTGAGCACCAAATCCTTTATAGAACTTTTTCCTGGTTGGGTTGGAACGTCAATGCACATAGGATTGTATTTGGAGCAAGCAAGTTCAAGAGCTCTGTTGTTTCGAAAAACTTTTTCATTGAATTTTTTTAACATTGCATAATTGTTGAAGAATTTGGAGAGAGTTGGTATAGTTTTCTGAAAGAATACTTCCGAGGGACTTGTTGTTGCTTGTTAGCCAATTGGAATATTCATTGCCAACCGGTGAATGGAGAATTAAGGTAGACTTGTTTGAGATCAAGATATTCCATTCCACCAATGATATAGAATCGTTGGCTTATGCTTTTATAATGTTTTTCTAGATGTTTTGGCTTGAAGGTAGTGCACTTCATTTGGAAGTATAAATTACATTTTTGGCACTTGGATTTCCAAGGAACTTTTCATAAAGTACTGAAATGAACTGATTGAGATCACACAGAGGTAGAATAGTTTGTTGTCAACAAGTGTCAACGTTAATTCACCACTGTTTGTTACTCGCTAAGTTTAACAAGGTTTAAAATAATTACTGATTGAATTTGTTGGCATTTTCAAAGTTCAGCTTCTCCAAAATTGAGGATTTAAGAAACTTGTCATTTGTCCGTCCACATGAAGGTTGTTTATGGAAAATGCCGGAGAAGTGGAGGTATCAGTTAAAAGGAGAAAATGACGGGTAAAGGGTTAGGGTCTTGCAGTTCAGGCTGTTTTGGGTCGTCAACTTCTTTGGGTTATCATGAAGGATGAGAGAGTCAGGAGGGGAAGATGTAGGAGAGGGTGTTGGAGGTTGTGAGGAGGCTTTTTTGGGTTTCGTAAGCCATAAGGTTGAGGGCTCGAGTGAAAAAGTTCTGATATGTAGGTATTTTGTGGGGGTAATGGTGTGGGTTGGTAGGTATTGATCATAAATTGTGGATTATAAGAGGATGAGGGTTAATGTTTATTGGGCTTTTTGAAAGGTGGTGTGGAAGATGATTGTGAATTGTTCACTACAACCAAAGGGGATTTGTTGGAGGTGATTGGGTGAAAAAGGTTTGAGGGATATGGGTGTAGATGGTATTCTGGGTTCGTAAGAGAGGAATTGTGGTGCATGTGGTAAACCAAGAGGATTTAGGATGGTGGATAGGTTGCGGATGGTAGGGGCAGTGAGAGCAGAGGTTGGGTGAGACTGGAGTAACATAATTGAAATGCTCTGGGTTGCAAACGGTTTTGTTTGTAATGACTGTAACTTGGAGTTTTTATGTCACGTTTCTTTTGTGCACAATTGGAGTTATAGCCAAATGTCCTAATTAAATTGATCATTTTATGGTATTTGGTTTGAATGTCTGCTTGGAGTAATGATGGTATCAACCTTTGATTGATGTTTTTGGAGTTGAGCACTGAATGTGTGGTGGTGGAGATAAACATTTTGGTTAATCATCTTTTCAGCCAAATGAATTTTGAGCCAATGCATTATGAGTTTGTCAATTTAATGTCTCTTTAGCAGGAGAGACAGATAGTTTGAAGCCATCCACTTTGATTACTGATAAAGCATCTATCTTTCAAGAATGAGAGGGAGAGTTATCAAAATTTAGCGGGGGAGAATTCCGCGATAGAAGGTGGAGGTAATACGGTTGGCTAGATCATGAAGCACCTTAGTGGCTGAAACAGGTGATAGTGCCTTGGGTTGCAAGTGGTTTTGATTTTAATTGATTCTCGGGCCATAATAGTTCTCCAGGTCTGTGGAAGAGTTGGATCAAAAGATTGATGATTACTTGGTGGTGAAATCTGCGGGGGTGCATTATCATGGTGAAATCCGCGGGGGTGCATTATCATCTTCCTCATTTGTATTTCGATCATGCATGGGGTTTTTAAGTATTGAAACCTTTTGGTAGTGGGTTCTCCAAGAGTACCCCCACGAGGATATCCGCAGTTATAAAACTTTTCAAGTTTCTACCAGAAATATTCTAGGTCAGTACTTTTTGATCGTTTCTTTCGAGATCTTCTGAATCGGTTTGGGCAGTCTTCATCTTGATAAGAAGTACAAGAATCACAGAAGCAAAGATCGAAGAATTTGTCCTTTAGAGTTGTGTGTTGTGTAAACTGAGCATCTTTCCTTTGTGAAATAAAGGATGGGAATACAAAGTTGGCTGCATGAATTTGGATCAATGTCATACAGAGACTTAAGAGGTTGGATCATGTTGATGGTTGGAAATGGGTTAACAAGAGCAAGTGTTTTTGGAGTAAGAGAAATATGAACTGAACCATCAGGTGGACTGAGAAACTCTATAGATTGCTGGATGGATTGGGATGATGCTATTTATAATGCGTGATCCATAAAGTGGGTAAAAGTTGAATCAGTTCTTCACGCTTAAAAGTTGAATCAGGTAGGAGCATTTTTAAAGTTAGCAGTGATCAATAGGGCTTCATCAATTAATGTTGGTACGATGACATCAAGAACATGATTTTGGATTCTGTAGACAAACTGGTAGTGGAGAGTGACAGCAGATGTAGTTTGGACTAAATGGTCACTAGATATTTGAATATGGAATTTTAAGTAGTTGACAAAAATGTGGATCAATAAAGCGAAGAATGAAGTTAGGGTAGAAAGTGCATAAGATGGTGCCAAAATTAAGGCTGGTTTGGACAGCATGTTGATAAAGCTTGAAACAGGCGACCTGGAGAGCTATTCTTGAAATGACACGGAGTCCTTTCATCCATAAAACCTCGTGACAAGGCTTACAGCACCATAATGGAGGTGGGTTTAACTCTCTCTACCAGGTTTGTGGATGTGGTAAAGGAAAATCAAGGGAGAGGAGTTGCTCTTTTTCTGTAGCCGGAATGTATAACCGGGTGAGAGAAGTAGCAAAAACATGTTCTTTGGTTACTTTTGGTGGTTTAGAAAAGATTTTGATGCTATTTTGAAAACCAGTTTTTTGGGGTTTTGGTATGTATGGTAGGAGTTTAAAAATATTGTTCTTATGAGGAGTATCATCTGGATAGTATCGTATTGATAAGCATAATCAATGTTTGAGCATCTTCCGGTGGAAGAGGGTGTGAAAAAAGCTTAATTCTAGGAAAGTACTGGATTGTCTATAAAGGATTTATTGCCTCCTCCGTGAGGACTCACTATGTTCTCTGGACCTCAGTATTTTTCTCAGGATTATGAAGCTATTCTAGGCTTAGGAGTGGGTGGAGATTGAAATGTGCAACAACTAGGCTCTGATACCATTTATAACTGAGGGTGTATTTATATATTCTCTATGTTGCGTTTTTATAAAACACCCATAATTGAGCAAACAAGATGTTCAAATTTGTCTTATATTGATCGATGGAACTTGACAAGTTTTTAAAATACTCGATTCAGTATAAAATCATATCATTAGATTTAGTTTCTGGATAATCGACTACGACCCAAAAGGGCAATTTCTGACACAACATAGATTCTCTATTATGTATATATGCCCCCAACTAACCAATACCGTATACCGACGTACAAAACTCTTGATTCATGAAAGATCTCACTCATAATACATGAAGTTATACAATCCTAGTTTCACACATTCATTCACATACACTAAAGATTTAAGAGCACATAAACTACATGCAACTATAGAATACTAATTTCCATTCATAGTATATTTTAAGAAACTAATTTATAAGTGTTGTTCAGTGATAGCCGCCTGCACAACTACTATTGAGTCTGGAGCTTGTCCAAGCTTAGATGGTATCTGATTATCTTGTTTCATCAATTTGTTATAAACTATTTACTTTAAGTTGATGTAATTGTGACTAATACTTTCTGTATGCTCCATTGATCCAATTGCATACACAAGTTACACATCAAACCGTTGGACCTTGTATATGCATAAATAATATGTAGAACTTTTTATTTACTTGAATAATTGAAACAAATGTTATCTTAATACAGAGAAATCAATATTTAGTCTTTTGAGTATACAATGTGTCGAAGAATAGGGGCTTGAGAGTCGTTGGAGACTATGGGTTAGAGGGTGTTTGAGATCGGTGTGCTGCCCGGTTATTATCAATCTAGAATTGAAAATTTGGTTTTCAGCGGCGTGTGGGCGGGCTAAGACAAGGAGATTGAAAGAGGCATTCTTTTTTTTTCTATTTTTTTTCCCATAGTCTTAGGAGTAGAGGGTGACAAGGTTTTATGTGTGCCATCGTTAGAGACATGATTGCCCTTCATAATTTTTTGAGAGAATTTCTAGGCTTAAGATCAATATATTTAAGAGTGAGTTTCTTAGCATGAATGTTTCTAGCAATGTTCTTAATCATTTGGCAGGTGTTAGTAATTGTTCAAAGACGTGGGCTTATATCCTATCAAGGGGTCCCTTCGAGGCTGATCCAAGAGTGTTCAATTTTAACACTATTGTGAAAAAATGGGCGAAAGGGAGCGCTTTTTAAGTTTTTAACCTAGGCCATTCATATTACCCTTGTCTGTCTAGTGTACTTTTATATTTTCTCCCTTTTAATAATTGTTGTTGGGGTAGCAAATACAGTTGAAAAGTTAATGAGAGATTTTCTTTGGTTTGGGAGTTTGTTAACTAAGAACATTTTGTCAGTTGTGATCAAGTTTGTAAACCTAAGTCTGAGGGTGGGGTTAGTCTTGGTGATGTTTGTAAACCTAAGTCTAGGAGTGTGGCATCTCTTTTAAAATTTTTAATTTTTAAAATTTTAATTTTAATTTTAATTCTTTTTACCTTAGGCAGGTGCATTACCCTTGTGTGTCACCCTTATTTGTCTAGTGTACCCTCATTTTTGCTCCCTATTTCTAGGATCCCGATTGGTATAGTAAATATGGTTGAAAAATTGATGAGAGATTTTCTTTGGTGTGGGAGTGTGTTCACCAAGAAAGAACATTTGAGCAGCTGGGATCAAGTTTGTAAACGTGAGTGTGGTGATGTTGTACCCATAGAGATCTCTTTAGTAAGCAAATAGCTTTGGAGATTCCCGTGTCCTTGGAAATTTATTTCTTATTTATATAATACTTTCCTTCCTTCGGTGTCCTTTTAAGGTATGTTGATTGGGGATTGGGGATTGGGGATTCACCGTATCCATTTCTTTTCCTAGCTCTTATAGGTTATTGAGTCTTCACTTAATGATAGATGATTTTCATATTAGGGAGGGATATTTGTCATCTTGGAATTTTTATTTTTTAGGGAATGTTAATGATAGAGATGTCGCTGAGTTTTCTTCTTTAAGTTCTCTTTCTCAAGACAATGAACTTTTTTCTCATATTGACTAGGGTCTTGAGTTTTGATTTTTCGGGAGTTTTGACTTGTTGATCTCTATTACATTATCTTAGAAGTCTTCCTCCAAATCCTCATTTTCAATTAAATTTGTTTTATGGAAGGCAAAGGTTTCCATTAAGGTTAAACCTTTTATTTAGTCTATTGTGCTTAATAAAAATTAACATCAATGATCATTTTCAAAGGAGTCTTTGCGAAGCTATTTTTCTGTGTTTGTATCATGTGCTACAGTAAGTTTGAATGTAGAGATCACGTATTTTTACATTACTACGAGAGATGTGGAATTGCCTCTTTACCGTGTGTGACAATATTTAGATTTGCACAAGGGGAATTTCTGATTTATTCGGCTCAGAAATTAGGGGTTTTGGAGAGAGGAATGATGCTTGGTGCTTCGGAAATGCGTGCTTTTGGCCATCCTATGGTGTATTTGGAGAGTGTAATTCCAAAATATTCAGCAATCTAAACCATTGAAATATCTCTATTATGGACAAAATTTTCTTTTATGCTTCTCTATGGACTCATGTTTCAGGGATTTTCAAAAATTACAATCCTGGAGATTTGAAGGGGGACTGGAGAGCATTTGTATATTTGTCTTTGTGTAATGTCTTGATTTTTTTTTTTCTGAGAATGTTTATCCTTAGGAGACTTTGTACATTCCTTTATATATCTAATATAGTCTTCTTTTTTAAAAAAAAAAAAAAAGAATGAGAGTGTTTCCTTCCCATGGAAAGCTATTTTGATGACTTTCATCCCTTCGAGGGTCTCTTTTCTTATGGTGGGAGGCAGTGTAGGGAACAATCTTCAAAGGGGTCTGATTTTTGTTAAATAAATAAGTGTGCTTTATGCAGTAAAGAGTTTGAATCCATATATCACGTGTTGCTTCATTGCCCTTGGACTGTGTTATAGGAGCTGGTGTTTTCTGTCTTTTACGTCCACCGGTGGACATCTAGATCCATGCATAGTGAGTCATGGTCTTGAAGCAGTGTGAGAGGTTGTATACCAAAAAGAAGAGTGCACAGGTTACTACTCTTTGCTATTTTTTTTGGCTGTTTGGAGGGAGCCAGCGGAAGGATTTTTGAAGGTGTTGGACGACCTAAATTTTGGGTAGCTTGTTGAAGTTGGTGCATTTTTTGTTTCTCAAAACTCCCTTTTCTCTGATATGGAACTGATTGATTTTGAAATATTCTCTTTTTTGTCATTTTTCTCTGCATCTGTTTTCACTGTTTTTAGTGTGGCTTTTTTGATCTGATGTACATATTTATCTCCTCCAATGTTTCCCCCTAAAGAAAAAAAGGAAGGGGGGGACTTTGTTTTGCTTGTGGCCTTTCATTTTTTATCCCCAGAAAGTAAAATTTCCCTTAGGGGATGCTCAATTTTGGTTATGTACTTGTTGGCCATACTTGGGATAAGTTGTTCTGAACTCATCTGCACTCGTATGTATTTCATTTGATCCTATGTTGCTGTTTCACCATTTCATGTTTTCTGTGTTGCAACAGTCCCGGCATCATGTTATTGATTTTTACTAGAGCTAGTGGCCATGTTCCTCTTAAGATTTTGTCCATAGAAGATGGCACAGTTCTGAAATCCTTCAACCATCTACTTCATCGAAATAAGAAGGTGGACTTCATAGAACAATTTAATGAAAAGCTTCTAGTCAAGCAAGAAAATGAAAATCTACAGATATTTGATGTAAGTCTTAAGCTGTTCTCAGAATTCCATGGCATGCTTGGCAGCTTTTTGTCTCAACTTACCTCCCCAACTCCACTATTTAATCCCTTAACTTTGATCACCTGCTGTTTGCAGGTTCGAAATGCTGAGCTGACAGAAGTTAGCAGAACTGAGTTCTCGACTCCATCTGCATTTATATTTCTCTATGAGAACCAGTTATTCCTGACTTTCAGAGATAGAACTGTGGCTGTTTGGAACTTCCGAGGGGAGCTTGTCACTTCATTTGATGATCACCTTCTTTGGCACCCAGATTGCAACACAAACAACATTTATATAACAAGTGATCAAGATCTTATTATTTCATACTGCAAAGCTGAATCAGAGGATCATTGGATGGAAGGGAATGGTAATTTCTCGTTTCTGTTCATTTGTATGAAGACACGGCTTTCAGGTCCTCATATTTAATGGTAAACAGGTGGAAGATGGTGGTTGATACATTGAATTACCCTTCAAACCAACCCCCCTCCCCCCCCCCCCCAAAAAAAAAAGAAGAAAAAGAAAAAACCTCTTCTAAAGACGTTGGAGTTTTGCACATTTATGTTGGGAAATGTTTCCATTCAATTGCTGTTTTTTCACTATTGTTGTTTCAATGCAGCTGGCTCTATTAATATCAGTAATATCTTGACTGGTAAATGCCTGGCTAAAATAAATGTCAGCAGCGGTTGGCCTGCGATTGACGATTGTGGCAGCGATTATGGAGGCCTAAAAAAGCGGACCCACTCTAAAATGAGAAGCACTGTTTCAGAAGCACTGGAAGACATCACTGCCCTTTTTTATGATGAGGAACGTAATGAAATTTACACCGGCAATCGTCATGGATTGGTACATGTTTGGTCTAACTGAAGGTCACCTTTAATTTCACTTGTTACAAAGGTCGAATAAAACACTATGAGAATGATTGTCTCAAAGCCTTCTCTGTTGCTGGAAGAGGATTTCGCAGGTGGTATCAGTTTCTTTTCTCTTTTTTGCCTGCAAGGCTCCTTTCTTTGTAACATTGAATTGTTTTGGCACTGTCCCACACTCTCTCAAACTCGTAACCTATAGGTTGTAAGTTGTGTAATGTAAGATGCCTTTTTGACATACTTGTATTATAGGCTCGCACAGAAGTTGATGCCAAGATATTAGCCAGGCTGAGTTATTAATGATGTGTTATTGTGCAAAAGGTATGCGGGATATATCTTATGAAATAAATCTGTATTGCAGCTAAACACAAGATGACATTATTAACCGAGAATATCACAACACTTAAAGGGATGGCAATATTGGACTCGACCCGATGGATATCTGATTAATCCGATCTTATGGTGGTTTTTTTTTTATTGAAAAATGGACGAGTGAGATATATATATATTTATCTATATTTTAATCAAGTCATTTCAGAAATTGATTTAACCCTTAAAATTTTTGACTTAACCCTAACTTGACACTTAATTATAAATTTTTAATAAAATTAAATTAAAATTTAACAAAATTTTTTTCTTCAAAACAATTTGAAACCGTCTCATTCCTAACTTCGGCCACTTTCTTTGTAGAGTTCCAATGATCCAATCTTGAATTACTTTGATATTTGTCCAGCGACAAAACTTATGTCTGGCCTAATACATGTTTGAGCATACGTCAAGCTACCAATGATAGAAACATAAAGAATCCGTTACATTTCTTTGCACTCTAGTTCATTCTCTGGGCATTGCATGAGGCTCGATTTGTCTCCTCTCTAAATTGGAACAAGACTTGTAGACCACCTTTCCATTTTGAATCTCTCTAGAACCTTATTAATGTATGCTCTCTAAGACAATCCTAACAGTTCTTGTGATCCGTCATGGAATTTTTCAAATCTGTAGGAGAAGGGTTTGCTCTACAAATAAACTGCTTTGTCAACTCGAAGGGGGAACCAGTGTAGAGGCATCTATTTAGCTTTGTAGTTGGAGAGACTTGCAAAATACCCGCCAAAGATGGTCCAACAGGAGAAACTCCAATGCTCAAGCTAGAAAGAGAAGTAGGAGAGAGAGATGAGAATAGACTGAGAAAAGTTTTATATTAGCCATGTGTAGCCTCTGAGTGAAAAGAATGTACCTAGTGCGTTGCCTTTGTTCAGTATATATAACATTTATTTACATGGCAGGTCTCTTGCTAAAGGGTACAAAAACCCTAATTATCTTATAAAGAGATCATTGAAAATCTTTCAAGATTACAGAAACTATAGTCAAAGATTTTTATGAGATTTAGAATCCTAAGAATTAAGGAAAGTTCAAGTTGTCACATTGATTCTCTACCTTATTGAAAGAGATTACGAAGATTCCCTTTTTTATCGGACGAGATTACCCCCGGGATTAGAGAAGATTCAAATCTTAGGTGATCATGATCTTGATTTGCTTGGAGGAGATGTTATTTGGTATAAGACCATTCAGTAGTAGCCAAAAGGTTTAATCGAGAAAGTTTGATCAAGCAGTGGCAGAAAGGCTTAACCAAGCAGTGGCCGAGAATGTTTGACCACGCACCTGCTCAGCCCTCTCGAGTGCTCACCAAAAGGCTCCTTGGTTTGTGGGCTTTGTCACCTCTGGGTTTTATGATTATGGGCTACTAGGCCCTTTATCATCAAATTCCAATCATATAAGATGTCTCACCTATATCTTTCATTTCAATGTTCTCAGAGAGAAATTTCTTTCTCTCACATAATAAGACAAACATTATTAGTAGCAAGCAAAATATCATCAATGTATAGAATCAGAATTATTAACTTGCTCCCTCTGACATTCAGATATATATATCGATCAACAATATTCTTTTTAAATCCGAAGAAAGTGATGGTATCATTGAACTTAAGATACCATTGTCAGGAAGCTTATTTAAGTCCGTATATTGACTTCTTAAGTTTACACACCATGTATTCCTTTCCCTTCATGACAAAACCCACGGATTGATCCATGTAAACATTTTTATCTAAATTCCCATTCAGAAAAGTGGCATTTACATCCATTTGATGAAACTCTAAATCATAATGCGCTACCAGTGTTATGATGATTTTAAACAAGTCCCCTTTTAGAAACAGGAGAAAAGATCTCTTTGTAGTCAATACTATCTCTTTGAGTGAAAACTTTGGCAACTAGCCTAGACTTGTATTATTTGATATTGTCATGAGTCATGTTTGGTCTTAAAGACCCACTCGTACCCAACTCGTTTACATCCTTCAGACAATTCAACAAAATCGTAGACTTCATTGTGATCCATTGATTTCAACTCTTCTTTCATGACATCTAATCATTTAACAGAATCATTACATTCCATAGCTTATGAGAACGAAACTAGATCATCATCAATTCCTAAGTCACACTTTGACTTTTGTAGATAAACCACATAATCATTAGAGATAACAAGTCTTCTTTGCCTTTAGATCCTCTTAATACTACCTCATGTAGTTAATCTACCATTTGTTCATTGACAATAGTTTCATTGTGGAATGTTTCATTATTTATTTATTGTTCTTGCAAGTTGTCAAAATTTTCAACAACTGTGGGAACAACTTGAGTAGAAGTTTTAGGTAAAGAAATTTCTTTCCTAACTTCTTAATTTCCACTTTACATGGTTTCACACTCCTACTAATTTCACCATTTTTAATAAATCTCGCATTTTCAGTTTCAATGATCCTAGTACTATGATTAAAACAATAAAATCTATACATTTTCAATTTTTCTAGATAACCAATGAAGATACTACTGGTTGCTCTTGGATTCACGTGGATTATAAATGATTGCTTCTGTTGGACAACCCCAAACATGAAGGTGCCTTAAATTAGGTTTCCTTCCTCTCTACAATTCAAAAGTAGTCATTGAAACTACCTTACTAGGAACCATGTTTAACAAATACACAAAAATTTTTAGAGCATAAATCCACAATGATAAGGATAAAGAAGAATTGTTTAACATATTCCTAACCATATCCATTAACGTATGATTATGCCTTTCTGTAATGCCATTCTATTCTGGTGTATTATCAGGCATTGTGTATTAAGTACATATCCTATGTTTTTCAAGGAATTTAGCAAATGGACCAAGATGTTGTCCAAATTCATCATTCCTTCTTTAATATTTACTACCTCTATCAGATCGAACAATTTTCACATTTTTGTTTAATTGTCTTTCAACTTCAGTAATAAACACTTCTAAAACATTTACGGATTGAGATTTCTCAACCAACAAATAAACACATCCATAACATGAAAAATCAATAATGAATGTGAGAAAATACTTTTCTCCACCAAAAGAAGGAACATCAAGAGATCCATATATGTTGGTGTGTATGAGTTCAAGGAGCTGTGTGCTTCGAACTTGATAACAAGAGAATTCTGTGTTTTTACCACTAAACCAACATTGAGAGTCGTATGGTAGGAGAATGATTCTCATCATGCTAAACGGATGGATGGTTGTTGTGATAATTTGTTAAAAAAAAAAAAAAGTACTTTATTTTATTTATTTTATTTTATTGTTTATTGGGTAGGGGACCCGAGACGTAGAAAAGCAACAATCCTCCAAAAAAGCCCACAAGGTATTCATATTAGCCGGATAATATTGATCTCTATGGGGCTTTTACGTGACCTGCACTCTTAGCTACTTCTCTATTAATATAAGACTATTTATTTAATTATCATTACGTATGTTTTGCGATTAAATGCCTGTTATCCATTTTTTAACCCGTCCAAATAGGTCTAAATCTATTGCAATGTAGGTATCATTATGTATATTAAAAAGTTTAAATTCGTCAAAAGAAACAAAAATTAGTAAATAAAATAAAATAAAATAAAATAAAATAAAATAAAATAAAATACTAATGAAAGAGGCAACAATTGCCCAGGCAGGCACAAAAAGATGAGGACTTTTAGGGTCTCCTCTGTGACCAGATAATGATTTTAAGTTCTAGCAATTAATCAGTGTCGGACTGAATTTCACCCGTTTGATTACTTAACAAAAGTGGCCAAAACAATAATAAATAAATAACTAGTGGTAATATGCAATATCCGTGTTACACGAATGACGAATTTTTGGAGAAGGCAAAAACAACAGGGGGGTGATGCAAAATACAAACTGATAAAATTTATTTAGTACAGATCCAAAAAAAAACTTCAAACAAGACAAATCTCAAAATGTATTAATATTTCAAAAAAAAAAAAAAAAAAAAAAAAAGATGATTTGTATACACCAATGTTTTCTCAATATCACCCTCGTAAACTTCAGACAAATACTGATCTAGCAAACTCTCTACAAAGTCAAGTCTCAAAATCATCAAACTCGAAATCTCCCCCCACAACATCTATATAAGTATGTCAAAAAAAGCATTCAAGTGTTCAATATCAGAATATGCATTATCCGTTATCCCCAAGTTATCATCATCATCTTATTCCCAATCTTCATCCCCTTCATCCCCTTCTTCATATTTTCTTCTTCTTCTTGGTTCCAATAAAAATCTGAACCAAATAATTTCTACTCAATTTCTAATTCAACAATAAATCCATTATACACAACTGATTCGGCATTATCGTTTTATGAGATAAGTATTGCCTTTTTATGGGATAGAAATTTATTCATCAACAAACGTTTCTTTTTTTTTTTTTTTTATGTTATATCAATCAGTATCCAGAATCATATTTCAACTAATGCGGTTCGACACATGTAGTGACCCATTAAGGGGTTACCCTCCCAACATAATTTTTTCCATACCCAACCCGCGAATCGAATTCAAAAACTTAATTAAAAGATCTAACGCCCGCAAACATTTCAATTCGGTCTATGTTTGAATTACCCTTCACATTATCCATCCTAGATTCCACCAAACTATTCCACCAATATGCAAGCCCATACCTAATTTTAAACCCCATTAGTGGCACCATATCAATACCTAAGACTCCTGAATTCACATAAAACTAATTGCAAATATAAATCAATTCCAAGAACTTTTCTCCAGGTAAATAACCATTATATTCGTGGATCTCAATTTACAACAATAATTTGAATCTTACTCCTAAATTTTGAGATTGACCTTTTGAAAAACAAATATATGAGAGAGAAGGAAAAAAAAAACTATAAAATTAAAATTTGAAAACAAAAATAAAGAAAATAATTCTAAAAAATAAAATAAAAATAATAAAAAAGAGAAATAAAAATAATAAACTATTAATAAAAACTTAAAATAATAAGATAAATGATTTAATTGTTTCGGATTTTCTTACACCACTCATTCCTATCTAAAGTTATCTCCTTAACTAAACTCTTGACATTCATATCTTTACGAATAATTTGTATTCAGGTTTTTAACGGCTTATCCCAACATTTCACTAAATTTCCTACATTTAAGGACTAACTCTCAATTTGTATATGAATATTTTGCCGATTATAATCACACCTTTTAGTAATCCAATTTATCTCGAACCAAGTAATATAATGTGCATTGAATGGGAGGATTTATTTTGATGTATCATTTGCTTATATACCTCCTTTCCTCATACATAATGAGTCTCGAACCAAGCTTTTACTTCTGAACAAATGGTGTATTTGAAAATATTCTCCAAATAATAAATGTATCCAAAAATATTCTTTAGCAAAAATTTTATTTTCCAACACTACCCACTCAATTTTCATAAAATCTCTTAGTACCAAGTTGTGATACTTAATATATACATATATATAACAGATATTTTTCCTATTTTCATACCCCTTTTGAAAATATATATATTCTCCAAAATTTGAAAAAAAAAATCCGCAGAAAAAGGAATTTTGTTTTCATGGTTTTATTTAAGTGAACTTGTAGATATCCAAATATTCCGTTTAGTCTCCTTAATTTTTTGAGAAAAGGTATAAAATCATAAATGATCAGAGGAAGGAACACAGTATACTTCACTTTCAATCCACTTAGACTCTATTCCAAAATAATTTTTTGGTACAAAAAGCACAAACATTATCAACCCCTCCCCCCACCTCGAAAATGTATCACCGTGTCAGGCATAATCTACCCTTGTTGACAGGCCTTATTGGGGCATGTTATAGAATCTAGAACTCAGCAAACAAGAGGGCATTTGGATGTCCTCTAAAGACCTACCGTGTTTGAATAGCATTTTTCAATTAAAACCCCCAAAAAAAAATTACATAAAAACAAATGACTCTTCAAAAATACTGTAACATTTCTTCATAATGAGGTTATTCTAAATAAATTTGAGTGCTAAATGCAACCTCTACCGGAGATATGCCCGGTAGAAATAGCAAACCAAAAGCCTCGGGACCACTAGCACAGCAAGCACCCCTAATAAAGAAATTATTGTACAATAAGAAGTTTTGAGAACACATGAAATAGAAAAGGATAAATTATAGTTCAAAACCACTATGCAATTCAACCAGAAAGGCAACAATTTCCACAACTCCCAAAGTGCATTATGAATCTTCTTCCACCAGATTCATCATCAATAAAATTTTAAAATGATTAGCGTACAGGCACTACCATAGAGTATCCAATTAACAAATTTTACTAGTCAGAGTAACATAAGAGTCCTTGCCAAAGGAACAGAAACAAATAAGAAAGAAGATTTAAGATGGACTCTGTACTAATGAAAAACAAAAACACTTCACAACTTACCCTTACTGTTACATCACAGAGTTAGAAAACTCCCAATCTACTTTAGACATGTCAACATATTCAGCACGGCCACTCTCAAACATGATCTGCGTCGTCATTATCACCCATAACAAGAATGAGTTAAGCACAAGTATGACATCTTTTTGTTGTGATTGTTCAAAAAGGTAACTTACTAGATGTTTCTTAGAATTGATATCAAAACGTCTGATAATGCCAAAAGACCTGGATTCCACAGAGTTAAGACAAAAATAGCTTTAGGAGGAAATCTTACTGAACAGATATATGATTCAAATTAATGGACTTAAAGACGCATCAAATTTGGAAATATAAACCCTCAAAAATTGAAAGTACCCGTGCAATAGAAAAACTTTCTTGATATCTTAAGAATATCTTTCTTTTTTTTCCCCTTCTACTTTAAGGCTAAAAAGGAAAATTTTTAAGGGAGACAGATATAGAAGAGAAATTACAAGCTTATCCTCCAGAAAAAGTAGAAAAGAAAACTATTTTATTCCTGTCCAAAGAAACTGAAAACAGGCAGCCTTCTGCATGAGTTCATCCCCCTACCTCCACTTGAGGTTCTAAGAAAGTATTAAGCCTTAACAAGTAGAGGCTTATCTCATATGCACCTAAAAACATTCATATGCGTTAAGGTAAGAATAATGCATAAAGAGAATAACTAATAAGACCTCTTCACCTTTCTTTCCACCGTAATTAATCTAAGTTCCTCATTTATATGTCCTTTCCACCGTAATTAATCTAAGTTCCTCATTTATATGTCCAAGTCAAACCCTGTATTGCTTTTGTCCTTTTCAAAGACACTAGATGCAGCATGCATTTGACCTCTTGAATCAATTCACCAGCCACAAACCAAATCATTTAAGAGGGTTTGTGACCTACAACTGTTCTTTAGAAAACCTCAAAGCTTACTGTATACAATTCACCTTGGACTAGTTCACAGAAAAAACCACTTGTCTTCACCTTCGTTTCTCTAGGATTCATCAAGAAGGAAAATGCAGGGATTGTGTAATAACATCATGGCAAAATAACTGTACACTCTCTCCATGCCAATTTGAATGATAAAGTTGTCAAAATGCACAAATTAAGAAGACATTATCAATTGATTTAACTTGTTTGTCAAAAGATAATTTTTATTTCAAAAGTACTTCTAAATCCAGTAGTTGCTTCTACTTTTCAAGGGTAATGTAGGAAATAGTGAGTTGATCCATTTATTTTGTTGACCATATAAACTTTGACTCTCACTTCTTAAGTAAAACTTTGGTCACTGAACCTGAAACCGAGGAGTCTAATGCAAAGAAAGATTTGAAATCTTAATTATTTACTTGAATGGCACTTTGGTCTTAGTATTAACTAAGTGGTCTTGATTAAGAAATTATGACACTGATACATGTACCATCGCCTGACAATATTCTGATGATGCAATTTCTTTTTCTTTTATTATTATCATAAGGTCCCTTTCATGTAGATCTCTAGGAAATATACACTTCCAAATAGGCTCTGTTTATGTGTCCAACACCGTGATATGGCAGTGGTTAACACTCATTTAACACAGCTCAGATATGTCATGAGTTGTGTCTAATTTTTTGATAGAAAAGTAAGAATGGATAAAGATCTCTTAAGAGAAGAGAAAAGAAATAGGTGAGGGAAAAATAAAAGATAATAAAAGGCTGACAAGTTCTAACAAAAAAGAAAAGACTAAAATAGGAGTTTTGTTTAGCCCTCTTCACCATTTCCACGCAAACACCTTTGAAAGCTCCTAAAGCGATAGCTCATAATGCAGCAAGAAAGGCATTCTTGTTGGAAATGACAGGAATGGGAAGACATTTAGCCCAAAACACCGACTAACTTTCCATTTTCCATAATCTAGAGGATTTTGGCATAGGAGAGGATGCAAAAACCTTAAAATAAACATAATTCACACAAATGTTGAGGGTTAAACCAACAATGATTGAATATACTAAAGGTATTAGTCCAGATGAATCTAGAAATTCAACACAAGAAAAGATGCTGAAATTTGCTACTTCTGTAACACGACTCTGATATTCAGAAACAAACCCTGACTCTGTCACCTGGCCGACAACATGTCATCCTTATTGATTCTATTCAGCAGAAATGTCCACATGAAGGACTTTAATCTTTGAAGGAACTTATGCTCATTAAACAGATGAGAAGGCAGCTTATGATTCACCCAATTGTATACAATATAATCAAAAAAAGATTTGCAAGAAAACTTCCATTAGCAAGAATATTCCAGACCCTTCCCTTAGGATTAAATGAGAAGGAATATGCTACCAAAAGACGAATTAGGGAAGTGTATCCCAAGGCTTTCCTTTCCTTCATGTTTATGAAAAATTAAGATCCTGGATACATCTCAATTTTTAACATCTAAAAGCTGAAAGAAGAATATTATAGATGACGGATATCTAAAAGTCCAGGTAAGGGAATAGCAAGTGTACTATCTCTAACCAAACATCCTCATTCAAGTGCCATTACCAACTTGGGAGTTTGTACAAGAGAAATAAATAGGATTATACTTGGGAAATTAATTCTCAGGGGCTCACACAAGTGACATTAGTTGCGTAGTTGCATCGCACAGATTTTCTATAAGACCAAACTCTTAGTAATTTAAACTATAAAGATTAGGCTTTAATGGAATTCTCCAAACTAGTTTTCCACCCAAGCTATGTTTTTGGACATAACATTACCAACCATTCCACCCCCCCCCCAAAAAAAATCCATCCCAGTCACAAATGATCCTTCTTATCCATCTATTCTCCTTGACAGCAAATTCCTCATAAACCTCATAGTTTGATTAGTCAACTTCATAGAGGACAAAATCATAAACAAGGATAGATCATACAAAGGAAAAGTTGAACGGTGAGATCAAACCAGTGATATCCAAACTCAAGCATCTCTTAGTAATGAAGGCTATGGAACATTGACATTTCTAAATGGAAGTCATGTCCGCATGTGAAATGTGTCACACTAACACTTTTAAGAACACGTCAAACACATCAGGCAACAAGTTCGATAAGATAGGTCGACTTCGACTTCTATCCTCGCAATGCACTCTCTTCTCACACCCAAGACAACAACAAAGAGATGAAGAGCCACTGCCATCTCTACCCTTTGGTGGATTCAACTTGTTGATATACGAATCACATGAGAAAAGCCAAAGGTCCCATTTTTTTATTCAACAAATATTTTTGACTAAATTTCTTTGGATATCTACCAAAATCCAGTGTGTTGTTTAAGATTAGTAATCTTAATCTTGTATGTCCACATTCCCTAGTCTTGAATGCAATTATGACGATTTGAATCACAAAGGCTATGTGATTTGGAAAGTGCGAGCAAGATCACAACTGCTATGGAGATGAACATGGTATATCTACTTTCAAATACTCCACTGCTTTCAAGAACCCCAAATGCATGAGAAAAAAGAAGTATAAATAACATTCTAATCCAATAAGAGAGATTGTCCGATGGATTGATTTTTGAAACCCAAAGCCATTTAAGCAGCATTCCACAACTGAGAAGGTTCTTTCCTTTCTCCAAAACCATTAAAGTTTGTATATAAAATAGACACACTTTTGGTACAAATCCACTAATTATCACAAATAGCAACCAGTATCTCCTGTCCTATCTAGCAACATAAAAAAATAAAATAAATTAAATTAAAAATTAAAAAAAAAAAAAAAAAATCTCTTGATACTTTGTTTCTTAGTTTTTATAGTACATACTCAAACGATAGGAGCAAAAGTATCAAAAGGTCTCCATTATAAAAAATCATTCATATTGATTTTATTAGTGCCATGGACCAGATAAAAGCACTAAGCTGAGAAGGGTATTAGTTTACCAAATGAACTGTGTTAATGAAAGGAAAAATTATTAGGAAGGAAAATTATATGGTTAAAAAGGATTTGCATTAAAAAACCCCCAAAAGTATTATGGCTCCAAATTCTGCTACGAGGGGCTCCAAGAGAAATGTTCTTCCATTGCAGCAAAATTATTAACGAAGAAAACTCTATACTTTTTCGATCATTAAGATTTCTTTGGGGAGGGGGGGGACAATGAAAGTTCCAAAACAAAGACTTAGCATCCAAATAACAGAAATCTTCAAGTTGGCATGATAACACTAATATGATAACCAGGGAAGGCAACAGAAAGTGGAGAATCCCTAATTTCTATCCTCCCAGAACTTAACAGACGAGCCATCTTGCAGCCATCTCCTTCCATGAAACACATTAGGGGAAGAGATACTTGGTAAAGAATGTGAAATAAATTTCAATTAGTCGTTCTCGATTCAATTTTGGCTTCTACCCAGTCAAACTAAGACTACACTTGCTTTTGATGAACTTATGCTATGAAGGATTAGGTTCGAAATGGAGCCTCCCAAGCCATTTTCCAAGCACACATTTTGGACCAAATTACCACCAGATAGTATCTTTTATACCTATTACTTCCCACCCAAAGCAAATCGTACTCTTACCTATTACTTCCCAACCAAAGCAAATCTTACTCGTGGATGTCATTACCCTTTCATTATAGTAAATGATACACAAATACAAGTCAAAAGGAATTTGCTCTAAATGTTTCATGGCATCAGTTCCCCCACAACCCCCAACCAAAGAAAAATAAAAACATTTCAATATTATCATTCAACTTTTAGTTTTATTTGTTAAAAAGCAGAAGCTTATACAGGCAGAGACCCATAGCAAAGATAATGATCCACAAGTAATGGAGGATATTTGCATCTATCACAAATTGAGTTGAAGAAAGGGAAATAAAATCGACACTTGAGAGAGAGAGAGAAACTAAATTTACCTCTTATCTGTGGGGTGAATTATTCTAACAACTTCACCGATACAATTACATGGGATGGCTCTCCTATTATTTGGACTGAGTCGTGAATTTCCTGAGTCAGTAGAATGCAATGAAACTTTCACATTTTTCAAACTTGAATGCATCCAATTAGAGAAAAGGGAAGTTTGCTTACCTAGAAGTTGATCTCCATTCTGATAAACCTTTTTTTATAAAAAGAATGGCGTATTAGTTCATTATTTGTGAACCACAAAAATCAAATGGTGCATAACAACTTAACAGATAAAAGGGGCAAGCATTAAAGAAAAGCATTTCAAAATGAAATTTTAAACACAGGATTAGATATGTATATAGGTCCATCATATCACAGAAATGGAAGTAATATGAAAGTAACAGAAGGAAACCTCTGTGATGCTATTCCCACAGTAACTCCACTATGTGAACTAAATCACTTATGAGAAAGCTGCATGCATCCCTCCCAAGCACATCATTGAACATATTAAAGTTTCCCCACCATGGCCACGTTTGATTGACATATTTTTCAAAAGACACTTTTGAACACATTCTAGACACCAGCCTAATACTTCTTAAGCTGCACATGCCACAAATTATTTTCATAAATAAAATAAAAGAATGTACAAATTGATACAAGGGCAGATAAATTATCTCTGAAACAAAATAGAACCACACTCGTCACAAGAGGCCTTCGCAATCCCTACAAATATCTTCAGTGGAATATCCTCGCAATTGAGGCCCAAAAAGCCAATGAATCAATATAGTCCAGAAACACAGGCTACAAATTTCAAGCCTTGCAAATATATAGGACGAAATTCAAAATGAAAAGCGTATAGGCAAATAAGGGTATAAAGATGAAAGCAAACTCCCATATATGCATGCCCATCCACTGTAAACAACAACGGAGACAGTCAGACATGCAAAAAAACATGTCCAACAGTATGGTGGGAGTAGATTTCTCCAGTCCTAAACTGCCTCTAAAAGGTGACAAAGGTCCTCAAGCCAACCCCATCACCAGTAAGAAAAGCTAATTATCCACCATCCTCGATACTAACGGGACAGGCAGTACCCGTCAGTTGTACTCTGACATAGCATCCAGCAATATTCAATTTCTCCTGTTTATTTGTTGAAGGAAATGGGGAAATCAACTACTTTACACTGGATAACTGATGCTAGAGCTACTGGAATATGAAAACTACAATAAAAGACACCTCAAACATGAAAGTAAGAGGGTGGCCCTTTTGAAGAACAAAACAAGTTATCTAAATCGAGATGATCATAAAAAATAGAAATCAAAAGGGACAATGATAATGTGTACTACTTTTTAATAAAATGCACTCATGGTTCCCATTACTAAATCTGCTTAAGTGATTGGCCATGATCATGAAAAACCTTTTGGTAATTAGTTTTGGTCATAGTGGGCCATCACCACGTCATTTGCAATTAAAACGCATTGAATTGGCAATGGAAGTACCACTGTCCAATCATAAAATGAGGTGAACATTAAGAATGGTTTCCCACTATTAAATCTCATGACTATATAACTAAACAAAGTGAACACTTTACACATACTTCTTTTCCCGATAGAAATGCTTTCAGTTTGGGAGAGGACACAGCCACCTGGCATGCAACAAGTTTGAGTGTGGCATCTGAAGATGACATCTTGGGCTTGTTTGGCTTAACCCCCAGTTTTTGCCTACAGCCTATAGCGCCACAGTAGCAATCTTGATCTGCACCAAATTGAACAAACCTGCTGTATTTATTAGGTAGGGCTTGTATATCATCAAATACTAGCATAAATAAGTAAATAAAGAAAGGTTGTCATTACACAAAATTAACATAGCACAAAAAACTACCTAAGCATAGGTTCCCACAAGATAAAAAAGACAAAATCATGCTAAACAAGATAAAACAATCAGTGGAAAAGCTCATACTGGTAATCGTATGTCAGATGCTCGCCCCTTTTTATGTCACGAGTTGCAAATATGCCAATTCTTGTTTCACCCTCAATTCTCCTGGATAAGAATTTTACATAAGACAACAAACAAGCACTATAAATGAAAATATTAGCAAAAGATCAGGAAGTAACCATTTCTGCATCTCAGTATTGGGACAACAACTGTGATTTATGTATCGTGATTTATTTCCCTTGTATGTAGCATCAATGACCATATCCCTATTGATTTCACATAGATAGAAGTTAGTTTCTCCTTGGTGTTTCATCTTCCAAAGTCTTTCCTCACATGTTTGGTCATCTATGACTGCATAGAAGAGAGATAACACATCAAGTATTTTTTGTAAGACCAATTATTAGTAATCTAAAGATCATTTTCAATCAAGGATAAAAAAACAAAACATTTAGATGCATAAAGATGATCACCTTCTCCTACATATTCTATTACAAACTCTCCTTGCTTGATATCTTCATCTGCCACAATCCCAGATCCACACTTCTCAGTCTACAAGGAAAATGATAATTTAATTAAACAAAAATAAATAAACAAATTCTCCAAAGCTTTACAATAACAAACTTTCAGGTAGCTAAAAACTGAAAAATGAGGAACACAAACAATTCAGTTTGATAGGAGTGCTTATGTACAGCCAAGAACCTCTTAGCTGATTGAAACCATCACCCTCCCTGCCTTGAATTCCAATCCCCACCCCCAAAAAAAAATTAAAATAAAATTCAAACAAGAAAAAACAGGAAAAGAAAAGGTAAGATTGCTTGTAAAAAGAAAAAAAGCCTACCATCCAGATGATTACCCTAAGAAACCTAGACAAAATTGTTAAGAATGAACAGAAGTTCGGTTTGGTTTTACACACACACACAAGCAATGCATATAGGCTGATTCAGAGGAGAGTTCACTTTCCCCTTGCCACAGGCAATATCGACCAATAAATCCACAGCTGTCGCAGTGGCCACCACGGCCACTATGGCCACTATGGCCAATGGGCAAAAGGAAACCCAAATATAAATAAATAAATAAATAAATAAAAGATAGGAAGAGAAGAGAAGAAAATAGAGGCTCTCCATCCTTTCTTTCCCCTTTTCTTTTAATTGTGAACACTTCTCAGGTCCTACTCACTTGAGAAGACACTATATATATATATGTATGTATGTGTATATGTATAATACATATAAATGTTGGATATGTTCCCCAGCCCAATACAAAAAGTTATTAGTATCGTGATTATTTTAGGATTTTTTTTTTAAGAAAAAACTTGATTTCTACTTGTAAAACCATATATTTATTATCAAAAATTTTATATACTAATTAAAAAATGTTACAAGTAGAATTCAATAAGAAAAAGCAAAGTTGCTATATATATGTATACATAAATACATATTGCATACATATATATACAAACATACACAAACGATAATCCATAGAAGGAACTCTGCCCAAGTTTAAGGACTAGTCACTTTCTTTTTTTCTTTTGAAAACCATTCCCGTTAGAGAAAGAAACAATCATGTAATGAGGCTACTTCAGTAAAATAAGAATTCATAAAAACATTCGAACTCTTCTCTAGGAGCCCATAGGAGCCCACCTTAACGGAGTCTACCACCTTTAACAACACTACAACAATAGCAACAACAAGTTGAGCCTTAATCTCAAATTTTGGAGACGACCGTTTGAAAGACCAATATAGGGAAAAAAAACCATAAAAGTAAAGTTTAAAAACAAAAATAGAGAAAATAAAACAAAAAAATAAAAATAAAATAATGAGAAGAAAGAATTAAAAGTAAACATAAATACGCGGTGCCTTATGATGAGGGCGAACCTTGGCGCAACAGTGGAGTTGCTCCTTTGGTGACCCCGAGGTCACGGGTTCGAGGCGTGGAAACAGCCTCTTTGCAAAAAATGCAAGGGAAAGGCTGCGTACATATACGTCAAGCATTGGATATGCCAAAACATTACACCAAGGATGGAGGTATTCCCCTAGTTGATAGAACACATTCATCAGTTCAGTTCACACATATAATGCATATAGTGTGAACAAAAAGCTTATTGAGAAACCTTTACCTTCACAAGTTTCATTTTCTTCGCAGGTCGCTGCTGGAACGGTTTGTTAAGACATGAACTCCCACATTTACAGCCAGATGAGCAGCTAGAAAGTAGCATCCTATTGAAAGAAACCAAATAGTTATGCCACTAATCCTCATACTGGTAACAAAACTTGCAGAGCAAATTAGTAAGATATTTCAAAGAAAAGATTAAGGCCATGACAACCTTTACCAAAGTAACAAAAGTAAATCCAGCATGATTTAATGAAAGGCTCCGGCAAGGATAAGAAGCTTTCTTATTACATTTATTGCGAGCTAAGGGACATTCCATTGACTAACTGTCATTTTACTTGGTATGTGTTAGGTCAGTGGAGCATTGCTTCCCATACTGATTGTTTTATTTTCTATAATGATCAGCAATCCTGTTTCCTAAATCTTAGACTGCATACCTACTGAATAGTATAGATCCAAGAACTAAACTGTTACGTGATCAAGAGAAGACATATTCAGATCCAAACTTGTATGGAAGACCAGTAAAAAAAGCTCAACTACCTTACTACACTAGACCAGACATTTCTTTTGCTGTGAGTATAATAAGTCAATTCATGCAATCTCCACATATTGGTCATTGGGATGTTGTTATATAGATTCTAAGATACATTAAGAAAGCACCAGGTCAAGGAAAACTCTATGAAGACAAAGAAATACCGAGGTCATTGGATACTCTAATGCTGATTGAGCTGGTTGTCCTATTGATTGACAATCTACATCCAGATATTGTATCTTTGTTGGAGGTAATCTTATATCTTGGAAGAGCAAGAAACAGAACATTGTTGCTTGATGTAATGCTGATGCAAAATATAGAGCTATGGCTTCCGCTACTTGAGAACTCATATGGGTTAAACAAATACTTCAAGACCTCATAGTTTGGAGACATTCAATGAATGAAGTCACTTTGCAGAATCAAGAAGCTCAACACAGCCTCCAACCCAGTTTTTCACAAAAGAACATGTATGGAGATCGACTCCCACTTTGCTCTATTGAAAATCCTTTCCAAGGAAATTGTCACCGAATCTATTAGCTCAAATGGCCAACTGGCTGACATCTTTACAAAGCCTCTCAGAAGACCCTGAAGTTAATTTATTTATAACAAGCTAGGCACATATGCACTATATACTTGGGCTTGAGAAGAAGTGCTGGAAATAGTCATAGCACTTAATGTTGTGTTGGAAATAGTTTTAGCATTTAATCTTGTATTTAAAATGTTAGAAATTATTAGCATAGAAAATAGTTTTGCATAGTAAATTGTGTTAAAAATAAACAGAATTTAGGCCCATTTAGGGATCCTTAACAGATCCTAAATGGGCCAAGCATGGGGTCCTTAAGACCCCAAAATAGGCCCAGCTTGGCCCTTGATAAAGGGCCTAGCTGGGCCCTCCAACAGTTAGTGGAAAACTAGCTGTTGGAGTTTAGAGGAGCATATTCTTGATGATCCTCTTGATAAGAAGAGGATATAGGGAAAAGAGATGATCCTCTTGATAAGAAGAGGATATAGGGAAAAAACAATCTTCAAAATTTAGAGGAGCATATTCTTGATGATCCTCTTGATGAGAGCAATCCCTCATATAGGGAACAGAAGAAAAGAGATGATCATATTTTTATCATCTTACTAAACTTCTTAGATGAAACTCATAAAGCCACGATGACTTGTGCTCCCAATGCCAAATTGGTGTGGGACACAATGTTCTCCCTATATGGCCAAGAGTCCAATCTAGGAAGGATCTTTGAGTTGAAGAAACAAATTGCTAGCATCAAGGAGGGGGGAAAGTCTCTTCCTCAATACTTTGGTGAGCTCACTGACTTATGGAACGAGCTAATGACTCTCTGACCAGATTCAATTGATCTTAGAGTCATCCAAAAGAGAAGAGAGGGGCACAAAACATTTGCACTTCTAATGGGGTTGGATGACTCCTTCACTCATTTCCGACAAGAAATTCTACACATGAAAGAATTTCCTACATTCAGGGAAGTGCAAAACATAGTGCAAATGGTCGAAGTAAGCATGAGGATTGAGGAAAGCTCCAAGCTAAAGATGGAAGCTCACGGATTCACGGCTTCTCAAGACCTCATGGCTGTCAAGATCATCAAAAGGGAGGTATGCTCTCATTGCGAAAAGAAAGGACATACAAGGGATAAATGTTGGTTCTTACATCCTCACCTAAGACCAAAGAATTTCAAGCCAAAAGACCAACAAAGAGGCCCAAGTTTTAGAGCTCAAGCTATTGCCCAACAAGCAACTTCTCATGATCCAACAATGGCCGAGCTTGCTGCCCTCAAAACTACTCTTGAGAGTGTCACAAAAAGACTTCAACAAATCTCTCCTCTTGAAGGTACAATTCAAAAACCACTCACTAATTTGCATTCAGAAAATTTTCTTATAGATTCGGGTACCGACTATCATATGGTTAGAGATATTTCAAAAGTTAAAAGATTTAAAAACCTCTCTAACCATAAAATAGTACGAGTTGCTAATGGGCAAACTTTGAAGGTAAATCAAATTGGGAAAATTGATATTTTTGGAAAAACTACAAATGCTTTATAAGTTCTCAAACTTACCTCAAATCTATTGTTTATAAGTAAAATCACTAAGGATCAAGGGTGTAGAGTTGTTTTTGACCCAAATTCCGTTTCTTTTCAGGATCTCAAATCTAATCGATTGATTCGCAAGGGTTCTAAAAAAGGACTTTACTTTTTAGATCAAGAACAACGTGCACTTACGACACA
The DNA here is from genome assembly GCA_033439265.1 of Dillenia suffruticosa. NCBI lineage: Eukaryota > Viridiplantae > Streptophyta > Magnoliopsida > Dilleniales > Dilleniaceae > Dillenia > Dillenia suffruticosa. Next base: position 2,057,397 of record JAVTVX010000011.1, read on the forward strand.
TATCAAGAAAGATTCATCTCTTTGGCATAGACGGTTAGGACATCCTAGTGACCAAACTTTAAAAAGTCTATTCCCAAACTTAAACTATGAGAATAGATATTGTAAAGTTTGTATTTTGTCTAAAGAAATCCGAACTATGTATCCTATTTCTGAAATAATATATGAAAATGCATTTAATTTGGTCCATTCGAATGTTTGGACTTCTCCCATTATTTCACATTTAGGATACAAATATTTCATCACATTCATTAACCATAAGATTAGGTATAAATGGGTGTATCTTTTAAACATCAAAGATCAAACTCTTCAAGCTCTCAAGAGTTACGTAAAATATGTGACCAAACTTTATAATGCCAACATTAAATTCCTAAGATCCGACCATGGTGGTGAATTTACAAGTCACAATTTTGAAAATTATCTTAAGGACAATGGTATTATCCATCAACTATCATGTGTCTACACACCCCAACAAAATGGGGTAGCCGAACATAAGAATAGGCATATAATAGAAATTGCTAGAGTTATGATATTTTATGCAAACACTCCTTAAAAATTTTGGTGTGACGCGGTTAAAATCGCGGTTCATGTAATCAATCTCATGCCATCCGATGTTTTGAAAGGCCAATCTCCCTTAGAACTCCTTTTAGGAAGAAAACCAAAACTTTCTCACCTTAGAACATTTGGTTGCACATGCTATATTCATGTTCCTACGCATTTAAGAAACCAATTAGAACATAGAGGAAGAAAGTGTATATTTCTTGGGTATGTATCCTTTGAAAAAGGTTACAGATGCTATGATTGTTCTACTAACCGCACATACACATCGAACGATGTGATATTTTTGGAGAATGAGTTTTACTTTTCAGGAGAAGTAAATGAAATTCCAAAGGAAAGCTCTCAAACAATCACTTGGGATTTTCTAGTGACTCCCAATACTACTCAAGAAGTTGAAAATCCAATCAATGCTCAAGTAGCCGAAGAAAGTTCTCAAAATGAGGAAGAATGATCAAACCCTACGGATGAAAACTCACCACTTGATTCAGGGGGAGATCAAAGAACAAGTGAGGATGAGAACTCCTCACCAAGTTCAGAAGAGCCGAGTGACCCTCCCGTTCAGCTTAGGAGATCAACAAGACTTAAACTTTCACCATCAAAATGGGTCAACCAGAGATACCCTATTTATGATTACTACACCACCTCTCACATTTCTTTGAGCCATCAAGGTTTTTTGAGTGGCATAGATAAGGAATTAGAACCAAGAACGTTCGAAGAAGCTATCAAGGATCCTAGATAGAACGAAGCAATGAACAAGGAATTAGAAACTCTAACTAAGAATGGTACTTGGGAGATCACCCCTCTACCAAAAGGAAAGAAGGTCATAGGATGCAAATGGGTATTCAAAATCAAATATACAAGTGATGGTTCCATCGAAAGACACAAAGTAAGGTTAGTAGTAAAGGGATACACTCAAGCATATGGGGTTGATTACAAGGAAACTTTCGCACCGGTTACTAAGATAAACACTGTTCAAGTATTACTTTCGCTTGCAGCCAATTATGGATAGAATATGTTCCAAATGGATGTAGTAAACGCATTCCTTTAAGGAGATTTAAAAGAAGAAGTGTATATGCAACTTTCTTAAGGCCTCCAACATCAACAAAGAAATGTATGCAGCCTACATAAAGCAATTTATAGGTTCAAACAATCTCCAAGAGCATGGTACGCAAAACTAAATCTTCCTCTTCTTAGTAACGGTTTTACAAAATGCAATAACGATTCATCCTTGTTTATTAGAAGAAACAATAATAAAGTAGTAATTGTCTTAATTTACGTAGATGACATTATAATAACAGGCAATGACATCCATCTCATTGATATTATTAGAAATTTCCTAAAATATAGGTTTGAAATTAAAGATCTACGGAGACTAAAGTATTTTCTAGGATTTGAGCTAACCTATTGCCACAATGGGCCAGTTCTATCTCAAAAAAAAGATTTATTGCAAGAAACAAGAAAGTTAGGAGCTAGACCGGCTTGTAGTCCCGTCTCCACCTCTGAACCCTTAAAAAATGATGAGGAACCCTACGAGAATGTTGAGAGATACCGGTGGCTTGTAGAAAGGTTGATCTACCTCACCATCACTAGACCGGACATAGCCTATGCCGTGAGTCAAATAAGTCGGTACATGCATGCTTCTAAGAAGGGACATTGGAGACCAGCTGAAAGAATCCTCCACTATATCAAAGATTCCCCAGGATTAGGAATTTGGATGAAGAAAAATGAAAGCTCAGAAATTGAGGGATACTGTGATGCACACTGGGCAGGTGATTCTAAGGATAGAAGATCCACCACTGGATTTTGCATGTTCGTATGAGGAAATCTTGTTGCTTGGAAAAGCAAGAAACAGAGGGTTGTGTCTAGATCAAGTGCAGAAGCCGAATATAAGGCCATGGCAGCAGGCACTTGTGAGATAGTATGGTTAAAGGCCCTAGCAGAAGAGTTAGGGCTTAGAGTGTTAAAACTATGAAAAAAATTGAATAACAAGAAAGCATAAAACTAATAGAAACTTGATTGGATTTCAAAGTGAGAATACATAGAGATTTTGAGCTCTTGTTCATGGGTTACAAAGAGAAGGGGACAGGTATTTATAGGAGAAAAAGAGAGAGGGGGGACAAATGATGGCCCTCCAACTGCCAGAAATCTGGCCGTTGGAATCCTTTCCAGCGGCTAGTCTGCTGGCTGTTGGGAAGGGCTTTTAGGCCCTCCCTTCTTGGGCCGGAAGAGTGCCCTTTCTTGGGCCCGATGAGACTTCTTCTTGGGCTGAATTGTTTCACCAAATGTTCTTGGAGAGTGGGCTGCGGGATTTGATATAAAGGTTGAGAAATTCTGGGCTTTAGGTGATATTTATTTTCAACACTCCCCCTTAAGTTAGGTGCGAAGATGTTGATAGTGCCCAACTTGCCCAACATTTCTTGTAAGTGAGCTACGGTTCCTCCTTTTGTGAAAATATCCGCTAGTTGATCTTTTCCTTTGACGTGAGGTGTGATAATGAGTTTCTCTTCCACTTTTTGTTGGATAAAATGACAATCAACTTCTATGTGTTTGGTACGTTCATGGAAGACTAGATTGGAGGCAATATGAATAGCGGACTGATTGTCACAATGAAGTTTGAAGGGAGTTGTGACTCTGAACGCTAGTTCTACTACTAGGGCCTTCAACCGTACTATTTCACTAGCGCTAGCAGCCATTGCCCTATATTCGGTCTCCGCACTTGATCTAGATACTACACTTTGTTTCTTGCTTTTCCATGCAACTAGACTACCTCCTACGAACATGCAAAACCCGGTGGTGGATCTTCTATCTTTAGAATCACCTGCCAATTTGTATCACAATATCCCTCAATTTCTGAATTTTCATTTTTCTTCATCTAAATTCCTAATCCGGAGGAACCTTTGATGTAGTGGAGGATTCTCTCAGCTGCTCTCCAATGACCCTTCTTTGGAGCATGCATGTATTGGCTTATTTGACTCACAGCATAGGCTACATCTGGTCTCGTGATAGTGAGGTAGATTAGTCTTCCTACAAGCCGCTGATATCTCTTGATCTTTTCATAGGGTTCCTCATCGTCTTCTAAGGGTCCGGAGGTGGAAACTGGACTACAAGCCAGTCTAACTCCTAGCTTTCCTATTTCCTGCAACAAGTCAAGAGCGTATTTTTTTTGGGATAGAACTAGCCCATTGTGGCAATAGGCTAGCTCAATTCCTAGAAAATACTTTAGTCTCCCTAAATCTTTAATTTCAAATCTAGATTTTAGAAATTTTCTAATAATATCAATGAGATGCATATCATTAACGGTTATTATAATATCGTCTACGTAAACTAAGGTAATTACTATTTTATCATTGTTTTTTCTAATAAATAAGGATGAATCGCTATTGCATTTTGTGAAACCGTTACTAAGAAGAGCAAGGCTTAGTTTTGCGTACCATACCCTTGGAGATTGCTTGAGCCCATATATTGTCTTGTGTAGCTTACATACATCTCCTTCTTGATGTTGAAGGCCTTGAAGAAGTTGCATATATACTTCTTTTTCTAAGTCTCCTTGAAAGAATGCATTTGCTACATTCATTTGGAACATATTCCATCTATAGTTGGCTGCAAGCGAAAGAAGTACTCGAACGGTGTTCATTTTAGCAACCGGTACAAAAGTTTCCTTATAATCAACTCCATATGCTTGAATATATCCTTTTACTACTACCCTTGCTTTGTATCTTTCAATAGATCCATCACTTTTATACTTGATTTTGAACACCCACTTACATCCCATGGCCTTTTTTCCTTTTGGAAGAGAGGTGATCTCCCAAGTACTATTCTTAGTTAGAGTTTCTAATTTTTTGTTCATTGCTTCCCTCCATCTAGGATCTTTTGAAAATTCTTCGAATGTCTTAGGTTCAATCTCCTTGTCTATCCCATTCATGAATGCTTGATGGCTCGAAGAAACATGAGATGTAGTGTAATAATCATAAATGAGATATCTTTGGTTGACCCATTCTGACGGTGGAAACCTAAGTCTTGTTGATCTCCTAAGCTAAACTGGAGGATCACTTGGCTCTTCTGAACTTGGTGAGGAGTTCTCATCCTCGCTTGTTCTTTGATCTCCTCCTGAATCAAGTGGTGAGTCTTCATCCGTAGGGTTTGATCCTTCTTCCTCATTTTGAGAACTTCTTTTAGCTACTTGAGGATTGATTGGATTTTCAACTTCTTGAGTAGCATTGGGAGTCACTAGAAAATCCCAAGTGGTTGTTTGAGAGCTTTCCATTGGAATTTCGTTTACTTCTTCTCCTAAAAAGTAAAACTCATTCTCCAAGAATATCACATCTTTCAATATGTATGTGCGGCTAGTAGAACAATCATAATATCTATAACCTTTTTCAAAGGATGCATACCCAAGAAATACACACTTTTTTTTTCTATGTTCTAATTTGTTTCTTAAATGTGTAGGAACATGAATATAGCATGTGCAATCAAATGTTCTAAGATAAGAAAGTTTTGGTTTTCTTCCTAAAAGAAGTTCTAAGGGAGATTGGCCTTTCAAAACATCGGATGACATGAGATTGATTACATGAATCGCGGTTTTAACCACGTCACACCAAAATTTCTTAGGAATGTTTGCATGAAACATCATAGCTCTAACAATTTCTAGTATATGCCTATTTTTACGTTCGGCTATCCCATTTTGTTGGGGTGTGTAGACACATGATGGTTGATGGATAATGCCATTATCCTTAAGGTAATTTTCAAAATTGTGACTTGTAAATTCACCACCATGATCGGATCTTAGAAATTTAATGTTAGCATTATAAAGTTTGGTCACATATTTCACGTGACTCTTGAGAGTTTCAAGAGCTTGATCTTTTAACTAAAATACAAACTTTACAATGTCTATTCTCAAAGTTTAAGTTTGGGAATAGATGCTTTAAAGCACGGTCACTAGGATACCCTAACCGTCAATGCCAAAGAGATGAATCTTCCTTGATATGTGTCGTAAGTGCATGTTGTTCCTGATCAAAAAAGTAAAGTCCTCCTTTTCTAGAACCCTTGAAAATCATTCAATTCGACTTGAGATCCTGAAAAGAAACGGAGTTTGGGTCAAAACAACTCTACACCCTTGATCCTTCGTGATTTTGCTTATAGACAATAGATTTGAAATAAGTTTGGGAACATATAAAACATTTGCAGTTTTTCCAAAAATATCAATTTCCCTAACTTGATTGACCTTCAAATCTTACCCATTAGCAACTCTACACCAATTTGGCATTGGGAGCACAAGTCACCATGGCTTTATGAGTTTCATCTAAGGAGTTTAGTAAGATGATGAAAACATGACTATCTCTTTTCTTTCATTCCCTATATGAGGGATTGTTCTCATCAAGAGGATCATCAAGAATATGCTCCTCTAAATTTTTAAGATTGAGTGCTCTCTTCATGATACTCACCCATTGATAGTAATTTTCTCATTTCAATTGAATAGAAGAAATGTTTTGAATTTGGGTGAGGTTTATGGAAAGAAGAGAGTCACCCAACCTTGAAGAGGATGGGATCGTTTGACGCTCTGATACCATGTTAAAACTATGAAAGAAATTGAATAACAAGAAAGTATAAAACTAATAGAAACTTGATTGCATTTCAAAGTGAGAATACATAAAGATTTTGAGCTTTTGTTCATTGGTTACAAAGAGAAGGGGACAGATATTTATAGGAGAAAAAGAGAGAGAGAGAGGGGACAAATGATGGCCCTCCAACAGCCAGAAATCTGGCCGTTGGAGGGCCTCCAACGGCTGGCAGAACTAGCCATTGAAATCCTTTCCAACGGCCAGTCTGCTGGCTGTTGGGAAGGGCTTTTAGGCCCTCCCTTCTTGGGCTGGAAGAGTGCACTTTCTTGGGCCTGATGAGACTTCTTGGGCTGAATTGTTTCACCAAATGAGCTTAGAGAGTGGGCTGCAGATTTGATACAAGGGCTAAGAAATTTTGGGCTTTAGGTGATGTTTATTTTCAACATAGAGTCTCAACACCAATCAAGCTTTATTGTGACAATCAATCCACAATTCATATTGCCTCTAATCCGGTCTTCCATGAGCGCACCAAACACATAGAGGTTGATTGTCACTTTATTCGACAGAAGGTAGAAGAAAAGCTTATTGCCACATCTCATATCAAAGGAAATGATCAATTGGCAGACATCTTCACCAAGGGAGGAATATCGGCTCATCTTCAAGATATAATGGGCAAGTTGGGCACTATAGACATATTTGCACCCAATTTGAGGGGGAGTGTTAAAAATAAACAGAATTTAGATCCATTTAGAGATCCTTAACAGACCCTAAATGGACCCAAGCATGGGGTCCTTAAGACCCCAAAATAGGCCCAGCTTGGCCCTTGAGAAAGGGCCCAGCTGGGCCCTCCAACAGCTAGTGGAATGGGATCCTTAACAGGCCCTAAATGGGCCCAAGCATGGGGTCCTTAAGACCCCAAAATAGGGCCAGCTTGGCCCTTGGGCCCAGCTGGGCCCTCCAACAGCTAGTGGAAAACTAGCTATTGGAGTTTCCAATGGCTAGTTTCCACTAGCCGTTGGAAACTGGCTGGCAGGAGAGGGCAGTGCCCTCTCCTGCCTCTCCTCTCTCTTTTCTCTCTCCTTTGTGTTTTTTGTGTTCTATAAATAGTTAGGACCTTTTTCCTTGTAAAGTATGAACAAGTATTCAAAATCTCTATGAATTCTCACTTTGAAATGCAATCAAGTTTCTATTAGTTTTATGCTTTCTTTTTATTCAATTTCTTTCATAGTTTCAACAAATTGTCCTAGAGTTATTTCTTCTTGTAATTGTACAGTGTATTAATTCCTCCGTGCAGATAAAAACAAGTGTTCTGAGTGTTAATCACTCAGGCAATTCACCAAAACATTTCATAGCCTATTCTTGAGTTTCTTAAGTGTTTGGTTGCTAGGGAGTTGCATAACAGCCTCTTCGTTGCAGGTGACATCAATTGGGTTTGTCGTGTGAGCCTCCATGATTTATTTCTTTCCAATTTCAGAGATTTTGACCGGAGAAATGATGGTCACATGCTTTGGAGAAATGTGATTATGGCTATTCCCCGATACATTTGGAAGGAGTGGAACAATAGAATTTTCATGGATGATTCCATTGATCCTCCACTTCTTTGAAATAGGATTGTTTTTCATACATCTTTGTGGGCCCATTCGTCACATATTTATAAAGATTATAGTTTAGATGAACTGACGAGGGACTGGTATGCTATTACATATCAGTGTTCTGTATTAATCTTGTGTTTTCCCTTTAAGGATTCCCCATCCTTGGAGTTTTTGTAGGTTCCCTTTTTTTATCTAATACAATTTCTTTTACAATCAAAAAACAATTCAAAGTAACATGCCATTTGAGAAATGTCAATGGAAGACTGAGCAATCAACAATTTAAAGGATCCCTAAGTATCTTCTGTGCCTTAAGAAAACATTTTTTCTCACAAACTTTATATGTTAGACGGAATCCCAAGAGCTAGAAGAAAACCTGTTAAAACTTTGAGGAGATTGTGAGACAAAATGCAACTCTATAATCCAACTGCTAGCTTGGCCGTTAAAAGGGCATAATGGTTGAAATTTGATTTATATAGGTAACCAACTAGTTTGTGACATAAGCCTTGGCAGAGTTGAGTTAGTTAAAGCAAATACATAAAACCAAAAAGAACAGGCAAAGAACATAGTACGATACTCCTTGTATGGTAAACGCAAATGAGGATAAACTAGATGTATGTAAACAAAAGCTTTCAAATAATATAACAAATTGATGCAGTTCTTACCCACAATGACAATCCCTACCACACACGGCAGAAGATCCGGATGAAGAGCTACAGGAGCAGAATATGCCATCATCCTCCATGCGCCTTTTGATCTTCTTAGTGAGATATATATCTAAAATTAGTTAATATATGTACAAGAGTTCAAAGGAAAATGTTAGAATGCTTAAAAATGCAAAAATCCAGTCATGGCTGATGAACACTTCAAGCATGAGAAGATCAACGGAAGCAATTTCATGCACGAGAGCACCACAACATAATGATGGCAAAAAATATGCAACCATATCTTTGACAGGACAAATTGCACCACATTTTAAATTACATTGAGAGTGGCATCATGCTACCATGCAGATCAAACAATTAAAATGAAAAAAAAAAAAAAGCATTGCAGAAATTGAAGCTTGAGTCCACAACGTTATTGGATACTGCGCCTAATAAATGTGTAAGGAGTAGGTTTCCATTTATTGAACCAATCAGGAAGCTCAAACTCTACAGGATCTCCAATCTGCTTCAGCAACTTGTTGAATATGGCACCAGCACCATTTTGCTCAGAATTCTATTTTTCAGAAAACAAGGACAATAAGCCAACAAATTAACTAAACCAATATTTTACAAGAAGCCAACAAGCACAAGAACTACAAAAATAGATGTCCAATGTAAAGGCCCAAAACTGGTCATTGTGATATATTTGTATTGCTAGCCTCCCCGGGCTAAAGCTTCCTCACCCTATTACAACAACAATTTGGCTTTTTCTCTTATACAACTTGGTCAACCTATTGTTCGTTTCTTTTTTTTTTTTTTTTTTGAAGGATATCTTGTCCTTGTCTATTAAGTCCAATACAACTCATAAATATTCTCTTCTTAATAAAAATATTTTTTAAAAAAAGAGTAAAAACTAAGGGTTCAAAATTATATTCCAAAAAATTGTCAAGGGAATTAAAAAACACTGACAATCAGAGAAGTAAATCCAATAATAGTACAGAGTTCAGGAGTGAAGAATTAATATCAATAAGATTTTCACAATGGTGAAATGTCTTAGAGATGAGAGCCCTTTAGAAGAAAAGGATACAGAAATCATGTTCAGTGAACAAATCTTTATCACGAAAACTCTATGCAAGTGGGACATACTCTATTCTATGAGCAAGTTCTATGAAAAAATGCTTATTTTTTCTGGCTCTCCAACAAATTAGGTGAAGTGGAGTTCAAACAGCAAAGTGTAGAGCACAAGGGTGAATGTAGGTAGTTGGGTATATCATGTTCAAACAAAGATAATACAACACAAGGAAGATAATAAAAGGCAATGATTAAAACCTTCTTTAGAGCAGGCATTATGGCAATTTGCTTCCCCACCTCCAATATTTGAAATCAGTTACCTACATATGCAACAAGATAAATTAGTACATGGATTTCAAAATCAGCATCAATATAACCGTCAAGAGCTCCAAAATATATCATTATATCACAAGATTGTTCAGAAACTCAGAAACGACAGGTCGCCAATGCCCGAACCCCCCCCCCCCAAAAAAAAATTTACATACATACACGCAAGGGGAAAACATGTCTGACAAAAAAGCGCTCCATCTTTGCACAAAAGTATTTAACCAACAGAATGACATGGAGAAAAAAGAGCGTACATCAAGGACTAGCACCGAAAAGAGTAACAAAGGCACCACTTAATCTACAAATTTGACGCATTTTGCACAGGATTAAAATGATCCTAACGAGGGGCTATTTTTAGGGGGCGGAATACACTACAAGATCTCAAGTGTATTAAAAAATTTTAATATCTAAAAGAATAAATCATTTTCAACAGTATGCTATAAACTAGCAATTCAAAATAAACTGAATTTGAAAATCATAAACAAATTGATTGATAAACTTTTACATAATAATGTGAATAATTTATTTTTGAGGAAATCATGTAATTTTTATAAAGAAAAACATTATGTGAAAAAGTACATGTACTAGGATAAGTAGAAAAGTCATCCTCACATCACATTAGTGGATTTTAAAAGACATACTTCTAATTCAAATACGGTAGAGATTATGCTAAAATAAACAAGTATAAACATATGAAGTAGGAAAATAAATGTCAGATTCAACTTAAATTCATTAAACTAAAAAAAAAAAAAAAAAAAAAAACCCATTTATGGTAAAGTAGACATTGATAGTCCAAAATTGATCATATTTCTCTAACAATTAATCAATTCATTTGTCATCAATTAAAGAAGAAAAATTGAACGAATGTATGGTAAAGAAGAAAATCTGAAATCAAATTTTATGGAAAGAAAAATTGGCAAATGAATCATAAATACAAAAAAAAAAAAAAAAAAAAAAAGCAAGAGATATAGTGGACAAATCTCTTTTAGAGAATAAAGAGTGTCTAGATGAGTGGCAGTAGGTGGGTGGGAAAAGAGAGAGGTGGAAAGTAGAGAAGTTCAAGAAAAATATTAAAAAAAAAAAAAGAAACGAAAAAGTATGTTGTACACCGAGGCAAATTTTCAAGTGAACCAAGTGCAGTGGTCTTCACTCACACCGAAAAATCAAACAACCAATGATATGCACAAAATTACAGATTATATTACTATTACTAAACAAAAATAGGGAAAGATATACATGGGCCACAATAATCTCTTGTGACTGATCTAAAAGAAGTGGTTATGGGGTGAAGGACAAATAACATTTAAATCTTGTTAAAAGAAATTTAGGGGCAGATTCTTTTCTTAAAGTTAATGGGGGCAAATCATAAATTTTACCGGGTGAATTACAAATTTTAGGGGTGAATACAACTAAGAGTAATAATTTTAAACATTTTACACAGAAAAACAAAAATAAAAAATAAAAACAAAGACCCCCCGGGGCGCCCCGGGGTAACCCAATCATAAGCAATTTTCACAAAATAAGCTAAGGTATTCATGATTCAAACAACCCAAAACAGACGTCAAATCACATAACATTCAAAGATGAAGATTTGGAAGAAATTAAAATATTCGATAGTAAAGTAAACAACATGAGAGATTGAGAGAAGAAGAGAGGTTTTTTTTTTTTAAGAATCGAACCAAGAAGAGATACTAAGCATCCAGAAGGAGGTAGCCTGCAAAGTGGGATGAGGAATTGCATCGAACACCTGGCAGACAGTCAGGTACGCAGACAAAACTGCAACCGCAAAATTTCTAGAAAAGAACACATAACGGAGAAATGATAATTGGCGTAACTAGCGGGTCATGGATAGCACTGTCACTGTCGCAGACTCCTTAGAGGGCTAGACTCGGATCTCAAACAACAATTAACTCATTGTAATGTTGAACGGAGACACAATAGCTTCATTGAATTTGACAACGTTACAAATGGATCGAGGATAATCGTATTACCTGATGCAGACGTCGAACCACGAAGTTGGATTGATATCCTATTGTACAATTTTAATTTAACTCTAATTTGAAGGTAGCCAAATTCCAATTCAAGAATTCATTGTGGGGAGAGAGAGAGAGAGAGAGAGAGGGCGGGAGGGAGGAGGCAGTTAATAGAGTTGCAGAGAGGGACGAAGAGGTGAGCCCCTTGGCAAATTCCTAGTGTCTGACAGCTCTCCTGATCATCCCGTGTCGCGGGTAACAAAAATGGGGCCAAATTTTAAATTAGGATCAACCAGTACGATGAGAACCGAACTGAACAGTTCACCGGTTCACGGGTTGAACCGGGTTGAACCACCTGTTATACTCGTTCCACAATTGGGTTCGAGTACTATTTATAAGCTCTGGTAGGCATCTTGCCAAACATCTTGTGTCCATCATTCCCTGCCTTCGGCATTCACTTGTGACCCAAGAATGCCTGAACTATTCAATGACTGTGCACCCATCACTTAACCAAAAGGGTTTCTTCTCCCCATAGGCACAAACCTAATTAAACAAACAAAATCGGTACTGTGAAAAATTTGAAGAATTAAGATTATCTCAATAGGGATCAAACTCAAAAGAGATATTTTGTAATTAGTTCTATCTCGAGTAATTGTTTCCAATTAATTCTATCTTTTCAGGAATCTTTCCAATGTCACAATTCAAAGCAATTTCACAATAATTGCATTTTGCTTTCTGTTTTACATCACAATCATGAATAATTGACGAAGATTTCTAAGGAAGCCATAACTTGACATATTTGTCTCTAATTTATAGGTGCTTTTTAGTCATGGATCGAAAAAGAGAAAAAGAAATCGGGCAAAAGAGAGAAAAAGAGAAAGGAAGGATGTCACCAGGGTACTTTTTGCTCACAAATTTTTTCCCCAAAGTGATGCATGCCAATGTCACGCACTAGTCTTAGCAATGCACTCTCTCTCTCTCTCTATTTGTGCTTTTCTCTCTCTGCTTACTCCTCTCTCTCACGACATTCATTAAGGCAAATGGAAAAGCAATGCACACGGCTTTATACGAACCCTTTCCCAACCTTACTTTATTGCATACAATACAATTATAAAGATGATTACACGATCAATTTACAAATCTCCTATGAGATTGAACCCTAACATGAGGTTTACCTATGTTCTCACAGAATGCTTGCACTCAAACCTTAGTTTACCTTAAATTGCCTTATATGACTTGAATGCCACACCCTATAAATCTATTGTGCAGTTGACATCCTAACTGCCAGGATCCACTTTACAACACCATATTGCATAATTACAGAGTATTCTAGCGTTAGTGACATGAGTGATGCTCACACATTCTCTACCTTGCTCCACAAAGCCTAATTTGAAGGTCATGCAAAGCCTACTCCAACCAAACTGCTGTAGTTGGCTTTAATCATAGACGGAATGGCCTTTTCACGCCCTCAACGTGTTCCTACATTGATGCCCCTACTCTATACATTGAACTACTTGTGTAAACATGCTTGGACAGCTCAACACCATGTCACAGTACCATTTCATGGGCTGCTCTGAGCTGGCATGCCCTGTTGGCTTCATTGCTTGTGACATTATTTCTTTAATGTCTTAAAACTCCAATGTCTTGAACCTTTAACAAAGAAAAGGCTTCTGCTTGAACCAAAGTCTTCCTTGATCCCCACTAAGCCACCATGGCTCATGTGCTGAGCATCGTGCCATCTCTACTCTTGCGCCATGGTCTTCCCTTAACCCAGCCTAGTGTTGCGTTGAAAGAGTCTCCATAGCCTCCTTTTGTCCATTACCCTTTGATTGCTTGGGCCAAATGTTACTTGGCCCAATGCACCCCTTTGGCTCCACCGAGCCATGGCTTATACTGACCAGACCTCTAGCACATGCCATATGTCAATGGGGTCACATTCCTCCCCCACCAGAAGAATTCAATGTCTCCATTGAATACCTCTTTCAGTAGTCTTGAATCTGCTTCTTAAGCAGTACCTTGTCTCTAATATTGACAATATCTTGCTTGAGTAGTACTTTATCTCCAATGTTGTCACATTCCTCCCCACTAGAAGAATTCGATGGTCGAGCCTCCAAATGTGTAGATTAACTTGAGCAGCACCTTGTCTTCAATGTTGAACTCCAATAGCCTTCTCTTTAGGTTGGTAAATTTCTGCATTCTCTTTACAACTTTAGTAAGACTATCCCTTGCTTCTTCTATCAATTTCTATAAGGTCTATGCAAATAGTGTAGTAGGACATTTTACCCTTACCTGACTAACTTCATGGATGTTCTTGGCTGAAACTATATCACCAACTTAAAAGAATTCTTTCCGGTGCTTGAGTTTATGTACAAATTATAGACAAATTAGGTTGGTTCCAATAGCTCTGCCCAATTCGTTTAGCTGGTTGTAACATAATGTCTTAAGTATTCTTCCAAAATTGCATTAACTCTCTCTGTTTACCCATCGATTGGGGGGTGATAGGCCGTGAAAAACTTCATATCAGTCCATAGCAACCCAAACAAAATTTTCCAAAACCTACCTGTGAACCATGAGTCTTGATCACTCACTATATCCTCTAGAACTCCTCAATACTTTACCATATTTTTGAAAAACAAATCAGTAGTATTCTCAGTTGGACATGTAAGAGAAACATTAGCAAACCTGTATACTTGAAAAATATGTCCACAACCACCAAGATTATGCCTAAGTTCTGAACTTTAGGCATGTTTGTGATGAAATCTATGCTCACGCACTCCATGACCTATCCAGAATAGGCAAAAACTATAGAAGGCATGGCTCCACATACCTTTCCACTTGGCACACCAAACAAGACCTCGCATATACCTTCATATCCTACTCCATTCTTAGCCAAAAGTATCTTAATTCAGCAAGACATATGTCCTTTTCATCCCTAGATGTCTTGCCTATTTGGAGCGTACCTCCTTGAGCAACTTACAACATAGTTCTCCACTGTTTGAAACATAAAGTCTCCTACCCTTGGCATAAAGTAAGCTATCCTTTAGTCAATAATGCTGCACCAAGGCTTCCTCTACTCTCTTCTTTAGATCCTGATAGAAATCATCTCCTTGGCTCTCTTGCCTTAGCCGTGGCAAGAAATCAACTTCCACCATGGTCTATGTAGTCGCTAAGTGATCCATCTCTTTGCAGCTCAATGCATCCGCCACTTGGTTGTGCTTGCCTGACTTGTGTTCCCATTGAAAATCAAACTCGATCAAGAGCTCTACCACCTTGCTTGCTTAGAAGACAGGTTCTTCTGTGAGGCACAATATATATTAGCCACATTGTCTGTCCAAACCAAGAACTTTGCCCCCGAGCAAGTAGTGTCACCATGTCCTCAAGAAATCACCATGGTTGTCATCTCTTTCTCGTGTGCTGAGAATCTTTGCTTGGCTTTCTTAAGTTTTTTTGCTATCAAAGGCCACGGGATGACCTTCTTACACTAAGACTCCGCCTACTGCCCTATCTGAAGTATCGATCTGCATTTGAAAGGAAGGGTGAAGTCGAGCAGCCTTAGCATACGCTCGGAGGCCATAGCCTCCTTTAGGGCCTCAAAGGCCTCTTGGCAACATGCATTCCACTCCTATGGACCATCTTTTTTCAGCAAATTAGTCAAGGGGCAGCCTTTCATGAGTAGCCTTGGATGATTTTGCTATAGTAGTTGGCCAACCCTAAGAATGATCATAATTTAACTATTTTACTTAGAGCTTTCCACTCCAAAATGGCACCAACCTTTTGAGCATCCATGTACATAAGTCCTTGGCATATGATATGGCCAAGAAACTTGATTTTCTTCTAGCAAATCTCAAACCTTTCTGCCTTGACAAATAGCCTATTCTCCCTAAGTTTTTGCAGCACTTTTTTCCAATGGCTTAAGTTATCCTTAAAAGGCTGGATGTAGACCACTATATTATCTAAATAAACCACTACAAATGTGTCCAAATACTTATGGAACATATCTATCATAAGATTACAGAAGATTGTCGGTACGTTTGTCAAGCCAAATGGCATGACTAGGAACTTGAAGGAACTACACCGTATATCACAAGCTGTCTTTAGTTCATCATTTTCTATCATTCTCATTTGTCAATAACCTGACTGGAGATCCAATTTTGTGAAGTATTTCACCTTCACAAGACAATTGAACAAGTCAACCACCAATGGCATGGGATACTTGTTCTTCATTGTTACCTTTATTCAAGACCCAGTACATACATTTACAGCGAGCCATCTTGCTTCCTTTAGAACAAAACCAGGGCACCAAAGAAAGCTTTTGAAGGCTAAATATAGCCACTATCCAATAGTTCCTTCAGCTACTTTTGTATTTCCTCTAGTTCCATAGTTGACATACAATAAGGAGTCTGCATATGTAGCTATGCTCCAGGCAGCAACTTGATGCGATAATCGTTGGCTTGATAATGGGGTAACTCTTTAGGCTATTATGCAAGGAAGAAATCAGCAAAATCCCTCAAAATCTCAACAACTTGTTGAGATACCTACTCCTCAGCATTCACCTATTTGGTTTGTACGTTGGCAGCCAAATAAGTAGATAGCCCCTTCTTTAGTCCTTACTTTACTTGCGGGGCTAAAATGAGGTCAAAGGAGCCTCCTTCCTCTGCCTTCACAAGGTCTATTGCCGACATAAAAAAATGGTGCCCTATCATCCATAATAAACAGACCACAAAGGTGGGGTAATGACATTTGCCTAGGTCTGCACCAAGAACTCCAACCCTAGCACCATGTTGAAATCATCCAAGTGGACTGGTATGAAGTCAAACTTACTGTGTCATGTGCTAACTTTGAGATTAGTACTCCTTGCCAATCTAGTTCCATAGTCCAAACCGTGACATCTCCCTTTCAACTGCAAAGTTATGAGTGGCTCCCTTATCTACCATTGCTAATGCAGCCATACCATTCAAGGTGATTTGAATATACATGAGGAACCTATAATCCCCTGCCCTCATTGCATTCACAAGTTACAAAAGATTTACCTGGGTTGGCTCATCCGAATCCAATCTTGCTCCTTGGTCCTCCCCCACCAAAGCTAAGAGATTCTCTCACTTAAGGCACTCTGCAGCAAGGTAGGGACCACTGCAGATGAAGCACCCTCCCTTCAGCTTGTCTTTGACTTGATTTTGAGAGCCTCTATTGTTAAGAATTTCCCTTATCCTTTTTTCAATGGCTATTTCATTTGCCCTTTTTCATTGGGCTCGGGTTGGTATTAACACTAGGAGCCGGGATCTTGAAGTCCAACAAACCATCAACAACAATAATTGCCGAAAGAAGGTCCTTCACTCATTGCCTGCAAACTCAGCCTAGGCCCAAAGTTGCAGCCCTAACATGAAGTTAGAGAATTTATCCTTCTCAGGCATATTGTGAATGTCCTACTTCACCGAGTTGAAGTCTTTCACATACTCAAGCTTCTTCAAGACTTCTCTTACAATCCATGTAGTATTATACGGAAGGAATTGCTCCTTTAATTCTCTTTTCAAGGCCAGCCATTTCGAGATTGGTGGCCTATATTTTTTTACCAAAATATTGCAATTTTGTTTTAAAATTATTAAAATGACGTATTTTTTTTCTTTCCAAATATATTGATGTCGCGTTTAGAGAACGTGATATCAGTATTACATTTCTAGACCGCAACATCATTCTTTTTTTTTAAAAAAAATTGTTTTAGATGTCACGATTAGGCCTGTTATGATATTCGGATAGTGTCACGGGTACTCGTGACACTACCCGGTCAAATCTCGATCTCGAACTCGGTCAACTCGAGCTCGGGTCGAGCTCGAGCTCAGTGATTCCTATCTCAAGCTTGACCTCAAGTCCATATTCCTTCAAGCTCGAAGCTCATCGAGCTACCTAGTGCCCTCTCAAAACCTAACCCTTGCCCTTCCTATCATTTCCCAGCCGCACACCCGTCTCCACTCGAAGGGCAATCGAAGGTCCGTGATGGTGATCGAAGATCTGCTCTCTCACCATCGCAATGGAAGGGCGATCGAAGGTCTGCTCTCTCACCATTGAAAGGCGATCAAAGGTCTCTGCTCTCTCGCCATCGCCTCCTCGCGCGATGGTCTCCTCCTCCTCTGACCATCGCGCGATGGACTCCTCCTCCACTCACCATCGCTATCGACTACTATGTGCGATGATCTGCCTTCCATCTCTGAATCAAAGGTAAGCTCTCCCTCTCTCTCTCTATCTCTCTGTCTCTCTCTAGGGTTTTTGAGTTTCCTTCTGCTTTGCCTGAATCTCGGTTTTGGTCTCGGTCTCCTTCTCCTCTCACCATCACGATCCGTCTAGCTCTTGCCTTTCGTCTCCTTGAATGAAGGTAAACTCTCTGTCTCTCTGTCTCTCTAAGGTTTTTGAGTTGCCTTCTGCTCTGCCCGAATCTCAGTTTCAGTTTCGGGCGTGGGTTTAGGTGTTGTCGTAGGTGCGGGCACGGGCACAGATTTGGGTATTGCCTCGTGAGGCCCATGACACTCGAGCTTGAGCTTCTCGATGACTGGCTCAATGAGCTCGAGCTCTATAATGATTGGCTCGACGAGCTCGAGCTTGAGCTTGAGCTCACCTGCCGAAGACTCGAGCCGAGCTTGAGTATTGTGATACCCGAGCTCGACTCGGATGTTATAACAGGGTTAGTCGCGATCACAGATTGTGACATCAACTTGGATTTAAAAAAGTGCTTGCTTGGCCCACTCACCTGTGCACTTCTTTGGCAAATATGAATTGCAGAATTAATCTTGTGACATCATTTGATATATTAGTTGACACTACAACACTTTCTCTCACTTTAATACACAATACCTCTCTCCCTCTCTACTCTACTCTTCCTATTCCCCTATCCTATTTGTACTTAAGCTCCTATTTATTGCAACCCTAGCCTGGCCTCACTTTTCCTTCTCCATGCACATCAAGACGTACACACACACACTCTCTTTTATTAGCTGGCACTACAACATCTTTCCCTCTTTTCAATATACTTGTATCTCTCTTCTTTCTCCAAATACTTAAATTCCAATCACATTCAAGTTTGTGTCGCGATCTATGACTGCAACATACATGTCGCAATCCCAAATCATGACATCTAAAGCAATTTTTTTTTAAAAAAAAATGAATGTGTCATATTTTGGAAGTGTGATACCAATATCACGTTCTCCAAATGCAACAACAATATATTTGAAAAAAAACTATATCATTTTAATAATTTTAAGCTAAAATTACAATACTATGGTAAAAAACCCGATGGCCAATCTGCATTTAGGTTATCTTGTACACGAATCCTCTACCAAAGCTCATCTTTGGCCAAATATATTGTTGTGACTTTGACTTGTTCTTCCTTTAGGATTGGAGTAGCTTTAAAGTATTGCTCTATATCTCAAAGAAAGTTTTTGAACTCATTTTTGGCTTAGGCAATCTTACTCAAGAAGGGCTAGTTACCGTGTTACGAGCTCTAGTACTAGTCGCCTTAGAATGCTGATTTCCTCATCCATTTTTCTGAGTTTTTCCATCATTATTTCATTGAGAGAGAGACTAGGGTTGGTGGACGATAATACCACAGCTGCAAGTCTTGTGCCAAGAAGTCTACTGATGCTACAAGCCTAAACACTTGTATAGCTAATGACTGTAGTTGATCAAACAAAAAGACTTCAGGAAGAGTTTTGAGCAAGCCAAGAGCCTCCTCCACTTGTGGCAACATGTCATATGTGTTTACAGCAGCCATGGAAAAGCAACTTTGGCTATAATATCAATTGTCATACACTAGTCTCAGCCATGCACTCTTTCTCTCTCCCTCTCTCTGTTCGTGCCTTTCTTTATTTGCTCACTTCTCTCTCTCACTAAAATAAATGGAAAGCAATGTACACAGCTTTAGGGGAACCCTTTCCTAACCTTGGTTTATTGCACATGATACAATTATAAGGATGATTATACGAGCAATTTACAAATTTCCTCTAGGATTGAAACCCTAACCCTAGATTTACATGTGTTCTCACAGAATACTCGCACTTAAGTTTTAATTTGCCTTAGGTTGTCTTAGATGGCTTGAATGCTACCCCAACCCTAGATTTATAAAGCCATTGTACAGTTGACATTCCCACCTGCTAGGATTCACTTTAGAACACCATATGGCACGATGATAAAGCAATATAGGGTTAGTGGCGCGAGTGTTGTTCACACATTCTGTACTTTGCTCCTCAAACCTTAATTTGATTTGAGCAAACTATTGTAGTTGGCTTTGATCATGGATGAAATGGCTTTCTCACGTCCTCAGCATGTTCGTACATCGATGCCCCCACTCTGTGCATTGACCTGCTTGTACAAATGTGCTTGGAAAGCTTAGCACCATGTGATAGTGCCATGTCATGTGCTGCTTTGAGCTGGCATACTTTGTTGGCTTCATTGCTTCGACATTATTTTCTTAATATTCTAAAACTCCAATACTCAAACCAAAGTCTTCCTTCGTCCCCACTAGGCTACCATGGCTCATGTGTTAAGCCATGTGCCATCTCTACTATTGGGATGTGGTCTTCCCTTAATCCTACCCAATTCTACCTTGAAAGAGTCTCCCTAGCCTCCTTTGATCAATTCGTCTTTGACTGCTCGAGCCAAATGTAAATTGGCCTGGTGTCACGCCCCGACTTGCCCCTGGGTCGAGCACGCGACAACCACCGCGGTATCTCGATACACGAGCACAACATCCCACGTATCGAGACACCATAAGGCTAATAACAACATCCAATTGAATGTATCACATACCAATTCAATTTCCAAGTCATCACAATGTGTCTCAATGCATCAATATATCAAATCAATGAGATTTATCATTTTTACAAGTCAACATAAGTATAATACAGTCATCCCAGGTATATAAATACAATGGTCAGCTAAATGGTCCAAATATAACAATAACCTCAAATGATTTTCGCGAAAGAGTGGGTAACCGTAGCCAAGTCCGGTGTCTCCGAAATGCCCAACAAAATCAAAGACCTACTAGCCTTTAATCCAAGGCTAAACCTGTAAGATGGGAATGTGAGGGGTGAGTACCTAAAGGGGGATGGTACTCAGTAAGTGAGGGGATTGATATCGTACTATTAATTTCAGTATGAACTTGGAGTGTCAAAGCATAAGGTAAAAAAATATCCACAGTGTGCAAACCGATCATGTCATTTCAAAACCATATATCATACGCACATATCAGAAAGCAAGATATGCATCCAATATTTACATCAATGTCATGAAGAGCCGGCCAATGAAATATTCCCGGCAAGAGTCTATCTCGACCAGTGACAGGCGCATTGGGGGTTTTCACAATGCATGTATGTAAAACAATAGCTATCTACCCTAATATTGGCTGCAGGCTGATCCAACAAGCCCGCAATTATCACAAGTACAATCATCAACATAGATCCGACATTTGGGGGATAGCTCTGGCCAAAGCGTATCCGGACACAATGAGTACCTCTGCCAAATGTCCTTTGTAGCTACGGAATATTGCTATACAGCGGGGAAATGGGGGGAACCAAGCTCATATCGTGGTAAATGCTATACAGCGGGGGAATGGGGGGCACCAAGCCCAAAGCGTGGAGTCATCACAGGGCATCCAACACAAATCACATGTTCAAATCCAGGTTATATGAAACTGTGTACCAATAGATATGAAAATCATATAAATATCATATATTATGAAAAAGTGGAATAATATCATTTGTGAAAGTGTATGGATGCATATCAAACAAGTCAAGTAATTGGAAAACTCCAATGGTCACAAAAATATGTGTAAAGCATATATGAAAATCCAAAAGATCTGTTTATCACCCGGTTGAAATCGTGCTATGAAAAGCATTAAAAACAGAATTTTCCAATCAATAGCAGACGTCAAAGTTACACTCACAGTTTGGGAGGGTAACGCACTCCCTAATATTACCACGAAATGTAAATCAAGTGCTCCCCTCATTCAAATTAAATAACTCTTATGCAGAAAAATCAGTCTGCAGATTTTCAAACCTGTGCAGTCATGGAAAAAAAGTTATAACTTTTCGCACAAAACTCCGTTCTAAGTGAAATTTTGACATGTAGGTAACTTCATGACTACAACTTTCATTTTATACACTTCATCAAATTCACATCACAGAATTCCCAGAAATCCTCACTTTGTTTCAGTCATATTCCAATTTCACCTTTTGTCCAATTTTTGTACAGAAACTATAACTTTTATTCTACTTATCAAAACTTAATGAAATTTTGACATGTCATTCCCAACATAGGTCTACAATTTTTGTGTTTTGAGTTTCATTCAATTATACCGATAAAGGGGTTGAAATAAATCATGATCAGAACAGACAGTTTTCTGTTGGAAATAAAATTTTCTGTCAACACATCTTTAGAAAAAAAAGTATAACTTTTGATTCCCTCTTGCGTTTTAGCTGAAATTGTTATATGTGGTGGACAAGAATAATAGCTACAGTTATTATGTTTTGAGTTTCTCCAAAATAGAACTGGAAATGGTTCGTTTATGCACACTAATGTTATAGTTCGAAACAGAACAACTTTCTGTCAGATTTCAGGAAAATTGCCATAACATTTGGCACAAATATCTGATTAAGGTGGTTCTTATTTCGTTGAAAAGATAAGATTTGGATTTACAATTTACTTAGCTAGACCATTTTCAAATTCTGACTATAAGATATCTTAAAACAAATATGAATTCACGGACAGAAATGAAGTCTAAAGCAAAACAGAACAGAAATTTGTTTACCTCAATTTCTTTGCCTTCCAAAACTTAAACAAGCTTTCCACTTAGTCCCAACCTTTGGTCACCCTATGTACACCAAGTTAAGAGTCTCCCTTTGGGTTCAAAACAAAATATTGTATTCTAAGATATAAAAGAAGACCTTATCTTTTAAATGTGTCTAGAGATTTGAAGACGTTTTCCACCAAAATCCTTTCCTCCTAGATTAGGATCACTCATTTTCATTCTTGACTCTTGAAGAAATGAAGAATGCACTACATTTTCCTCTCATTCCTCTCATTCCTCTCACTTACATATTCTTCATGGTTCACAAATGAATGGGTTTGAATTTTGTTTTTTATTTTTACTAACACACTTCATTCCCAAAAGTCAATGATTGGTACATCACCAACGTATCTCCATTTAATGTTTGTTTTTTCATCCCATACTACACCCATGCTAGTTGGTCTCAAAAGTCAAGAATTGCCTTTCCCAACATGCTCTCCACGTCCAACAACCTTCCCCCCATGTTTTGGTATTAATTACTTGTCAAATTTGTCTCTTATTAATAACAATTTAGTCCTCAAACTTACAAAAATTATAAATTGACCCCAAAAACTTTTATAATTTCTAATTGGATACAAAATCTCATGTTGGGCATAATTTAATTCATCCCGTGTTAAAACGTGGTCATTTAGTCTTTCTGAATGGTTTTCAACTCAAATTAGGGTTTGTCGATGATTTCTCTGAAAATCGTCGATCGATTTTTGTATCTGCCCTTATTTAATGCTTGTGAGCATTAGAATTGATATTTCATAGTTTCGAGTCGTTCGTAGTTAATTTCGGACAATTTAAGTTTCGGTATTTACTTATATGTCCTCCAACTTTTGATAATTTGAAAACAACCTCAAAAGTTCCCAAAATTACACGCTAGGCCCAAAATCACATATTATGCCCAATGAGACTAATTTCAAAATTTAATATGATCGTCTCGACGCTGTTTGTCAAAATCGGTCCAAATTAGGGTTTACGGACCAAATTCTTAACTTTTGCCGTTTTAACCCTAAAAACAATTATTTATCAAATTTAAAAATTTTCTCACTCTCAAAACACATCTTATCATTATAGGACCATTTGTGGTCTATTTCAAAATTATTCACTTTTGCCTAAAATTTGGAGCAAAATTTTTCTGGGAAAAATTATCGGAAAAATTTATGAGTGAAATTTATAAATGGATTTATGAAAATCACCATATATATAAAGGAAAATATGATACATGAGCATACACCAAGGGTCAGTGTTACCTCTGGTACACCCCTTTGGCTCCACTCCTTTGGCTTGTGTTGGCCGAGGCTCTAGCACATGCCACATGTCACGCGGGTTAGAAAGGGTGAGAGAGAGAGAGAGAGAGAGAGAGATTTGTATTGTCGATAATGAAGGGTGGCCAGAGATGGAGATGATGTTGTAGTTTGGCCCGAAAAGAAGCATCATGTGTTTGTTCTTGCAATTTGGGAATGAGAAGTGGAATAGAGAGAATAAAATTTTATTCTGTTAAATTTTTGCAATTTTTAGAATCGATTGACCGGTTTGGTTCACAAGGGTCACGGTTTTGACAAAAATTGACTGTTTTAGACGAGTCAATCCAGTTTAGTTATATGAATGATTTAGTACATATAATGGACTGGTTAAGATGCTGATTTATTATTTCTCTAATTAAACTTGCTGGTCCAATCTGATTCGGATAACTTTTTGGCTGGTCCTTTCCATACCTTTTCAAGGGTCATTTGTTACATTTAAGGGCAACTCTTCTATTTCAAGATTAAAGTTACCATTTTCAAACCAAAATACCTTTTCTTGATTTGTTTTTATAATAAAATTTCTATTACTATTTCTTTACGAACACTTATAAAATCATTATATTCGTAACAAGTATATAAATCACTTATACAATTCGAGTACCAAAACAAATTCTATTGTAAATTTAAAACTTCCTTAATACAATATTTTAAACCATATTTACAACAACATGAATCTCAATTACCAAACATACACCATGGTTGGTGCTACTTTTCTTTACCACACAATTCATGCCTTTGTTATACTCTCTCAAACAAAACATGAAAACCGATCTCTTATTTGAATTTGTCAATCCTAGTTAATGGTCTTTTTGAATGAAAGGGATTTGTGAAGAATGGTAGAGAAATAAGGAATAAGTGCAAAGCTGTTGCTATGAAGCCTATAGATTGAATGGCATTATGAAATATAAATGATGTCATAAAAAGAATATAATTCTATAATAGTTTAAATATTATCCTATATTACTGTTTTAGATAATGTTAGACATATTTTGATCTAAACTATTAATGCAACAAAATTGCAACTATTCAATTTTTCTTCTTTATCTTATTCTTTGTTAGGGTCATATTTTTTTAGGAAATAGAATTTTTTTGTATTTTTTTGTTTTAATAAATTTAGATTTGTTGTTTCGAACCAATTATTATATATGAAAAGAATAACTCTATAATTTGTATACGACCTAATAAGGTGTGCATGCCTTGGATAAAATTAGGTTTATGGAGAGGTTTCGTAACATTGCTTTAATTGTTTTGAAGGCAAAAGAGAGTTATTTGGGATTTGTGAAAGTGCAAACACACTTTGTTTAACCTTGAATTGAAAGAAAAAAAAACTATAAATGAAGACAAATAAAAAAAAAGAGTTAGAAGTTGACTTCATTTTATGTTTGAATTCGAATTTAAATCGGAGAAAATCTTATAATTAAATTTATGATATCTCTATTTTTAGGTGTTTCTAAAGTCCCTATGAGTATTGATACACAAGGGACCCTAGGTATCATATCGTCGGGACAAAATCCTGATTATCCAATATTTTCTCATAATTTTTGTAATAATAGAACTAACACATAATTTTTTTTTTATTTTAAAGGTAAAATTATCTTGTTAACCATTTTTACTTTACTTTTCATTACACTACAAAAATATGGATTTAGCGGCAAAAAAAATTCGTCACTACATCGCAATGAAATTAAGGAGAAAATAGACATTTTTCGCTATTTTGCGATAAACTTAACGAAAAATTTATATTAATGGCTATTTAGCGACAAACACAAATTTTGGTTGCTAAATTTGTAATGAATAGTCTATTTGTCGCTAAATCAACGATGAAAAATAGTATTCGTTGCTGAATCAGCGATGAACAAATGAATTCATCATTAAATTAGTGACGAACATAGTTGTCGTCGCTCATTCAACAACGAAAGGGTGTTTGTCGTAGATTTTATGACGAAACATATTTTCGTTGCTAAATCTTCGATGAACAAAGTCTTCGTCGCTAATTCAACGATGAACATTCTCTTCGTCGCTGATTTTACGATGAAAATGTGAACATTCATTGCTGATTTTGTGATGAAAATATATGTACATCGCTATTTAGTGACGAAAAAAATCTTCGTTGCTAAATCTGCAACTAATAGGATGTTCGTCACTCATTCAGCGACGAACAAAATCATTTGTCATTGAATCAGTGTCGAAAAATTCATTCGTTGCTAATTCAGAGTCGATAGAACAAATCATTGCTGATTTAGCGACGAACTCAGTTGTTCGTCGCTAATTCAATGACGATCTACCATTTTGTCGCTAAATTTATAACGAATATCTTTGTTCGTCACTAAATCTGCGATGAACATTTGCACTCGTCACCGATTGAGCGACCAATTTCATTTTCCATTACTAAATCAACAACGAACAATGCGATTTGTCATTAAATTTGTCGCTAATTAGCGATAATTTCTAATATTCATTATTAAATTAGTCACTAATTAGCCACAAACTCTTAATTTATTGCTAAATTCGTCGCTAATTTTCATATGTTATCTAATTTTATGATTAAATTCTTTCTACGCTATCTTATGTAACCTTTTTAATTATCTCTCCATTTTTTACCATTTTCAAAATAACGAAATCGGATTGAATACGTAGTACATAGTGAATATAAAGATTCTCTCCCAATTGACCACATTTGACAACACAATGAGAGAATTTATTCATATGAACATATAAGTATATATTTATATAAGTCATAGAGTTATAAAATTTGTTTAAGTATTCAAGTCATTATGTAAATATGAAAAAGAAAATTTCTTTTATTAATAATCAATATAATGAATATTTTTTGTCTGTAATTTTGTTGTTGGATACATTGAACTAACTATTATTGATAGTTTGTCTTTAATTTCGTAGTTAAGCGGATAGAATTAAATATTTGTCGCTAAATTTATCACAAATGATATCTTTGTTGCTAAATTTGTTATAAATCAGCGACAAACAAAATTGTTCAGCGCTAAATCAGCGACGAAAATGACTGTTCATCATTGATTCGTCACAAATTACCAACGAACTTACATGTTTGTCCCTGATTCGTTGCAAATTAGTAATGAACTTATACGTCATTTTCTCAGTGTTTTTCTTACACTCTCACTCTCTCTCTGAAATGAAAGTCTCTCTCTCTCTCTCTCTCTCTCTCTCTCGTGCTGGAGCTAGAGCAAGGTAATCTCTCTCTCTCTATACTCTCATCTCTCTCTTTACTGAAGGTCTAGCGATGGCACACCGCCAGACCAATAATCTGACGGCAACGCCACTGCATTTGGGGGAAGGGTTTCCCCTCCCCCGCCTTCGTGACTCTTGGTGAAAGAGGGGGAGGGACCCTCCCCCTGCCTTGCCAAGGGTAGATCCGATCGTACTGTTGTTGGATCTGGGCTAAGGCCCCTGATTCGGCGGCACTGCCATTGGATTTGGGAGGAGGAAGGCTGCCCCTCTCCCCTCCCTCACGAAGGTTGAAACGAGGGGACTTCCTCTGAAAATCTGGTGGCATGTTTGTTTTTGGGATAAATATCAAAGATAAAATATTTGTGAATGGTTAAAATCGTTGAGATTTTCTCATAGTTATGCCTCAAATCTTGGGAAATGTTTCAATTTGAAGGATTGCAAATTAATTGATTTAAAGAGTTATGATTGTCACATATTTATGAAAGACTAATTCATATTGTTTTCAAGGAACTTTTACCAAATTGTGTATGAGACGTCATTACAGAGTTAACTATTTTCCTTCATGACATTTGCTCAATAATATTGAGGGAATCACACATAACAAAGTTACAGAGAGATATTCCTATCATTCTATATAACTTAGAAAAGATATTTTCTCTGTCATTTTTTTATTACACGGATTACCTTTTAGTTCACTTGTCTTATGAGGTCAAAGTTACATGTCTCGTCCAATTTCAATGGATGTATCCGTTTGAAGGTGAATGTTTTACCTTTTTTTCTACACTTCATTTTCAATGCATGTCAAATTATTAATTTCATTATATATTATTTTCTGATATATTTTGTTTTATTACTATTAAATTCCTATATCATTTGAAGAAAAAAGTGAAAAATAAGACTTGGATTGTAATCTCTATTGTTAATGCATACATTATAAAAGAAATGACAATATTTGCCTCATATTATTTCGAGCCTCATGTACAATACAAGAGACGGAGAGCAGAAAGAAATGATAAGCCTCCTATTGATCCCAATTCGAAATCATTCTCTATTTTTAACTCTCTTGGTCGATCAAGTGTGGTATATAAGCTTAGATATTTAACTGGTAAAGAATGACGAGCAACCTATATATATATTTTACCAAACTGTCCAAAAGTGGTGCCATATTTCGAGTAAATATACATTTGCAAATGGATGTATTTTTTATGTCATAAACATTTTGTGACATAAATCGTCTTCTTTGATGGTAGAATTTTTCAAAATTTATGATCTAAACTATCAATGAATGAGTTTGATCATATGTGCGATGAAAAAATTACAACATGATTCAAAACATATATAAGTTGTCTTAAAATTTTATAAATAATTAGTTAAGAAACAAATTAACGCATTTACTTTACTTTAGATACAAAGTAATCAAACTCAAGTTAAGCAAGAACCGTTAACCCATATGTCATGGGGTCCAAAATCAAGAGTACGAACCTAACCAGCACATTTCATAAATAGGTATAATTTTCACACTCAACAATATGGAATCAGAAAAGTTACAATGAATAGTAGGGTTTGTGTTTAGTTATCCAATGATGGAGGTGTAAAAGACAATTTTTATGATTTGTTGGATGAAATCCTAGAGGTAGAGTACCTTGGAGTAGAATTGCAAGTCGTCTTATTTATGTGCCAATGGTTTGATCTTGTCAAAGGGATAAATGTGCACCCAAAATTTAATTTGGTCGAAATAAATTATAAGAAATTGCATAAGAGATATGAACCATTCGTGTTAGCACAACAAGCAATTTAAGTATTTTATGAATCATTTCTTAGTTTGAAACGTAACAACATTGATTGGTGGACTGTTTGTAAAACGAAAGCATGGGAGAGATCGAGGAACATTAGGAAGACATAGCATATCAACAAGAGAAAGTTACCAACACAATTCAAACTGATAAATATAATATTCCAATACTACGAGATCCATGTAGAATAGCGATATATGTAGATCCAAATGAAATTCCTAAGGATGATGTCGAAGAATCTGATTTTGAGACAGATAATAAAGATGAGGATGAGGTTGAGTATGAAGATAATGTTGTGATGGAGATGATGATGGAGATAAATCTAACAGTGGAGATGACAACAAGGACTTTGATTTTTTATGGCCGTAAGTTTTGTTTTCTTAATACAACAAGAATCTGATATTTACATTTAGATCTGGTAGTCTAGTCTTTATTATACATCATTTGGTAGTATAGTTTTTATTATATATTGTCTTTCATTCGTTGATATATTGTTTTCTTTTTTATAGATCATTAGAGTTGGTTTTTTAAAGTATTGGTGACCTTTGTACTGATTAGTATGTCAATTAAATATGATAAACTTCTTCATATACTTCATTATGTATCTGATGAACATAAATATTTATTTATTTTTATTGTTTTAACATTTATATTTGATAGTATCAACATGGGCGCATAAATGAGTTAGTGATAGAAAACCAGCCTTTCCTCTTCAGTATCGCAATCCCCTTCAACTACACCTTCACCTTTCCCTTTTACTGATGCACCTTCGCTGCCCCCTTCGGTTGCACCATCATCGCCCCATTCGGTTGTACCTTCGGTGCAACATTCACTTATTAAGGGCGAAGAAGATAGGCGACATGTGATATCCCCTTGTGAAAATTTGTAAGTACTAAATTTTAAAATTTCATCACTATTATTTGTTTTATTTATATAGCATATGATTCTTTTAATTATCTTATTTGCTTATTATTGTTTGTTTGTAACTTTATAACAGATACACAAATTCTGTACATGTTGTGTATGAGCTTAATAGAATAATGAACAACCATTGGAGAGGAGCTTGAATGACTTACACTACCACTTCAGAAGATACAAAAGAGTTATAGTGGAAGGAGTTTAAGGTAAGTTATATTTTTTAGTTTATATATGAAATTAAGTTTATAATTTTAATATAGTTAATTGTATTTTTATTTATTATAGCGATAGCTCACTTGAGATGAGACTGAGAAGAATGAGATAAGAAGAATTTTTAAGTGGTCATCACATCTAAAGGGTGTTGAATCATACAAAAAGCAGCAGAAAGAAGTCAAATTGCATCACTGAAAAAAATAGGTTAGAGTTTTGAACTTTTGGGAATCCGATGAGAGTAGACGTAGGAGTGAGTAGAACAGAAAGAATTGATCTTGTAATTTTAGGGAATCATCTACCACTTATGCGGACATATTTGAACTACATGGGTTATCATATTTCTATTTGATTATATTGGACATATTTGAATCTACCATAACAATGTTATCTTGTTGTACATATTTTGTTTAATTGTAATGATGATATTGATTTGAATATATCGCGTTGAATCTATCATAACAACGTTGGAAAATGAATTTATTAGGTTAATTTCTCCCAAATTTCTTTTTTATTATCTAAATTGATTCTTTAATTCCTAATATATGCTCCTCTATTTGATTATTATTAATTAAATTTTGGAGATGAATAATGTCATTGCAATTTGAACACAAGTCCCATAACCCTCTAAATAGTAGGAGATTCCATTCCTAATTTGGTTAGAAATCCCTGCGATGTCTTGTTTTCTAGGCATGTCTTAGTGCAAAGATAAAAAAGGTCAATTTACTACTCATGATATTAGTTTGGCTTTCTTTCTTGTGATTTGCTTAAAAGTATACTCTACTATTTATTGAGTGTATAGAGAAGATTTGTCTTTATTATCTAATTCCAAATTTACATGCATTTTTCTTTATTATATTCCTCTTTCTTTTTTTTTTTCTTTCTTTTTACCTTTCATTTTTATGCAACTTATAAGGTTTATTATTTCTTGTTTATTTGGCATGTCTTAGTGCAAAGATTTACCTTTATTATATTCCTTCCTTTTTTTCTTTCTTTTCCCCTCTCCCTTAACTCTTTTTTTTTTTGTAATTTTTTAATTAGCTTTTGCACTAGCTCTGCAGGGAGGTCATTTGCATGTTTTTTCTGTTTTCTCATAGTGTGATTTAACAAATGGGTCTATCGTTCTCTGATTGTTCCATCTTTTCTTTGTTGGGTGGTTCCATTCAGACACTTTGTCATAAGGTGTCCACTTTGGGCACTTTGATTTCTTTATTGAATATTTTATTATATTGTTTTTTATTTTTTTTTAATTTTTCTCATGACAATGCAAGAGACATATAATGAGATTTTACTGAGAAATTTGATTGGTAGTGATGATGCTGTCTTATCTGAGCCATCTGTTGATAATATGGCTCTATAGCTCGAGACAACTGGTGAAGCAAAAGGGGGAAGAGTACTTGGTATGAGTTCTTTGAGCAGGACTTGCAAAACCATTTGTCCATTTGCCTCCACCCCGAGAGCAGTAAGGACAGAAATAATACAATTGACCCAAGAGGTGAGCCATTTAAAGGATCTACCAGCTCAAATAGACAATGAACTTGAAGAGGTATATACACAACAGAGACAAATAGACAACGAAATTAACGAGTTACGTGCACAATAAAGACTCATCTTGTAATATCTTTAGTTAGCCCCCATTTCAAGTCAGATTCTCTCTTCTCTATCTCCTCGTGATAATGCTCATGACGATAACGACGAAGATTCTTGATACTATTTATTGTTATTTGATGGTTACATTTAAACATAGTTACTTAAGCAATAAATATTGTTAATTTGATTGTTACATTTTAACATTGTGACTCTTGATATTGTTGTTGTTGTTGTTGATACTACTGTTGTTGTGACTCTTTACATTATTAAAATGATTAGTTGTTACTATTGAATCATTAGTTGATTGATATTGTTAGATGGTTAGTTTGTATGGATGAGTGGAGACATGAGAAATTTGATGTTGATGGCTGTTGGATATTTGATATTATTGTGTGATGATGTTGGATATTATATGGATGAACAGAAATAGGACATATAGGGAAAAATGGTGAAAATATGTAACTAAATTAATTTTTGTCGTAAAAATTCCAGATTAGTCGTAAAATTCATCGTTGATTTTTATGTTCGTCACAAAATTCATTGCTAAATTTCAAATTCATTGCTAAATTCGTTACAAACATTCGTCGTAAAAATTCATTGCAAAATTTTGTCGCTAACTTCATCATAAAAATTCGTCACAAAATGTTTGTCGTTAATTTGGTCGCTCATTTCCGACGAAAGATGATTCGTGGCTAAAATTAGTGACAAATTCTGTGACGAACAATATTTAGTTGCAAATTTTGCGACGAATCATATTTTGTCGCTAATTCATAATGAAAAAATTATTGGTGACTAATATTAGCAACGAATTTTGCGACAAATCATTATTTGTCACAAAATTCGCAACAAATTTTGAGAATTTCGTTGTTAATATTTGTGACAAGCTATTAGCGACGAACTTATATTTGTTACTAAATTCATCACAAATATCTTTAGCGACGAACTTTTTATAGAGGTTTTTCGCAAAATCTATCACAAAAATATTGTTTTTTTTGTAGTGTTACCCCTTTAAATGATTCAACTCTTTCTATTTCTGCATGCAAAAGAATAGTCTATCAGCATGTTTGGCATAATTTTTCTCCTTATCTTCTTCTTTTAAGGAGAATCGGAAATTATTTTTTAAAATAAATTTAAAAGTTGTTTAATATTTTTATTTCTAGAAACTGTTTCTATCTCTTAAACTCTTCTAATTGGTACCATATGGTTCCATTTGTTGGTGCTTCTATCAATAACCATCAACACACAATTTTTACATGCACCATCACACATTTTTCTTTTTTTAATATGGTGTCTTCATAGATTAGAAGCAAAAACTAGCATTTGTGAAATTTTTTGCTCATGATTCCAAAAGTTTTTCAATTTATACCTTAATATTTTTTGTGATTTAATCTGACTGATTGGATCAAATTTTTAATATTTTTTTATAATATTCAATTGCAACTTTTAGTTTGTAAAAAACATTAATTAAGTGGCGTGATAGGCCGATGTACGCCTCTAGGTGCTGGACTAAGGTACTAAGCAAACCTTTTCCCCCTAATCTACGTCAGATTGGCTTTGGACTTGTGAAAATCACATGAAGACAAAGAGAGAGGTAAACAAAAGATATTTTCTCCCTCGAAAGGAGTCACTGTAGCGATCTGTCCGGATTAGTCAGGGTGAAATCCTAGATATTGGGCAGTGTCCAAAATATGGTACAAAAAAAAGTTTAAATCTCTTAATCAAATTTCATATTCGAAATTTGAAAAAAAAAATATATTTGGAGAACTTTCCTAAATTGGGCCTGATAACACTGAATTAAATTAGTTGGAATATAATTTCAGATATAGAGTCATAAAAATTTGATATTAAAAAAAAATGGATTTAGGCCCAACCCACAAGGCTAGCCCGCTAGCCCGCACTGTTCTGTCATCTCGATTGGGCCTCATTTATGTCATACGCCAAAATGATTTTTGAGGACTGCTATTTTATTTGAGAACCGGAATTTGTTTCCCTCACGCGCTCTCTCCCCTCCCTGATCACGTTTTCTTCTCTCTTTCCTTCTGCAAGGGATCCTATAGGAAACCCATTAGAATCGAACCATCGTTTCCTTTTTAAACCTCAATCCGAGCCTCAACCTCCTTGAAACCTTATTTTCTGCGACTCAATCCGAATCCGAAGAAGGCGCACCCTGGTTCCCCACGTCGTGTACTGCGTCAAAGATATCGCCTACAGCAAGCTTGGTTCTCTGTCTCGCTCTACCTTCCCACCATCACTGAAGGTCCGTCACTCTTCAGGATTTCAATTGCCTATTGATTGTAAATATGATTGATCTGCTGGGGTTTGTCGTTGATTGGGCTTTCCCCTTTTCTCATAGTTTGAAGGTCTGCCGATGTAAAAAATAGTCCAAGTCTTGGCTCGGGAAAAACTTTGAATTTACGTTATATACTAGAATACTTTCCCCATTCATCTCTCTCTCTCTCTCTCTCTCTCTCTCTCTCTCTCTCCCCATTTGCAGTTCATTCCTTGTGGACAAATTACGATTGACTTGGTTCTACTTCTTCCTGTTTCTCTCAACTTCCTTTTGCAGGGGTCAAATTTTAGTCTAATCGGGATGATTTCTCTTTGCTTTTTAATTAATGGTTGGTTTATGTTTTCTCGATTACCTGTTGTTCAATGTGGTCCTATTCTTAACACTGAGACTGATCATGATTGATTCGTTCCATCCATCATAGGATTTGATATATTAATTACTTCAAAATTTTCAATTTTTAGGACGATTCTGTGGCTAATTAGTTGTTCTTTTCGGGATGCATATGAAGGGTGCTGCTTTTTTTTTTTTTCCTCTTTTGGGTTTCAATCAAGAGGCTTAATTTTTTTCCTAATAAATTCATTAACCCTGAATTGTTATTTGATTTTTTGGGGGTTGTAGTTTTGATTTTCTCTTCCCATTTTAAACATACAACTAAAGTCACTTCCTAACTATCCTTCTTACTTGCATCTGCTCTGTGCATATATATATATATATTTTTTCTTTTATTTGTGCGTTTAACTATATGAGTTCTGCCATAGACCTGGCGATTAAGGGCTTAATCTCTCTCTCTCTCTCTTCCCCCCTTTTCTTTGACTGTGTCTTGAACTCCGGTCAGTTATATAATTTTTTTGGTTTCGATACTTTCAATTAGTCAAAGATATTTATTTAATTTTTCTGCCACATTTTTAGGCTGCAGATTGAACCCC
Organism: Dillenia suffruticosa; assembly: GCA_033439265.1. Classification (NCBI taxonomy): domain Eukaryota; kingdom Viridiplantae; phylum Streptophyta; class Magnoliopsida; order Dilleniales; family Dilleniaceae; genus Dillenia; species Dillenia suffruticosa. The sequence goes on from JAVTVX010000011.1 coordinate 2,092,168, forward strand.
ACCCAATGGTGGTTTTGGATGCCTATTCTGATGCTCTGGCCAGGTAATGAAGGGCTTTGTGGACAAGGACAGGATTGCTAATTATAGATATTCATCTGATTTGGGAGAAGGTGCTGTAACATCTTCTGGTTTTAGTTCAGAGCCAGGAGGAAGCAGTGACAGTAAGTTCTCCTCCAAGGCTTCCTCCTTATGGTCGGGGGTTTTTGCATCTGCTATCTCAATCTTTCAGACTTACAAGCCTCCTTACAATCCAAGGCATAATGGGTGGACAGCCGCAGTAAAAAGAGCTGTTACTGGTGGCTCAATGAGGAGACTTCAAGAGCGTGTGCTTGGAACAACCAAGGCTGTCTTTTCTGCCTCAGATGGCGACATTTGGCTTCTAGGTGTGTGTTACAGAATTTCATCTCAAGATTCCTGTGGGGATGCAGCAAGCACCAATAGGTTGGCCGCATTTGTTGATGATTTCTCCTCCCGAGTGTTGATGACATATCGCAAAGGTACAGCTTGGTTTATCCTGTTCATTTAGACCAAGTTTAATGGAGAACACAGGATAATAATCATGCGAATGGAATCATTTTGCCAAACAGGTTTTGATGCTATTGAGGACACAAAGTTTACCAGTGATGTTAATTGGGGTTGCATGCTTAGGAGTAGCCAGATGCTTGTTGCTCAGGTTTTGTTTTGCTTCCCTCATTTAAATTTACAAGTTCCTAAATGTAGATTGAGGAAATCACTTCCAATGATCTTGAACAATAGTTTTGATAATGCATAAAGGTTGTGAACTTTTTTCTAACATCTAAAATTAAAGTTTTTACACAATGTTTTCTTGTCAACTCATGTTAATAGATGTTAACAAACTCTAGTGACTTGACAAGCGATTGTGAATGGAACTTAACGACAATCAATACTTCCTGCATTTTGTTGCGTTTGGCTTTATCATGTGGTAAACATATTTTTAATTTATATCAAAGCAAACAATCTCAGAAGCAGATCTGAAAATTCATATTCCATTTCTGGACAATAAAACAGATCTTGATTGTATTTCCTTGTTTATCAAACTATGATGCGATTCATGATCATTAATTCAATTAAATAAAATCAGTCTGACAGCAAAAGAAAAACTTTAAAAAGGAAGGCACTAAACAATGACCCAATTGAACATAGGGAACAAAATGCAAACAATTGAACATGCTTTACATAAATGACTTTTTGATTGAAAAAGAAGTTTAGACAAAGCTTCACCTTCACACACCTATCTGATCTGAATTTTTTCAAATTTCAAAGGTGGAAGGTGAGTTACTTACATGTCATTAGTAAAGAAATCAACATCATATGCCAACCCCTGATTACTGCTGAATAAGAATGTCTCTGCATTGGTCCATGGACAAACCAACCACAGCCTCACAGTTTTAGTGCTCATCATTTCCTAATTTTGATCCTAAAATCCTATCAAAAAGTCATGCTGTAATCACCTCATCTTCCCGATAAGTGATCTTGAAGCAAAAAAAAAAAAAAAAGTGTACTAGCGAATTTTCAGTCAAACAGCAAATTTCATGGAAAACTCAGATAGAACTTTATAATGGCCTTTTGTTAAAAGAGAACAAGACTGCCTGACTCTTGTTAAACTATATGGTATTAAATTATGGTTTTTTTTTTTTTTTTTTTTTTTTTTTGAATATAAAGCCAAATGCAAAAAAAAAAAAAAAAAAAAAAACCATTGACTGTTGATAGTATAGTTTGAAATTGCCTTCAAGTTAGTAACACTTGTTAGCATCGTTCAATGTGTATTGGTGGGAGAAGGTTATGTGTAATCAAACCAAGTTTAAGATCTTTAACATTAGAAAATGAAGTTCAAAACCTTATTTTTGAGATAGAAAAAAGAAAAATATATTAGATGTAAGGAAAATATACAAAAACTCCAAAGGATAAAAAATCTTTAGAATTGAAAAGAAAAACAATAAAAAATGCTAATGAACAATTGCTCTCCTATCTTGTCTAACTCTTCTAAACTCTAATACTCATAAATCTCTAAGGTGCAAGCCCACTGAGAAATATTAAAAACAATCTTATTCCATAGAAAAGAAGTGTCAATGCTCTTTTTTTTTTTAAATACAAATGTTGGCACTCTGCTATCTCCAAATACACTGAAAAATAGAAATACACATTTCCAAAGAAAACAAGCTTCCTTCTGCCCTCCAAAACATCTAAATATTGGGAAAAACAAATGAAGGAGGTTCCTGACACAAACTCAATCATTACGGCACACAACAAATAGGTGGCTTCATATTAAATTTGGACCTTTGTTAATAAAAGCTAGTTTGAGATTTTGGCTAACAATTTGCTTGATGGACTATTTTGGAAGTCGAGTGATGTTTTCTATTACTATCTTTCCAAATTGACCAAAAAGTAACTAAAGAGAATAGAAAATGATTCCCACATTGATGTTTGAACTTGATAGTTTTATACTATTTTAATAACAGAAGTAACTGACCACAATGAAATTTTTAGTCTTAGTTGTAACACAAGATGTGTTTTGTGGTTTCATGTTATTTTGATAGGAAGCACATCCTCACAATTTGGTTTTAATGTTTTCTTATGGATTGGTTGGTTAGGTTAAATTTCTCATCTGCAATACTTTCTGAATGACCAAAAAATAAGAAAGGAAAAAGGAGGTGCTATCGACTGTCCAAATGGTATAACAAGACTCCGACCTTGTCATTACTTATCTCGCTTCCCTCTCCAGATCAGTGACTTCATCTTGGATGATATTGATCTTGTCCCTTTCTAATTATTCTGCCTCCCTTTACAAATTCCAGCCAACCTTTTAGAAGAATACAAAGATCTTTCATACAATAGCTAATATAAACAAGGCTTGAAGAGAGCATCTAGTGATTTTTTTTTTCTTTTTTATTTTTTCTTCTTGATAACTTGTATGAGGGTTGGGGGTAGATTGATATGGAACTTTTTAGAATTGATTAAGGATGGTGGAAGTTGTCTAGAGAGACCTTTTTGTATAAGGCTAGGCCATAGAGACTTTGAAGAACTGTAATGGGGCACAAGTCCTAGTGTTTTGAGAGGCTCTTGATGGCTTTCTTTAAGGAGAATTGGACACTGGGGAGAGGTGATATAAGTTCTTTGGTCTTTTGGGAGTTTGTTGATGCCATTAATTGAACATTTTTGGTCCTTATATTCCTAAGAAGGCTCAAGTATCATTCTTTTTTGTTTGGTGAGTAGGATGCACAAGTTCTGTCTAAGGTTTTGGTTGACAGCTTAGAAAAAAGTTAATTGATAAAGTTGTTGAAAAGTTTTAGCATGTTTTGCAGAAGGATTCCAGATCTTTGATGCAGTCCTAATAGCTGTATGAGGTGGTGCATTTGAGACCTGCGGGGCAGGGGGAGTCATATAAAGAAGACCTATATATATACATTTCTATATTATATGTATTGATAAGATGGGTTTTATAGAGAGATGAAGAATGTCCCCAAATTTCTCCAGCTTGTTCAACAGGCGTCCACCAAGTTCCTCAATTTTTTTTTTCTTCTGGTAGTTTTGAGGCGAGGGGATCACTTGTTCATTCTTCTTCCTCTTAGACCCTGTTTGATGTCAAGAAAGGAATCAAAATTAAACCATTATCATTCCCACTCTAAGATTTTCAGTATGGGTACGAGCATGAAAGGCATTCCATAAATTATCTTTTCCCATTTTCTTTTCGCAAATATTATGATTTTTTTTTCAAAATTCTTGACACCCCCCCTGATGAAATTCATAGCCCGCAAAATTCTTTTGTTTTAATCAATGATGGGTTGTTTATGGTATTTTCTTTTTTAGCCAAAGCAATACCTTCCATTCCCACCTACAATGGATGGGTTTCTCGAAATTGTCCAGAGGACGTTTTCAACTACCACATGATGCCCATTGTTGAAATTAGCTGGATCAGCTGGCGTTGGCAAACATATGGTTTCGGTTGGTACCTTCGTTGCCATACCTACAATCCAATTGAGGCCTTAGTAATACAATTTCTAAGTGTCTGCTCAAAGCTATTAGTAGGGGTTGGCTTGGGCATTTGTGGTTGAAGTAAGGGAAAACCAATCTCCAGGGGTCCCTGATATGCGTCTTTGATAGTACTGTCATGTTTTATGATGCTTCAGTGGAGTAACACTTTTGTTTTTTTCCTTAAAACAAAGCCATATTGGGGACTAAATGTGAACTTAAGTCCGGGTGAGATTGTCCTTTGCAGCTAATGTAGAAGGTTGGTTCTAGCCAACGTCTTGGGCTGCTATTTGTGGAGCTTAACCTCTCTTACTTGGTGTATATCTGGGCTGAATAACCTTATTATTACATGGTGAAATGATTTGAAAAGAAGCTAGCCTAGTGAAAGAGGTGTTATTTGTCTAGCTTACCTTTATTAAAACTGCTCTTTCAAATCTCTGTGTATTTCATTTCGTTGTTTTGTTTTAGTTATGGTGGCCAAGAAGTTAGAGTGTCTGCAAACATAATTTCTTTTGGACAAGGGATAATTGGGAAACTTCAGCTTGTAGATAGCTGGGAAGGTTTAGAAGCTTGTTAATAAAATACATGGCTAGTCGGTTGGGACTTCAATATTGTGCTTCATCTTAGAAAAGTGTATGGAGAGTCAAAGGAGTTTGTTCCACGTGGTTTCTGGATTATATAATGATGCACCGACAAAAGTTGCTATAGTTGATCTAATTTGAGAAAGTTTCCTTCTTTGTCAAGGTTAGATTCTTTGAATCTAGATTGGATCATGCATTGTGCAAATGTCATCATAAAGCTTTTACCAAGGCCTTAATTGGATCACCATCCTATTTTTCGGGCCCATTTCATTCTGTATTGCAAAGAATCGAGCTTTATAGGTTTGATTGGGAACTAGTGGGGAGAGGATGTTGTGACGTTCTAAAAAAGTTGTTTTAATTTTTTTTAGTATCAAAATAGAAGTTTCTTATTAGTCTTCTGTAGCACCCTAGCTTTTTGGTAAATAATTTTATTTTGAAGGGTTCGTAAGGTTTGTACTAAGGTTAAAGGCTTTTATTTGGCACATTGTGTTTAAGAAGATTAATACTAATGATCTACTCCAAAAAAGGAGATCTTATAAATTTATCTCTTTGGATATATGTGTCGTGTTTAAATTGTTCTTAGAGCAAAGACCACTTATTCCTATGTTGTTCTATTGCATGGGAGATGTGAAACATCACATTGGCTATATGCAACAATGAATGGGTTAGTCCCACGAATCTCCCTTATTTGTTTTTCTCAAGATTTTGGGAAGAATGATGCTTGACGGCTTTCCAAATGTGCATTTTGGCTATTCCTTGGTGTATTCGGAGAGAATTGATTTCAAGAATTTTCAGAAATCAAATTATGGATCCATCTCTTCTTTATGTTAAGTGTTTTTTATGCTTCTTTGTGAAACACTTTTTGGGGTTTGCAATGATTATGGTTTAAAAGAATTGAAAAGAGATTGGAAGACAGTGTTTTGTTAGTTTTTGGTTTTCTTTTTGTAATTTATTTCTATCGATCCTAAGGATTTATTATCCTTTGGAGTCATTATACATTTTTTTTATAGAGAAAGAAGTATATATTGGATATAAGAAAGAATATACTAAGACTCCTAAAACGGTAAAAACAACCTCAGAAGTAATAAAGAGCAAAGCAAAACAAACTATCAGATGGATAGTTTGAGAAATACCCTTCTTTAAGGAAAATTGTGGGGTCGTAGAGAGGGATATCCTTCTTCCTTGGCTTCTTCTAGTGTTTGGGAGTTCTTTTTGTTGTTCAAACAACTCTATTTTAGTTTTGATTCCTACATGGTAAGGGTCTTCAAATATTGAATATGTTCTACCAAGTAGTTTGGTTGTATTGTGTATCAGCTTTTGTTCAATTATTGGCTGGAAGGCTGATTGAGTCATATAAAGAGTGATTGAAAGTATCAACATGCTCTTGTGGAGGGAAGACTAGCCCTTGTTGTCTCTTTGATTGCAAATGAAGTGATACAAAGTTCAGATGAGGTGCTTTTGTCGTTTGCAAATTAGATACCCAAAAGCTTATGATAATGTTTGTTTGGATTTTATTTTGTATGATACAGAGAAGATGGTTTTAAGGAAAAGTGGAGGGTGGATTATGAAATTTGTTCATATACTTTCTATTTTGACGAATGGATTTTCGAAGAATATAGAGATTGTTGCATGATCTGGCTTGCTATATTGTTTGTGGAGAATTTGTTAACCTCACTTTTTTTTCCTCCCTACAATAGGAAAAAGAAATTAGTCCCAAGAAAACTGCAAAACTGGGGAAATGGCACTAAGATGGTGCAACCCAACCCATGTCTATAAAGCTGAAGATTCTACAAGATCAACAACCTCCAAGAAGCACAGAAACAATTCAGAAAACAACTGTAAATAAATACACCCAACAGCAATGTCCACAAAACTCAATGAGGGGCTTTTTCACCACTCAAAAATCCTCCAATTTTGTTCCCCTCAAACTAACCATAAGACTGCTAGAGCAACGTAACAAGTCTCCTTTTCATTCAAAATCCACAGATCACTTTAGATAGAGCAAGAAATGACCCAATCAAGATGCAAGAGAGAGAGAGGATCTCCAACTATCCTGCACGAGTCCATATGCATTGTGAAAGTGAGTGACTGATCCAACCTCCATCTTACTTAAAGCACATCTATTTACCAGCTCAATTCCCTTTCGTCCAGAGATTATCTTAGATTAGAATCTTTCTCTATGTGGCTTCCCATGCAAAAAAGCTATCTGCAGGGTGTAGAGGGATCCTAAATGAGCTTCCAACCAAAGGAACTTCTCCCTGATTGCTAGTATTGGACGTAGTCAAATTGTAAAACCTATTAACCTCGAAGGTTCCATTTAGAGAGCCTCTTCAATCTACATAATGCTCTCTGTCCAAATCCAACATCACCCTCTAATCAATTCAAAAAAGTTAAAGACTCTAGTTCTCAATGATTTGCTTGTGTAATGAAATTCACATTCTAATGTTGCCCATGGGACATAAATAGAGCTTACCAATGCCTCTTTGTCCACTGCCAGCTCAAACAAGTAGGGAGAGTAGCTCTTTAAAGGACAACGATACCATACAACTTGCCAAAAAGAAGTCCTCGACCCTTTGCCACTTTGAAAGCCACACTACCCATTGCCAATGTTGGAGCAAGAGCTTCTAATCGTAGTTGTTAGGAATTCATCTCTCCTTTTATCACATCTTCCTCTTGTGTCTCACAAAGTGGATAGTGGCTCTCTGCCCACCTCGTTTACTATGTTTTTTCTTCTTAGATTTCTTTTCTTTTCTGTTTTCTTTTCTTTTTTTTTTTAAAGTGGATGATGGTTCTCGTGTTCCCTGTTGAGAGGATTCATGGATTGTGGATCCATAATTGTTCATTACTTTTCCTCAACCCTTTGAGTTGTCTGTTCATCACTTGGCTTTTTGTCAAAGACTTTCATAATCGGCAGGGACATTTGATGTCTTGGGATTTTTGTTTATCCAGAAATATTAATGATTGAGAAGTGATAAAGTTTTCTTTTCTATTTTCTCTATTGCATGGAAATAAACATTCTTAAAATGTTCTTGATACTAGAATTTGGAATCTTAATTTTTCGTACCCTTCCTTTTCCATTAACTAATTTTATTTGGAATGCAAAGATTTATGCAAAGTTAAAGTCTTGTATTTGGTCTATCGTGCTTAAAAAAATTAATACTAATGATTTGTTACAAAAGAGGAGACCTTCTAAAGCTGTTCATCACTCTGTCCTAATGTTTGTGTCATGTGTTACAATAATTTTGAAATTAAAGATCACATGCTTTTGGATTGTTCTATTGCATGTGAGAGCCTCTTTTCTTTGTGTGATCATGAATAGGTATGTTGATGAGAGTTTAGAGGTTTTGGAGGGTAGAAAGTTGCTCGTTTGCCTTGGCAATGTGCTTTTGTGGCTGTTGTTTGTGTATTTGGATGGAGGAGATTGCTAAAATTTTAGAAATCAAACAATTTGTATGGATAAGGTTGTGTTTTTCGTTTGTCTATGGGCTCATACCTCATGGTGTTTATGAAGATTATAATTTAGAGTAGTTGAAAATGAATTGGAGAGCAGCCCATAATTAGTCTATGTATTGCTTTTATTTTACTTATTTTCTAGGGTTTTTCCATCCTGTTTTTGTATATTCATTATTATGATACTATTCTTTTTATATATATGCAGCCATACTACCCAAAACAAACCCTTTTCGAATTTCTTTCCAACACAGCCACCCCAAAAGGCCGAATCACCTCATTTGATATTTACCCATTTTGAGTTGTTCCATACTTGGCAACTATCACCTCTCTTGCAATAGAATCATGCTTGCCTAAGAACCTCTACAACCATCTTCCCAAAAGACCCTTATTAAATCTACCAAAGATCCAATGTTGATGCTTCCTTCTTGCGGAGTGTGTTTTTCAGCCTCTCATTTAGCAACACTAAAATTCTCTCCTCTAGTTTGATTATTTCATTGATGAATCTTCTTTGGATTATCTCTTGGGATGTCAGTGCCAGAGTCGGAGTTTCTCATTGTAGTCTTTGAAATTTATCTCTCAATGGTATCTTTCTTTTCTTCCTCATGTGCCCTTTGAAGTGGGGGATAGCTCTTGTATTCTTTTTTAGAAGGATTCCGGATTCTGCTTTGTCCTTGACTTCTACTTGTCTCTATAGGTTGTCTAGGCTCCATTCAGCCTCAATCAAAGATTTTTATTTTTGGAGGGTTATTCGATCTTTTTGGATTTTCATTTTCTAAGAAACCTGAATAATGGAAAAGCTCTGGAGTCTTGACAAATCAGATGCTTTTACATGCAAATCTCTTTTCCATCATCTTATTAGTTTTTCTGATCACCCTCTTTTCTTTTAAATAATTTAGTTCTCACAAATCGGGTGCTTTTACTTGCAAATCTATTTTCCATCATCTTATTAGTTTTTTTGAACACCGTCTTTTCTTTTAAATAATTTATTTGGAAGGCAAGGTGCCTATCAAGGTGAAGTTTTTACTTGGCTCAGGGTGTTTAACAAGCACAACACCAATGATTTGTAATGAAAAGAAGGCCTTGCAAAGCTATCTCTCCTCATGTGTATGTGTCATGTGTTTCGATAATTCTGAAAACAGAGATCACTAGTTTATGTGTTATGCATTGTTTAGTTGCTCGAAGGATGTGGAATTGTCGTTTTGCGGTAGGTGACAGTGAGTGGCTTTGTCTTAGGAGCCTCTGTGATTGTTTTCAATGAAATTTAGGGGTTTTGGAGGGAAATATCATACTCCTTTACTTTGGTGATGTGCTTCAATGGATATTCCTCGGTGTATTTACTTACATATCTCTTTTCCATCACCTTGTTAGTTTTAATGAGCAACCTCTTTTCTTTTAAATAATTTATTTGGAAGGCAAAGGTTCCTACTAAGGTGATGGTGTTTACTTGGTCTATGGTACTCAACAAGATCAACACCAATGATTTGTTACATAAAGAAAGCCTTGTAAAGCTATCTCTCTTGATGTGTATGTGTTATGTGTTTCAATAATTATGAAAATAGAGATCACTTGTTTATGCATTATGCATTGTTTAGAAGCTTCGAAGATGTGGAACTGCCCTTTTGCTGTGGCTGACAATGAGCGACTTTGTGTTACGAGCTTCCATGATTGTTTTTTATGAAGTCTAGAGATTTTGGAGGGGAAAATGATAATCGTTTACTTTGGAGATGTGCTTTATAGATATTCCTCGGTGCTTTTACTTGTGAATCTCTTCCATCATTTTATTAGTTTTCCTGAGCACCCTCGTTTCTTTTAAATAATTTATTTGGAAGGAAAATGTTCCTACTAAGGTGAATACTTTTACTTAGTCGATAGTGCTTTTAAATTATATCTCTTCCTCTCTCTCTCTCTCTCTCTCTCTCTCTCTCTCTCTCTCTCTCTCTCTCTCTCTCTCTCTCTCTCTCTCTCTCTCTCGCGCGCGCGCGCGCTCACACTCTTGCGCTCGTCCTAGCTCGTAGCTACCAGTCCCACGCCACTGCGATCGTTCAGGCAACTCTTGTACGCTGCTCGATCAGGTAAGTTCTATCCTCTCTCTCCACCCACCCATCTTTCTCTCTCTCTTCTCCTCTCTTCTCTATCTCTCTCTCTCTCTCTTTCGCAATCAGACCTACCCTTCTAGCTCTACATTCAGTTCTGCCCCATATATCTTCTCGCCTACTCTCTCTCTCGATCTCTCGCTCAGACCTACCTTTCTTCTCCCTCGTTCTCTCTCTCCCTCTCTCTCTCTCTCTCTCTCTCCCCCCTTCTCGCTCACAGATCTGCTCTATCTTGAAATCCCTTCCTACCTTCAGATCTACCTTCCTTGCCCAGATCTACCTTCGACCCATCTCCCTTTCTCGCTCGCTCTCTCTCTCTCTCTCTCTCTCTCTCTCTCTCTCTCGCTTCTCTCTCTCAAAGCTACCTTTATCCCTCTCGCGCAAATCTACCTCCACCCTTTTGTCCCCGAGCTTTGTACGGAAATGACACTAATTTTATAAAAAAATTTTAAAATAACACCGTTTAAAAAATATTTACAAAACTAACCCACCTATGTCGTGACTTCAAGTCACGACATAGGTTTAAAAGATTGTATGTCGTGAGTTCAACTCACGACATGCTTGTGCGAACTGCCCAAATGCAATTTTCATATTATATGCTGTCCAAATTTACAACATAACCAAAAACACCACAAACTCCGATAGTAGCCAAATCAACCATTCTGCTATCCAAATTTACAACGCAACAGAAACAACACAAACCCCGATAGTGATCAAATCAACCATTCTACTATCTAAATTTACATCAAAATACAAACACTAAAACACAATATAAACACCGCAAACTCCAATAGTGGCCAAATCAACCAATTTTCGACATCATAACCAGATTTCATATGCAATCCTGTCCAAATATCATAACTGATCAGCAACAAATTCCAAAAACCAAAAAGTACTAAAAAAAGTACAATGAACAGAATAAAGAAATAAATTTAATTTTATTAATTTTAATAGAAGTTACAAATTACAAAAATAAAAAATCAATGTCGTCGTCTTCTTCTAGTGTACTGTCTAAGACCTAAAGCTACTGTACTGCCTATAGAGTCATCATGAGATACTAATCCCATATCATCTATCTGTGTGATCTGGGAGGGGTCTACATCCTGCTGGTGGGGATCAGAGAAAACAGGCGGGGACACATGATACACTAGTGGTGCATCATCTCTCACACCCTGTGTCAGTCCGTCATCTATAAAGCTATCGGGACGAACTCTCCTCTGAGGAGCCCCCGGAGTGAAAACCTGAGAGATGTCATCAAACACAGGCATGTAGAAATCTGAAGACTCACCGAACGTAGTAGAAGGTCCTGCGACATTCTCGGCCTGTTGTGATGGTGGCGGTGACGCATGTTCGGACGAGCATCGAGGTCTCGTACGCTGTCCTCTCCCTCGTCGTCGTCGTCCACGTGCTCGGCCTGCATCACCACCGTCTGCGCCATCTGTCTTGGGGCGATCACTGAAAAGACGTGTCTTATCATTTGCCAGAACCGAGATGGCCGACTCAGCAAGACCACGAACGTCGGCACCAGGATTGTCTCGTATCTCGTGCAAAGTGTCCCACTACAAACAATAATGTAAAAAATAATTAAAACAACAAATTAAATTCTTTGATTGAGAATGAAAAGAAGGTAGTAGAGGAAAACATTACCACGTTAGTCAAAGAAGCTCCCCGACGATCGACAAATCTGCAGGAGATGGAGTGAAACCAGATCAAATAGTCAGGATCGAGCGCAGGTCCGAAGGAGGTATCTAGCGGAACTACATGGTCGTGTCGGTGATTCCAAAGATCTATGTACACTGCATGCGCTGCCGACTAATCAACCTCTATAGTACCCCGCGTGCTCGTATCGTGGAGTCTGTCCTCGGTGCCATACTCACCCAGAACGTACTGCAAGCCTCCAAACTGTCGTAACACCTTATCTGGAAAGTGCCACTCCACGAGACTAAAACAAATCAAAGGGACCCGTGCGTGCCAAATATCCCTCCCCCTGTGACAGTAAGCGGGGAGGGATGACAATACATCATCCGAGTATGAAACCCAAATGACCTGATCGACCTTCTGCCTATCGAGTGCCTTCCTATAAACGGAAACTACGTGTGTAGGGAACATAGTGACATCAAACTGAGCGTGCCACCGCAAACCGAGTGGTCCATCCCCATCTACGTGTAAACCTCGTCGAATAGGAGCCATATACGGAAATCGCTCCCACCCCCAAATCTGTGACAAAACTAGCGTCCCCCCAATCTCACGTGCATGTGCATGCATGGCCATACAAAGCTGTCTGTATAGATATGCCAAACACGTAGATCCCCAACTAAATCTACCTGACAACTCTAAATCCTCTAAAAATAATAAAAACTGTAAATGTACAAAAGTTCTTGTTTTATCAAAAAACAGGACACCCCCATCAAAAGTAAAATATAAGGCCGTGTCTATCGTAAAATTGCTATATCATCAACACCAGCGGGCAAATCATCAAAAACCTCAGACAACCACGGCATGCTCAAAGTGTATCCTCTAACGGCAGACCGTGGTGGCCTAACACCTAAAAGTCTCTCACATATATCATCCCATGCCACTTTCGTAGTCCTACAAATGAGGGGATGGCTATCCACAGGTAACCCTAACAAAACCTCAATATCCTGAAGGGTAATAGTGATCTCACCATGGGGAAGGTGAAAAGTATGTGTCTCTGGCCACCATCGCTCGACTAGAGCAGTGATAAAATGCCAATCGAACTGAATGAAGCGAAGTCTAGCAATGCCCAAAAATCTGGAGTGCTCCAAAAGAGGAAGGACTCTCTCGTCGATGTGACGGTGGTCCCAATGGCGTAACACGGCCTCGCGTCGACGGCAAGTGAGCGTAACCGTCGTGCCGACTCCCTCCCAAAGGCGAGAAGAATGGTGTCGTCGCTGTAACCGGAGCACACTCGGATCAGAAGGGCCTGGATCCATCTGCAAAATAAAGAAAGAAAAAATAACACATTAGATTACAAATACGTATTGCAAAAAACAAATTACATTTCAAATGCTCAATTAATTTAGATTACAAGTAATCATTTAAATAAATAGAAATACACATTTAGCATACATGAATGTTATAACACATTATAACTGAAAATACCAAAAGTCAAATATACGAAAAATAAATACATTATATCAGTTGTAATAAGAAATACATAATTTTCAACGCGATATGGTTGGGCAATTTCTTCGGTTGTGACCTTGTCTCCCACAAATACCACATTTCATTTGTGTCGTGCATCTTCTCCGATTATGACTCTCGACACTACAACTGCCGCACGATACCCGCGAAGATGATTCTCGAATATCCATCTCGTTATGATATCGAGATGACTTTGGTCTCCCTTTCTCACGTCTTAGTGATACGTCCGGAATGATAGTTGGGTACGATCCGATTGGCCATCCAGATCTATCTCCTACCGGTGAAAAATATAACTCGTTCACTTTAAGTTGATGTTGCCATGTATACCATTTTCTGACAATCATATGAACATCTATCATGGTACGTGATATTGCAGCGATTGCATGCGAGCAAGGTATTCTATACGTTTGCCATTTCCCACATGTGCAATGTTCATTATTGACGTCAACGATCTGTTTATTTCCTCCCTTGTGGCCATACCGTGTTTGTCTATGACCTGTTTCTATCTCGAAAATCTCATTCTCCCTACTAAAAGAGACAACCGTATGAAGGTTAGCGGTGTTCATCCACCTTCCTAACGTAGCATTTGCATACTTCGTATACCGCTCTCTTGCAATCCCCGCTTTCGCCTCAGCGATTCTACTTTCAAAATAGTTAACCGTATTATAAAATGTTTTCAGTACCAAAGCAGAAACGGGGAGATTCTTTGCACCTTTTAGCACGGCATTATAACTTTCACTGATATTGATCGTCATATAGCCATAACGAAAGCCACCATCGTGAGAGAGAGTCCACTGTTTTGGGCAAATGTTTGCGAAATAATCGGGGGCATCAATTTTTATCTCCTTCATTCTTGCCATATATAGATCAAATTTATTGCGTTGTGGTTGTAATGCAGCAATTACGGCGACTCTCTTACAAGCTTGACTTTTATGATGCGTGTTAAAGTTACTAGCGACATGCCTCATGCAAAAACGCCAAACGGCATGCGGAGGCAACCATCCAAACTCTGGACGAGCAACAGTAGCTCTTATCCCTTCATGTCAATTTGAAATCAAGCATATTGGTCCCTCCCTATCTAACAAAACATAGTCTCGCACGCACATTAAAAACCATGACCACGATGCTAGTGACTCTACATCCACCAATCCGAATGCCAACGGCACTATGTGATTCGCTCCGTCCATACTGCATGCAATCAACAACTTGTGCTCGTATCCTATACAAGTGAGTCCCATCTATACTTATTAATGGCCGACAATTTCTAAATGTCATGATATTAAGACCAAATGCCCAAAATACAGCTTCAAACACCATTTCACCATTTGCTCGGGCCGGACCGAACTTCCATGACACTTGTGATCCTGGATTCTTTTGCATAATTGCATCCAAAACTCTAGGCAGCTTATTGTACTATTCATCCCAATTCCCGTATACCATCTCAATCGCCCTTCTTTTTGCGGCCCAAACTCGTCTTTGGGAAACTGCATACGTGGTTCTCTCCGTCATAACGGTTCGTAGGAAAGAGACTTTGATACTTGGGTCTTCCCTTACATAGTTAACAAACTGTCGGGCCATCATATTTGAATCCAACTGCCTATGATCCCGCGTCAACCCAACATTGACACATGTATACGGTCCCTCCACAACAGTTATCACAAAGGCATCAAGTAGTCTTATTTTACATGCACGCAACCTCCACCCACAACCTTCGTTCCTTTGAGTACATACCGCTGTCCAAAGTGTAGGGGTTGATCTCCCAACACGAAATTGATAGTGATTTTCCACATGATGCATTTTTACAAAATGAATAAGTTCATCTGTCAACTCAAATCTCATACCTTTCTTCACTTCATTATTAAAACTCCCACTATCGATTGTCAATCGACAATCTTCCTCAAAAGTGACATAACCATCTCCTCTCGGTGCAGTTCGCATGAAATGAATTGACTCATCAATTCCGTTATAGAGATATCTCCTACCACCATGAATGGGTAAAGGCTATGAAGATGACCCAAACATCGTCTGGTTTCCATAACTACGACCACTAGTACGACCAGCTTCTCTACCATCTTCTTCTTCATCATCATCCTCTTCTTCCGCATCTTGTTCCACCTCCTCTACGGCCAATTCTTCTTCATCCACATCATTATCCATGTCTACTATTGCAACATCCACTCGAGATTCGATATGTGGATATTCTTCTTCATAATCGCAATCTTGTTGTACAGGGACAATCGTCCGACCATTGTATGTCTTTATATACAACTCATGACTTGTACCCATTCCCATAGCCACCGCAAACTCCATCAAGTTCAGAACATCATCATCATCATTGATCGGTACCAATACGTACCTTACATTCCCCCCTTGCATGTGTAACATAGGGCAACGATGAAATATCTCTACGTGTTGTCTTGTCGAATTGATTCCAAGTCCCTTACAGACTATGGTTACCAACTCATTAAAAGATACATCTTTTTTCACCCGAATCAACTTCGAAGGTTCACGGTCATAGCCCGCTCCATTTTCACCCTTCACAATTTGACCATTTGTGTAACATAACAATCTCACCATATCCGTCATTTCTACTTAAAATCAAAAAACATTTTATTAATATACATTTCAAATAAACATTTTCAGAAAATACAAGTATCTTTCCTACGAACAGTACAATAAACAAAATTTAACTATAAATAATAAATTTAACTATAAGTAATAAATTTAATATAATTTTCATTTAAAACCCTATAATTAAATTTACAACAAAATAACAAACAATAAACAAAATTTATCAAAAAACATTCTATTTTTATTTAACTACAATTAATAAATCTAACTAATTTTACTTTTAATACATTTATCAAAAAAACCCTAAAACCTAATTTTATCCCAAACTAAAAAAACCCTAATCCCTTATTTGTCATTCATTTTCAACAAAAATCTAAACCCTAAAACATTAATATCTAATTACATCTTACCAAAATATAGTTAAATCAACAAATAATATATCAATTGAATAATGTACATCAAAATTTTATCAATTTAAACATATAAAATTTCAAATTTCAAGGAACACAAACAACAATTTACCTTCGTCAATTTTCGCGTGTGGAACTTTCAAAAACAGTGGATCGCGGTCAATTCATTTCCCCCAGGTTGCAGATGTCCTTCGCTGTTGCAGCTCGTGCGCGCAGATGCGGAGAAGGGTTTCGTTCGCGGCGGAGCAGGGGGAGAAGCAAAATGGGGAAGATAGAAAGAAAAAAGATAAGGGAGAAAAGAAGAAGGGATCGGGGGTCTTAGTTCGAGCATGTCGTGAGTTGAACTCACGATATAGTCATGTCGTGAGTTCAACTCATGACATGGCTCTAGAATGAGCATGTCGTGATTTCAAGTCACGACATAGGTAGGTTAGTTTTGTAAATATTTTTTAAACGGTGTTGTTTTAAAATTTTTTTATAAAATTAGTGTCATTTCCGTACAAAGCTCTTTTGTCCCCATCCCCAACCGAAACCCATCTTCAGAACCATCCTTGTCAAAACTAACCCTATCCATCTCATGCACTCTCTGATTGCAAACTCCCTGATCGTAACCCCCCTATGAGTTGCTCTCTCCTTGTCTTCCCCGTCTATACCTACACCATCGGAAACAGACCCGACACTTCCACTGCTGCCGCCATCTACACATCTCTGCTTTCATTAGTTATAATATTAAGTTGATTATTAAGACTACTATTAAGAATAATAAATTATTAATATTATTAACATAACTATTACTAATATTACTTATTATTACTAATATTAATACTAATATTATTACTATTAGTGTTATTTATTATTACTTTACTATTCTAGATATATTGATATTCATTTTAATTTATTTATTTATGTTTCCTTAATTCGTTTTAAATATCTTTCTTTTTAAGAACTCTGCCATAGCAGGTCCCAAGCCCGAGTAAAGGAGTAGGGTTGCGGTAGGTCAACAGTCAGCATAAAATCTTTATCAAATGAAAAATGAGAGACATTTACAAACTTTTGGGGCGTTTTCCTCTTAGCGACGCGTTACATCAAATTCCAGGTGTAGTGACAAATTAACAAGGAATCCTAAGATGCGGTTAAATAAGTTAGTCTATGAAGATAGAATTCGTCTAGCCACTTGAAATATAGGATTTTTGATCGGTAAGTTAGGAGAGATAGAAGAAATTATGAATAGACGAAGGATTCATACCATGTGTCTTCAAGAAACTAAGTGGGTGGGGGAGAAGGTTAAAGTAGTAGTAGAATCTTATGGTCATAAAATTTGGTATGCAGCGAGGGATATAACTAAGAATGGGATAGGAATAATTGTACATAAAAATCTACTAGAGGATGTAATAGAAATAAGAAGGAAGGGAGATAGAATTATATTTGTCAAGTTAGTAGATGGAGAAAACGTAGTTAATATAGTCAGTGTGTATGCATCCCAAATAGGTATGGATGCAATTAATAAAAGACAATTTTGAAAGGATTTAGATGAATTTATACAAATCATACCTAGTAGAGAGAAGTTATTTATTGGAGGAGATTTAAATGGACATGTAGGAGAGAGGAATGAAGGATTCGAAACCATTCATGGAAATTTTGGATTTGGTTGTAGGAATGAGGCGGGAGATACCATTTTAGAGTTTGCCAGAGCATTTGATCTGGTACTCGTAAACACCATCTTTAAGAAAAGAGAAGCGCACTTAGTTACATATAGAAGTGGATCTAATACTAGACAAATAGATTTCTTTCTCACTAGAAGAGGTGATAAAATGACCTATAAGGATTGCAAGGTTATACTGGAGGAGAGTATAGCAACTTAGCATAGACTTCTAGTCTTACATATGTGTGTGCCTAAAAGGCAAAGGAAGTGTCGTCCATTTGTGGAGCCAAGGATTAGGTGGTGGAATTTAAAAAGAGAAAAGGTGAACACCTTTAGAGATAAATTAATTCAAGTAACAAATTGATCCACTAATGGTGATTCGGAAATAATATAGAAAGAGATGTTTACCAATATTAAGAAGCCTTCATAGACAAGGAATCATGGTGGTGGAATGAAGAAATCCAAACTGCTATTCGAACCAAACAAGAATATTATAGAAACCATAAAGGTAATAGTAATAGCGATGCATATAAAAAATACAAAAATGCAAAAAAAGAGGTGAAAAAGATTGTCTAAGAAGCAAAGAGTGAGGTATATAATGAAATATACAAGAGATTAGAGACTAAAGATGGAGAAAGAGAGATCTATAGAATTATCAAATTAAGGGAGACAAATGGAAGAGATCTAAATGTTGTTAGACGTATTAAGAGCGAAACCAATAGCATACTTGTAAAGAATGGAGATATAAGAAAGCGTTTGAAGAATTATTTCGATTATCTCTTTAATGTTAAAAGTATAACAGATATAGGAAATATCGATATACCTGTAGAAGAGATTAATAGAGACTTTAAAGAGATTAATAGAGAGTTTAAACGGAAGATGCGTCCCAATGAAGTTAAGAAGGTTTTAAAAAGAATGAAAAGTAATAAAACCATAGGACCAGATGGTATTCATATAGAAGTATGAAAATGTTTAGGTGAATTTGGTATATTAATGCTAACGGATGTTTTCAACAAATTTGGTAAACTAAGAGAATGTCTCAAATATGGAGGGAGAATATAATTGTATCACTATATAAGAATAAAGGAGATGTACAAGATTGTTCAAGCTATCGAGGAATTAAACTTATGAGCCATACAATAAAATTATGGGAGAGAGTGATAGAACATATATTGAGATTGGAGATAAATGTGTTTCAAAATAAATTTGGATTTATGCCGGGAAGATCCATCGCGGAGGAAATTTACTTGTTAAGATATTTGATGAAGACATATAGAACACATAAGAGATATCTATATATGGTATTCATTGATTTAGAAAAAGCATATGATAGGGTTCCCAGAGATATATTGTGGTGGGCGCTGATGAAGAGAGGGCTCTCCTTGAGATATTTTAATCTCATTAAAGATATGTATGATGGAGCTGTAATCAATGTAAGAACTTGTGGGGGTATGAGCAATAGTTTTCCATTAACATTGCGCTCCGTCAAGGTTCGGCATTAAGTCCCATCCTTTTTGCAATGTGATAAACGAAATCACAAAAAACATTCAAGATGAAATATCATGGTGTATGTTTTTTACAGATGATATGGCGTTGGTTGATGAAACTAGAGAAGGAACTGGTGCTAAATTTGAGTTATGGAGGGATCACTAGAATCCAGAGGGTTTAGATTGAGTAGATCGAAAATTAAGTATATGAGATATAAGTTTAGCAACAATGTTCAGAACGATAAACAAACGATTAAGTTAGATGGACAAGATGTACCAAAAAGTAAACGATTTAGATATTTTGTTTTCATCATTTAAAATGATTGCAATATAGATGGAGATGTGAATCATATGATTTAAGCGGGTCGGGTGAAATGAAGAAAGGCATTCGAAGTTCTTTGTGAACGCACATTGTCACTATATTTGAAGGGAAAGTTTTATAGAATCGTAGTAAGATCTGTACTATTATATGGTACTGAATGTTGAGTTACTAAACAACAAAGAACAAAAAATGACGGTTGTAGAAATGAAAATGTTTAACTGGATGTATGGTAAAACTAGAAAAGATAGAATTAGAAATGAAGAGATTCGTAGAAAATTGAAAATTAGTTCAATTGTGGATAAAATACAATAGTGTCGGTTGAGATGGTTTGGTCATGTGCAAAGAAGACCCGAAAATGTACTGGTTAGAAGAGTAGAAAACTTGAATATAGGAGATCTAGTAAAACGTAGAGGTAGATCGTTGAAAATTTGGATGCAAATTATCCGTAAAGATATAATAGTTAAGAATTTAAACGAGAGGATGACGTTGGATAGGAATGAGTGACATAGAAGAATTCGCACAAATTAAACTTTTCATTTTTTATCTATTCATTTTATTATTATTAATAATTTTTTTCGTTTATTTATTATTTATTGTTATTTTTTTAAATCCTCATACTTGTCTCTCAGATGGCCAACCCCAAATTATTGGGATTAAGTCTCAGGTTGTTGAGGTTGTTGTTGTTGTTGTTGTTGTTGTTGTTGATAGTGCTTAACAAGATCAATACCAATTATTTGTTACGAAAAGAAGGCCTTGTGAAGCTATCTGTTCCGATGTGTATGTGTCACATGTTTCAATAATTCTCAAAACGGAGATCACTTGTTTATGCATTATGCTTTATTTAGTTTCTCGGAAGATGTGGAACTATCGTTTTGCTGTGGGCGACAGTGAGTGGCTTTGTCTTAGGAGCCTCCGTGATTGTCTCCGACGAGGTTTAGAGTTTTTGGAGGGAAGAATGATGCTCTTTTACTTTGGAGATGTGCTTCAGTGGATCTTCATTGGTGCATTTGGATGGAACAAAATGCTAGAATCTTTAGAGATTGGTTTATTGATTCTTTTTCTTTTTATGTTCCTCTTTGTGGGCTCATGCCTTCAGGATTTCTAGAAATTGTAGTTTTGTAAACTTGAGGAGGGATTGGAGAGCTATTATCCATTAGTTTTTTGTATCGATCCTGTCTTCTTTTTCCAAGAATTTCTCATCCTTGGAGTTGTGTACATTCCTTCCTATCTAATATGTCTTCTTTTGCTATCAGAAAGGGGGGGAAAAGGAATCCTCTTTGGATATTCTCAATGCTCTTTGCCACTGAGATAGGCATAGGAAAAAGAGACATAAAGTGTATAGAAAGATTCAAGATGATGCTCTGTAGAAGATTTTGCTCCTTAGAGAGGTAATCCCTTTTCCTTATGTTTTGTAGATGTAGACCAACACACATAAAGGGAAGGCTTCCTACTCCACACCCAAATGGATGCAAACAAAGCACTATTGTCACCTGAACTCACCAGGACAAGTTCAGTTTTTGCAAGATCCATCTTTAAACCAGATATCATCTCTTGAAATACTGTTGCAAAAAATATTAGTTTCATCTGCAAGTAAAGGGTGAGAGATTGAGATGACTTCACTCTCCCTTCCCTCACACGACAAATCATTGATCCACCTTAATTCCACTGCTTTAGATATCATCTTACTCAACCTATCCATCACAACTATAAAATGGAAAAGTGGAAGGGGGTCCATTTTATCGAATAATGGGAGCTTTGGAAATATCCCTTTGAAGAGCTATTTACCAAAATCATCTCCACTTCTCCCCAAAACCTGTTTGCCTCGCTTGATGACAGATTTTAGTTTGTGACTCTTCAATGACAACAAATGAACTGGGTGTGAGTGGGTTGGGCTATCTTGGGGCGCAGTTTGCGCTCACGATGAGTTTGGTCAATTATGTTTGATCTCGGCTTGTGTTTAATGAGCAAGGTTTGGGCGCAACTAAACTCTTCCCATTTAACACAAGCAACCCAACTCAAGCTTGGTTCAAATTGTTGGTTTTGACAATTTTTCATGTTTCATTTGACTTAATTTGCTACACTAACTATTTGTGGTATGTTAAGTATGTTTCATTCACTTAATTTGCTATAACTCAAGCTTGGTTCAAATTGTTGATCAATTATGTTTCATATTTGTGGTGTTAATCATTAACTGTATTTTTGTTCTTCTTAATTAAATGACTATTTTATGTGTGTTATGCAGGCCTTACTTTTTCATTGGTTGGGCAGATCATGGAGGAAGTCGTTGCATAAGGTGAGATCATTTGTGCACAATTTTGTGCCCTTTCTGCTTCCCATTCACGTATATACCTGTTTTAGTCCTCTTGTTTGTTGCTGTTGTACTACTTTCAAAAATTGGCATAGTGGTCTATTTTATGTCGAATATTAGGAGTTGTCTTTGATTGTCCAGCTCCTGCATGATGATCAGACAAATGCAAAATAACAGATCTCTACTTCTAAGATTTGGGTTTTGTTCCGATTTCTAACAAGTCTTGCTTTATTCTTTCATTGATTTTTTTCCTTTTGTGGAATTGATTCTTTTATTTGCCCTAATCATAGACTTGAGCAAAGTCATGGTGAAAGAAACAATTCATGGTTTCTTTAGCTCCTCTTTCCTCTTGTCTTATGGGAGGGCATTAGATCAAACCAGTTTCCTAGTAGGGACCTGAAATTTTGTTGTTCTAGCGATTTGCTCCAAATGTTGGAAAACACTGATGAGGTTCTCTACCCGTGATGTTCCAGACCCCTGCCTAGTTTTGTCCTGGAACGGGTGAATTATGAAATTGTCCAACTATTAGTTTCATTATAGCTTAGAATTCTCATGAGTCAAACTGTGGAATTACACCTGAAGTTTGGCATATGACCAGTAGATGATTTTGTTGGTTGCTGTGTTCTGTCCGAAAGTCGTGCTGTTGTTCTCTGAACTTGTTCATTTGATAACAAATGGATATTGTATAGTCTCATTTTCTTGTATGCACTAGGCAATTAGCTTTATAATGGCATTTCTGGTTTATCATGTGCTTCTTTTTCTCATGTTTACTCCACCCTTTGCAGCCATTTGATCAACACTATATTAATATCTTGCAACTTTTTGGCGATTCTGAGACATCATCATTCTCTATTCATAATCTTCTTCGAGCTGGGAAGTCATATGGCCTAGCTGCGGGTTCTTGGGTAGGGCCATATGCTATGTGTAGATCATGGGAAACTCTGGCCCGGGGAATGATGGAGGAGACTGTTCTTGAGGAGAGGTCATTGCCCATGGCTCTCTATATTGTTTCTGGTGATGAAGATGGGGAACGTGGTGGTGCCCCTGTTCTTAGCATTGAAGATGCCTTTAGACATTGCTGTGAGTTTTCAAGAGGCCAGGTTGATTGGACACCGATTCTTCTTTTAATCCCACTGGTTCTTGGACTTGAAAAGGTCAATCCAAGGTTTGCAAATCCTTGAACCTTAGCTCTGTGATGCTGAGTGTCATCCATATTAGTTGCATGGTCTTCATAACCTTGTTTGCGGTCACTGACCATGTTTGGTGACTAGCCTGTTCTTTAATTTGTAAGTTTTCTCTGAATTTTTCCACAATTTTCTCCATTAGCATACTCACTAACACGCAGTGTCTATTTCCAGCAGGATTGTTACTACTAAAGCTGTAGAATGATATTTTTTAAGTGTTTCGTCTAATAATTTAGCATGTCTGCCTGACTTTACAAGGTTCAATATCATGATCTGTAGCTAAGAGATAACATGGAGAGGAACTAAGGAATCCCCTATCATTCTGTGTAAATTAAAGTTATCATGTTTGTTATAATTTCTTGTGCAACATCGTAATGATGGTGTTAAAAAACAAATTAGTTCCTATTTTGGGGTTAGGGGGAAACCCTTTCAGTCAAAGAGGTTTGACTTTAGCGTCACATTAGTTTTATTTTATTTTATTTTATTTTCTGACACATTTTTAGAAACTCTATTTCATGAGGACACTTGCTCAGAACTGACCATTTCATTAGGAGCCCACTTTGCTTTTGATACTTATTAAAAAACTCACTTGAATGAGGAGTTTACATAATCAACTTTCCTACATAAAACTATCTTTTGAGAGGTGAAGTAGAATGCAATGATGTGGCAAGTCAAATTCTCTTGACCAGAAATAATTGCAGCATCTCCAAAATATAGTCAACTTTTTTTTTTGGCCTTAATTTCATTTGTCAACATTGAACGAAGTGAGTTGTAGACTTGGAGGTGTGTGATGAGGTTCGCAGTGTTGAAGCAACTTGTTAATGATTCCCCTCAACATTCTTTAGTCAATGAGCGAAAGATGGAGGAGAATCATTTTTGTTATATTAAAAATCCCCTTCTTTTTTTTTTTTCCCAAAATTTTTCTTTCTTTTGATGATCTTGCATTGTCCATGGATTTTTGTTGTACTCTTGGGTTGTACCTGCCTGCACTGCCTTGGTGCTCAAACACCCATGACCAGAGCCTCATTGTGGCTTGTGTGTCATTTTGCCCCATCACTTTGGGAAAAAATAGTGAAGTTTGCCAAAAAAAAAAAAAAAAAAAAAAAAAAAAAAAAAAAAAGCCATTTCTAGCGAATCTTGCACAATTTGCCCCACTCAAAGTATAAAATTAAAAAAAAAAAGATGGAGTCAAATGCGGAAAGAAAATTTAAAATCATATGCTTTCTAGAATAAGTATAAGCTTAGAAGAGACCAAAGATTTTTTATAAAAAAAGTTATGTATAACCCATTTAGGAATGTTGTGTTTTTTTCCAGGCATAAGTACCTTTTCCTATTATAATTGAGATTTAGAATACCTTCTTTAGCTTCTTCTATCAAAAAAAAAAAAAAAAAAAAAAAAAAAGCCTTTGGATTCAATTATCTTTCTAGATATTATCTTGTGTAATCTCTTGGAATTTTCAAATGCTTATCAGGTATCTACCATCATTGAAGGCAACGTTCACATTTCCCCAGAGCCTTGGTATCTTGGGTGGAAAACCTGGCACATCAACATATATTGTTGGTGTTCAAGAGGAAAAAGTATTTTTCCTTGATCCGCATGATGTTCAACCGGTACTTTCTTGGTTACTTAATGTTTGCTTCACTTGTCTTTTTTCTCATAAAATTAATAAAGTGCTTTTGAAATTTCGCAATAATAGCACAGTGGTACTATTCTCTCTACTCAAATGATATAATCTGGAAATTCTTTACCATAATTTAAAATGATGCTATTGTTATATTTTGAGTGAAAAAGGTTGTGAGATTGGCTGTCAACATGAAACTGTGGCATATGAATATGATGACAGAACTAATAAATTTGTGTTTAAGCTTGGGATGATGAAATTGAGCAGAAGGATAATTAGTGGAGCCTACTTCTAGGAAATGAAATGGGGAAGGTAAAAATTAGGTGAACCAACAATGGTAAATTTAAGCCTTGGTGTCCAGGAAGGACAACAGTAGATGTGTGGTAACCACTGCAATGAATAAAAATAGTAGAAGATGGTTTTGTTTAGGTCATGAAAATATAGTATAGGATTATTTGTTGAAATTTGTCTTAAGACAATATGTTTAATGTTATTTGTGTATATGCACCACAAATTTTTATAAATTAGAGAAGATTGATCAATGATCCCAGAGCTCTTCATAAAATTATTAAAAGGTGCAGAAAAATGTTCCCTTGCATTATCACTACAAGCAGTACCAAACTGTTTTTTTATTTTTGCACAAAAGGCATGAAAGATAGAAAACAATTTAGACGGGTCCTTCACTAAATAAAGCCATGTCATCCTTGAAAATTCATACACAATGGTAACAGGGTATCAAAATCCTAATTTGGAGATTACACAGCTAGGGCCCCAAACGTTAGAATGGTAACTGACATGAGTCACACTCTGAAGATGACGTCTGACCTAAATTTTGTAATCAACTTCGTCAACTTCTCTAAGGAATGGTGACCAAGTTGATGGTGAATTTGCAGACGCAAAATAGAAACAACAAATATGCCAGGTTGTTGAGGTGAGAATGAATTCGAGTGACCAATGGATGGTCTAAGATAATTAGGATAGTATAGAACCCCCCCCCCCCCAAAAGAATAAAAAGAAAAAGAAATAACGTTCTTCGCCAATTGTCTTTTTTATTTTCAAATCATGAATAACAAAGGAGTCAAGCAAAAATGTAACTAAACAATTCAAATGCCATCAATTTGCTATTGTGCATGCCATTGAAATTAAATAATTTAATAGTCAGGCCTGGATGTAACAAATAGAAGGATGTGGTTGGAGCATTATTATTCCACTTACAGACGTAGAAAACCCATTGGCTAGAGTAATATTAGGAAGCAACTTAGAATAAGGGACGCTGGAAAATAGGCGAGATCTATCTGACATGTAATCAGAGGCACACAACCAAAGGACTTAGTAAACGGGAGTTAAGATGAGAAACAAGGGTCTCGTTTACTATTTTGGTGAGAGATGCTCTTTGGGTTGCCTTGATATTGGCAAAACTTGGTATATTCATCTTCTGAGAATGTCACTGTTTTATATTCAACTTTAGTCTACTGTTCTTCACCAGCAATACAATAATAAACAAGGTTCTGGTTTACTATTTTGGTGAGAGATGATCTTTGGGTTGCTTGATATTGGCAAAACTTGGTGTATTCATCTTCGGAGAATGTCACAGTTTTCTGTTCAACTTTAGTCTTCTCTTCTTCACCAGTAATACAATAGTGCTCAAATTACCTCTTTTGGCAAGAGATGCTTTCTGGGTTTACTTGGTGTTGGGGAAACTTGGTTTATTCATCTTCAGATAATGTCATATTTTTTGTCTTCTCTTCATCACCAGCATTAGCAATAGAGCCTGGAACATAAGGTTCTGCGCTCACAATATTGGCAAGTCGAGGCCTGCCTATCATTGCTTGCCAGTGTGACTCTCAGACCCACAATGGGTACACTTGCAAAGAGATCATCTATCAGGTCCACCTCTATCACCTCATCCACCTTACCACTACCATGCATGAGTAACCTGGGCAGACTGTAACGTTGGAGCTAATATTACTTTTGGAATTACACCTACTCGAAGCACAAACAACTTGAGAATAGGTTTCTGCAAGAGGTGGAAATTCCCCCCCCCCCCCCAAATATTTAGAATGAACTGGCTTTTATTCAGTTTCTAAGCCTGCCAAAACTTTCAGCACCACAACACCCTGCTATTACAATTGAGGACAGATACACATCTGAGTCAATTTGCCATGGAATAATAACCTTACATAGTTCCACACTTTCTTACATGTATCTAATTGAGTACACATATCGGCAGTTTGTGGTTCCATCAAGTTGCCTTATGTTTGTCACTACTAGGAGCACCCCTGGTGAGATGCTTTTGTAGCCTCTGTTTTGGTAGATATAGTAGTGGTGGAGATATAATAGTGGAAATGCCAGCTTGGATTTTTGCAACATCATAATACAACAACTAATTCACTATGAAGAACTTTTATGTGCTATCTTCATTAAAATAGCAGTGAAGTGTTTATGGTTGCTAGTCTAATGGAGCGAAGTCCTTGCTCTCTGTGACTTGCTGTCTTCACTAATATGGAATCGATGTAAGGGATTGGTTTTCTCCTTGTATTGAACTCTGCCTTCAAAAGCCACTAGTACAGGAATATCTATTCCTAGTGTCGTATTTATTCATAAATTGATCCAGTACTTTTTATTCTTGTTTTTATTGCTTGCTAAGCATTTTGTAGAAAATGAAATTATTGTACATAATGGCCCATGAAAAGAAACCTCGGAATCTCTCCACATTCCAACTGTTTATATTTCACTTTTGATTGTTGTCATTGGTTTTTGAGCTTAATATTTGAGTTTCTGGGGTATTTTTGAATTTGTATGAGTTGTTTGTAAGTGTGTTCACAATGTCAGAAAACCAAGATGGAGTGTTTAGCTTTTATCTATGCATCTTGCTTCATTTTTACTTTCTGATCCCCCGGCCCAAGTTTTTGTATCAAGTTTCTGGGTCGCAAGCTAAAACACTGCTTGGTTCATCAGGTAATTCAGATAAGGAGTGATAATCCAGAAGTTGACACAGCTTCATACCACAGTAGGTAAACTTTTTCTCCATGAATTGGTCTTCTTGGTTGGTGGGGGCCAACGCTGGTTTCAGTGATGATGGTTTAAGACTCGAGCACAATGATTCAATATTGGATCTTGACTTAGGCCACGGTTTGAAAAATTACCCCTTGATGGATGGCCTATTTATTATTATTATTATTTTCATGCATCTCTTACATGGTTCTTGTTATGATAATTTTTGTCAGTACTGTAAGGCACATTCCACTTGACTCGATTGATCCATCCTTGGCAATTGGATTCTACTGTCGAAACAAAGGTTTGTGGGTTGCTCTCTGCCCTACTTGCATATATTACTCCTCCAAATGCTTACACTAATGATTTGCACTTTTCCATGGCAGATGATTTTGATGATTTTTGTTGTCGAGCAGCCAAGTTGGCCGATGAATCTAATGGAGCTCCATTGTTTACCATTGCTCATACACGAGCTTCACCAAGACCTGCACACCACAATGATGTGTTGGGTGATAGTGGCAGAATACCGGAGAACAGTTCCTTTGACACTGTTCCTGAAAGTGATGACTTGGGTAGTGGGCAAGAGGATGAATGGCAACTCCTTTGATTTTCAATTACCAGGTGGTGGATTTTAAAGCGTTCTTATTATGAGGTTGCAATATTGGTCTGATGTATTTGGCCCAACCCTCAGTGGTGCCGGTCAAATGCACTGCCCGGAGTTTACCTTGCTTTGCTCATTCAGCCCTCATTTGAATTGGGAAACCCTCCCATGTGAATACAGATCTCTCTCTCTCTCAAAATACTAAGTTATTGGTGTAAAGATATTTGTTTGGTTTCTCAGATGTATGCCTAACTTCTCTCCTCTCTCTCTCTCTCTCTCTCTCTCTCTCTGTTTAGTCTTTTTCATACTTATACATACATACATGCATATATATATATCATATCTAATGATTTGATTAAAAAAAGTTGTTCAGTGTGGGTGGGTTGATATGTAAGTTTAAGGATGATATTCATCTAGATTTGGGAATTTAATGCCCGTGGCCTCGCCTACTTTGTGTGGTACCGTCCGTCCAACAATTTGACAGGCTGATGGCTGCTTGTTTTCCTTTTGAGGTGACAAATTCGTGTCGCCACGATCTTGATCATTTCTTATTTTCAACATGGAGCGGGGGCCCAGGCAATGGCCCACTAATTTAAAGCAACGATCCTCATCCTATTTAATTTGTAGTGTGGTCAGTCATATCATGGTTGGTCTATTTTCTGTGGGGCCTATGACTGTGGAAAGTGACTTCATTGTGAAAGCTATTGACAAGGGTGTGGGGGGAAAACCATCCGTGGAAATGTCTGGTGACTGAGTGCAGAGATTCAACGGAGGTGTTGGGGATATCAGAGATCAATCATGTTTTTAGAGAAGTTAACAATTGTGCTGACACTCTTGCAAAAATTGGTCTTGTCGCGAAGCCAGGGGTCTGCTCCTCAGATGTTCCTCCTCCAGCTGTGTTGAATTTTTTTTTTTTTTTTTTAAGCAGGATGCTGCTGGTGTTGTTTGGGCAAGAAGGAAGTCCATCTTCCCTCGGGCCCGCTAGTCTGTTGTTTGTTGTGTTTGGGCTTCTTTCTCTTATTCACCCAAAAAAAAAAAAAATTCTGATTCCATTGTCAATGTCGTCACTGGTGCTATTTCCTCCAAAAGTTGGGGGACAAGAGGCGCTATTGTTCTCCTTCTTGATCTGCTAAAATATATACACCTTTTGTTTTGGTACCAAAATATATACACCTTACACCACACTCACACACACATTGAAATATATTACGGGAATAGCTATTGTAATAGTTTCTTTAAAAAAAGTAGTAAATATATTAGAAAAGATTGTAGATAAGATTTTTCAAAATAAAAAAAAATGTGAAAAATGAATAATGAGAGAGAGAGAGAGAGAGAGAGCGAGCATAAATAAGAATAAATTAGAAAAGAACTAAAAAAAAGAAATAAAAATCACCGTCACTTTCACTTTTCCTTTTTTTCTTTTATTAGTACCTGAACTTTCTGATATCCGAGATTTCATCTTGATTAATCCGAAATTGACTTAACTGTCGGGTCTTATTTAAGGGGAGATCTTCCAATATTGTTTTCTCCGTATCCAGTGGGAGTCGAACTCCTGACTTGGTTAAGGGACGAAGGTATCCTTCTTACATACGTTAACAAGTGTCGGTATCACCTTCACTTTTCTCTTTTTGAAGAATGAGGTGCAAGAGTTTTGGAAATGAAAAATAGACACATAGAGAGTCGACTTCTTAATTGGGTTTTATGGCTGCTCAAATCAAATTTATCATATTCTCAAATACTCGTGGTTAAGTATAAAAAAAAAAAAAAGAAATTGTCCGATCATCCACAATACAACTGTCAATCCACGCCTTGTTTAGAGGACTAAATTGTTTTTCTAATAATTAAGATTGGGTAAAAATTTTGCTATGTTTATAGATTTGGTAAGTTTTAAAGAGTTTGGTTTTAAGGGAGGCTATGTAAGACATTAAACCAAGCTTAAGTATTTTATTTTATTACTTTAGTAACATGTCATAGGTAATATATTTTGTCGGTTTACAATATTTTACTGTTTTAGTGGGTTTGGCACTATTTCCATTTTCGAATATTTTATCCCAGATTTTAAAAATAATAATAAATAGAGGAGTTGTTGAAGAGCTGCCTTTTTTTTCTTTTTTTTTTATTTTTATTATATGAGATCTGAATATCAAATCACAGGATTGAAAGAAAAGGTTTATAACCATTAGGCTGTACCCTCGAGTACTCTTTCCTCACCTTTATTTTTGCATTGTAGAATAATTTTCTCTCAAGAAACCATGTCAAACAACATCAACTAAAACTAAGGGAAAGAGGTCTGATGTAGCATTTGATATGGAGTAAAAGGTTATTAAAAAAAAAAAAAAAAAATTAGAGAAGGAATGTAAAGGGGTAATATTTTCTCTTTTTTGTTTAGTATACACCATAACATTTTCCATAAATTTTATCTCTTTATAATTTAATTATTATTTTTCTCTCTCTTAAAATTGATTTATATAAATTATTTATCTTTAAAAGTAAACATATTAAGTGTTTTTCCATTTTCTAAACCCTAAATCCTAAACCCTAAAACCTCTAAACACATTGGTTTGAACTTTATTTCTCAAAAACTAATCATATTAATTTTTTCTCTAAAAATACTAAATCTAATTTGTTTTTTCTTTGCTTAAAACTCAATGCATTAGTTCCAACTCTCTAAAATATTAATTTAATGTATATATTTTCTCTCTCTAAATATATTGGTGTTAAATTTTCTCTATCTAAAAATAATAAATTTAGTTTTGTCTCTCTAAAACTATACACATCAATTTTTTCTCTCTCTCTAAAATTTAATTAGATTTACATTTTCTCTCTCTAAATACATTGGTTTTAAATTTTCTTTCTTCTTTTTTAAAATACCAAATTTATTCTCTCTCTAACTTCAAACGTATTAATTTTCTCTTTCTAAAATTATCTCCGTAAACATATTAGTTAAAAATTTTCTCTCTCTAAAGAATATAAATCTAATTTTTCTTTCTGTAAGAATTAATTTAATTTTCATTTTCTATTTCTAAATATATTAGATTTAATTTTTCTCTTACTAAAATATATATTTAATACTTCTAACCCCTTCAAAAATAGGTATTCACCCTTGCTTAGAAAAGTTTTTAACTCATTCATAATATATTTGAGTTGAATTTAACATATCAAGAGGAGAGGAGGTAAAAAGTTACCCGGATATTAAATATATTCAAAATATTTTTGATATTAATAAAATAGATATTAAATATATATTCATAAACCCTAAACCCTAAACCCTATTATCCGATATCAATCCTTCTAAAATTTATTTTCTATTAAAAACCCTATCTAGTAATACTTTTATCACATCCATAATATTTTTGAATTGAATTTTGTATAGCAAATTTAGGAAAGGGAAGGGAGTAAAAAGTTTACCCACATAACCATTAGGCCTTCTTTTACCCCCACACCCCCCCACCCAATTATCAAATAGAAATACTACCTAAATGTATTATCAATCAATTTAACCCTATTTTATACATATATAACAAAAGGTTCTTAAAATCTTAATTTTAGAGTTAAAAAAGATATAATTAATTCTGATTTGGAGTTACTTTCTAACTATTTTCGGTTAAAAACAGTTAATTTACTTTTTCACCGACTTATAGACACTATATTTTTCCTTTTCACATCTGGTGCTTAAAATCGATGTTAAAGCCAATTGGGAGAAAGAAAGTTGAGAGAGAGAGAGAGAGAGAAAACGAAAGAGGAGAGATGGAGTAAAGAGTTTTGGACAAAACCATTTCTTGAATAATGTTTAGATAAAGCCATCGCATGAAGGAATGAACAAGCTCGACAAGTGGCTTAATTTAATTTCCACAATTCGTCTTCAACCCCTAACTGAATTATATACCAATATAAAGGGTGTCCTTTCATCTCTAAACTCACACCACTCTTAAAAAGAAAGGAGCAAGGGGCAAAGAGAGAAAGAGTGAGTTAGGAGTATCAAAGAGAGAGAGAGGAAGACGAAGTGAGAAAGAGAGAGATACGGCAAACCATGGTAGCTCGATATCCATTTGAAGAAGAAGCACGACCTCCTACCTTTAGTAACTCTTCAGTTTAAGAGATAGAGAGAGAGAGGAGGCGGAATGATATCCCCAAGGGGTCTCCCACGTTCAAATTCCTATATAACAAAAAAGAAAAAACAGAGAGAGGTGGAATGACGATGAGCCGTTCCCTTTGGGTTAGTTTGGTCGAGTCGGGACTCAAAGTGATCAAAGGACGAGCTCTAACAAAGCGGGCCAAGTTCGGTCAAAACAAAATAAAACAAAATAATTGAAAAATAACACTTTGGTAAATTGGCCTCTCTATGTAGCATTATATAATTAATAATATGTTTGTCAAATTAGAATGGTATTTGAATGCAATATCTTATGCTACGAGAGAGGGCCTTGGGTTTTGCTCCGGTTAAAGGCCCCTTGCAGATTAAAAAAAAATTAAAAAAAAAATTAAGAGTGTAAATTTTGATATTCCTTAATTTTCATACGTCACACTCTGTCCTATAAATCAAATAAAATATAAAATCCAGATTTGAATTTGAAATTGAAATTGAACGAAAATATGGTTCGATAATTTGAATTTATTAGTCCTCCAACCATCTCTCTCTAGTAACCTAAAGTTGAAATGGAAATCGATAATTTGGACAAATCCATGTCTACACCATTTTTTATAAAACCACATTAACTGATTGAAATTATTCTTATAACCTTTCTTGATTAAGTATTCATTAACACAATTACACCGCATGCATATAGATAGCTATTGTCCATATAAAGATTCACTATACAGATTATAACTTTCTTGACGGTTTGTTTTTACTCATTCCCGATGTTTTATAACTATCGCTAAAGGTTGGAGTAACGAAAGCAAAAAACATCAGAAAAATTATTAGAGATTTGTCTGATATCTACTTATAAATATCGGGATAACGTTAACTTTTTCGATATTCAAGATTGTTGACAAAGTTGTTAACTTTTTCGATATTCGAGATTGTTGACAAAGTTGTTATTGGCCATCGTTTAGTACAATAAAAACATTATGAATATGTGACATTTTCTCGACATTTGTGTATAAACGTCGGTAAAAATTAAGATATTTGTCGATATTTCTTAACTCAAAATATTAAAAAATATTGAAATCTTTGCTGACATATATGCTAAAAAATGTCAATAATTTTATTTGCACTCGATGTTTAGCGGTACTAAATGGCAGGAAGAGTTAATATGAAGATGAAATATTTGGTTCTTTTATAAATAGTACAAAAAACATGCTCTAAAATCTATTCATCAAACATTCATTAATCACAATATACATACTTCATCCGTAATTCACATTTTATCCACGCATAATGAACCCAATATCCATCAACAATACTTCAAATATTAGACAAACAATCATTAACCATAAATATAAAATATAATTTCAAACATTTATTAACCACAAGTCCATATAATATAATTTCAAAAATCCATCAAATACAAATATAACGTAAACACAATTTCAATCACAAAAATAAAAAAGTCATGAATAATCATTTGATTAAGTTAAATAAGTTATAAAAGAAAATATTAACAATTATTGTTAATAAATTATATAAATATGTTATATACATAAGTAAATCCCATATACACTTTTATGGACAATATATATGTATAATGGTATATATGTATTATCTTTAGGGTTTAATTGTTTAGTAAACTTTTTATATGTAATGCACATAAATTATAAACAATTTTTACATGTAATACATATAAAATATAATATTAACAATTATTATTAATAAATTGTATAAATATGCTATATATAAATAAATCGCATAAATACTTTTATGGATTATATATATATGTATTTATATATAATATATATATTATCTTTAGAGTTTAATTGTTTTATTTACATATATTGCTTTTATATGTAATTCATATTAATAATTTTTAAAAATAATACATATAAAAGATGATATTAATAATTATTGTTAATAAATTATATAAATATGCTATATACATAAGCAAATCCCATATACACTTTTATTAATAATATATATATATATATATATGTATGTATGTATGTATGTTATATACATATTACCTTTAGGATTTAGGGTTTAGAGATAATATTTATTTTTATTAATAAAAGATAATATTTATTTGCAAAAGTTTACTACTAATTTAGCAACATATACAAAAAATTTGCATATTTTATAAAAGTGGGTATCTATATTGGTTTCAATGATATAGTAATTTTGGAAATTGGTTAGTTATTTATTTATTATATATTTGTATATTGATTTAATATTATTTTTGCATGTGAGATGCTACATCAACGATTGTTACTTCATACGTGATATCATCATAAGTCAACTCAGCTTTTAATAATTAGTATGTTGTCGTTACGAATGAAAAGATTATTTCGTTATACTTTTTAAAATTCAAGTTTTTAGGTATGAGATTTTGAAGTTCAAGAGTTAAAATGTGTGTTGATCTTAAAGTTTAAGGATTGTATAAGTAATTTTCTCTAAAGTCATGATTCATTACATTTTTTAGATGAAGGCGTATATCTAAAGTCACGATTTTTTAAATTCATGAATGAACGTGGACATTCATATAAGTCGAATTTGACAGCATATTATTTGAAGAGAATGAGAACTCTTTAAACTTTTTGTATCGGAAATGAAAAAGAATTTTAATATTAAAGAGAGTGTTTTTTAAGAGATTTGTGGATTACCCTTATTAATTGAAATGAATATTCTTCTTCTTCTTCTTCTTCTTCTTCTTCTTCTTCTTCTTCTTCTTCTTCTTCTTCTTCTTCTTCTTCTTCTTCTTCTTCTTCTTCTTCTTCTTCTTCTTCTTCTTCTTCTTCTTCTTCTTCTTCTTCTTCTTCTTCTTCTTCCCGGGAAGTTATTAATGTTGATGGGAAGAGGAGAGAGAAAGAAGAGAGATAAGAGAAAAAGAAGAGAAAGGAGAGGAGAAGAAGAGAAATGAGAAGGAAAATTGGCAGGGAAAGGAGCGAGAAAAAATGCAGATTGAGCCACCGGCGGGAGGAGAGTGTACATGTGTCATTTTTCCTCCATTCTCATTGACCAAAAAAAAAAAAAAAATGAAATTTCATGGGCCACGGCAACAAAATAAATAAAAAAAAAAAAAGAAAAAAGGAAGAACAGAAATGATATCCAACAACTAAAAATAGTTTGATATGAAATAAAAAAAAAAAAAAAGAAAAGTTAAAAACAAGTCAGGTCAAGTCAAGTCAAGTCAAGTCTTTAACAACCACACCACACCACACCAGAAAACGAAAACTTATTAAATTATAAAATGACAGGTTGAAGAAGACCAAGTTTGGCCATGGATGTTTAAGAAAAGAAAAGGAAAGGAAGAGGTGTATGCGTTCATACATAACGAAGGCCACAAATTTTCATGTATATTAATCGCGCGGTGAGATTTGAGATATTTCCATGAAAGATCACTACCTATCATACCATTATTACCTATCATATGATATGTTATAATACCGTAAAAACGTGTTATTCCCGAATAAAAATACTAACAAATATGCCAATCCGGAGGAGGGCTTCGACACACCTGATAACAACTCAGCCTATGCCCAGTCTTCACGCGCATTTGCCATTCCCCCTTTTTTCCTTTTTTTTATTTTTTTGTCATATAAGGTAAGAGAGGCACACCTTTCTCTCTCTCTCTCTCTCTCTCTCTCTCTCTCTCTCTCTTTCTACCCACCAAACCACGGCAACAACCACCTCCTTTTGTCTTTTTCCTTTTTTTTTAATCCCTAATTTAAAATATCATAATTGGAAAGGCAGCGAAAGACCGCGCTTCCCCATTTCCTTTATCAGCTTCTTTCTTATTCTTCTTCTTCCACTTGATCCACCGAGTCTAGAGAGACAGAGAAAGACAGAGACATAGAGAGAGAGAGAGAGAGACAGAGACAGAGACAGAGACAGTGAGAACATGGCAGGGGGAGAAGGGGAAACGACACTGGAGTATACGCCCACATGGGTGGTGGCAGCCGTCTGCACTGTCATCGTCGTAATCTCTCTCGCCGTCGAGAGGTTTATCCACCACATTGGCAAGGTGAATCTCTCTCTCTCTCTCTCTCTCTCTCCAATTTTTCTACACTAGAATCGGATTAATCTCTGCCAACCCTCCCCCCAAATCCTATTTTGGTATTTTACTTATTTCTCTTGTAAACATCATGGTCAGGTTCTAAAGAAGAAGAATCAAAAGCCTCTCTACGAAGCCTTAGAGAAAATTAAAGAAGGTCTTATTTGTATTCCTCTCTCTCTCTCTCTCTCTCTCTCTCTCTCTTAATTGTGTGTTAGTTTAATTGATGATGATGGGGACAATGTGTGTGCAGAGTTAATGCTGTTGGGGTTCATATCGCTGCTGCTGACTGTTTTTCAAGACCGCATTAACAGAATATGCATATCAGAAAGCTTGTCCAAGACGATGCTTCCCTGCAAGTCGGAAGACAGTCATTCCTCAACCACTTCTCATCTCCAAACCTTCTTCCTCCGTCGCCATCTCCTCGCCGAGTCCTCCTCATCCTCCTCTTATTGCCAACAAAAGGTTTTTACTTTACTCTCTCCTTTTTATCTCCTCTTCTTCTCCTTCTTCATTAGCATTAGCATACAAAATTTGAAATTGATTAACTTTTGACATTCGCATAGAAATTGGAATATATTGAAACATCATTTTCCATTTGAGATTGGAATGAGTTTTTACAGTTTACACCCAAGAGATGTTCACCTCCTGATCCTCAACTTGCTTTCATCTTTTCTTTTTTCAGCCCAACCATGTTATTCATTTATTTGACAAACAACATGTTTACAAGTGTTTCGTGAATCTCTCTCTCTCTCACGCACAATCACATCCCCACAGCACATGCACACTTAATACATGATTATTTCAGTTTCAGTCTTTGCAATTGCAGTTCATACCTTTTCCCTTATTACTTTCCTATCCTATTGTTATCCTGATTGCAATATCTATATGTGCTTCTCTGACATGGTCCAAGTCTGTAGGTTGTTATCCTTTGCTTTTTTTTTCCCTATGCATTCCAGGTGCTAATCCCAACCCTCCCTATCTTTTCCGTTGAGTGAGTGAAAGAAGAACAAACGATGAAATTCTGAGTGCCCATCATTGATTAAATTTTGACCTTTTTTTTTTTCTGGAGGAACATGGCACAGGGTGAAGTTTTGAACCCTCAATTAGATTCTTAAGTAATTACTAATACTACTGAGACCATGGTCAGTGCAGTCCTTGTTGCCCTACAATTGAGTTTACTCAGAAAAAGCTTCAACCAGAAAATTCCCTTTGCTTTTTATTACCTACTATTTCACCTCCACAACAATCTTTGTTTTTTCCAACATGTTTAATGAGCTAGACAAAAGTTTCATGTGGCTCGTTTTTATAGAAAATCACTTATACCAATTACAGAGTCAGTTATGTTTACATGTAGAGTAGCGTGCCCTTTTTTCTGCATCAGTATTTGCATCAGAGAAATATCACAGAAGCAATGAGTGAAAAAAAAAAAAATTCCTTATAGAAATGACTCCTAGTTCCTACTAATGACTGTGTCTCTCTCTTATTTTGGGGATGACTTGGGTATGACGCTAGGTTTCATAGTTGAACCAACTCAGAGTGGCACATCCAAATCAGCATTTGGATCCAAAGTCAAGAAAGAATCTTTCCATGATAGACTTTCAAATTGATCTTCAGGAGTGGATCTAAAAGATATTTGGCCATGATAATTTTCTAAACACCCACCCCAAACTAAAAATTTGTTCCACGCCGGCTTTGGCGTAATGTTCAAAAACTGTTTTGGCAGTTGAGAGGAAGCAGTTCTCACAACTACATTCTTAATTTTCTTAGGAACATTGGTCACAGTGTTATTGATTTCAGATCATGCAATTAGCTCTCATTACAGTGATTTGCAGTAACACGGTTTCTGCTTCTCAATAAACCCACTGACAGAAAAGTCATCATAGTGAACAGTATTTAAATTTGGTATTCCTTCTAAATAACTGACAACAGGATTTTGGACTCGATCCATCATAACTTGTAGGCCATTGGCATAAATGTGGATTCACTGACATGTAATGGACTGTATTTCTCAATTCATGGATACAGTCTTATCTGTGTTGTACATATGCTACTTACGACAACAAGACTTGGAGGTCTGATGTTTTTTCCTTCCCTTCATTCTGCTTTTACTTTTTCTGTTTGGTCCAGGGGAAGGTTCCATTGTTATCAACAACAGCACTACACCACCTTCATATCTTTATCTTTGTCCTTGCTGTTACCCATGTGACGTTCTGTGTTCTCACCATACTATTTGGTGGAGCCAAGGTAACTGCAGATTCACTCTATATCTGTTTTGCATCTAATTGTGTCACCAATAAGTTCTGGTCGCCTTGTTGTTCCTTAGCATTCCATTCTAATCCTCTTTTAACTATCCGTTTTCATGATATAGATACGTCAATGGAAACATTGGGAAGACTCCATACGCAGGGGGCTTTCTGATCCAGAAGAGGGTAATTTAGCTTTCTTCAGGCTTGACTTGGTGTTTCTGTCGGTGTCACTATTCTTAACTGTCTCGCCTTTTGGTTTCCAAAATTCTGGAACTCATAATGCAACCATGATCCCTTCTTTTCCTCTCGTTTGAGTGACACCCTACCGGAGTATGCTATTCAAAGAAATTTCCTTTGCTTGGTTTCCTGAAAACCATCTTTGCACTCATTACAATGGGCTTTTCATTTGTAAATATTGCATGTGCAGGCTCAGATTCCAAGTTCATTAGTGTACATGATCATTCATTTATTAGAGGCCGTTTTCTTGGGGTTGGTAAAGATTCAGCTGTGTTGGGTTGGTTGGTAAGTAGCATTATTATGACAATCCAAATTTAGGAAACATTATCTATCATTTTGTATTTTTCATATATGTTCTTTTGAGTTGCTTCTAAGGTTTATTTGAAATCTAGTACTGCCACAAAACTTTATCATACAATGCTTCTTGAATTGGTAATTATCTCGTGAGATCCTCATCTTTTCAATCCAATGCACTGTTTTCAGTATACCATTTGACA
The DNA here is from genome assembly GCA_033439265.1 of Dillenia suffruticosa. NCBI lineage: Eukaryota > Viridiplantae > Streptophyta > Magnoliopsida > Dilleniales > Dilleniaceae > Dillenia > Dillenia suffruticosa. Next base: position 2,131,721 of record JAVTVX010000011.1, read on the forward strand.
ATTATGTAATATGTCTCTTATTGATTTTATTCTAAATGCAAATTCTGTGTTGCTTTGTAAACAACTTTTGGTTTGGTAATGGCTTCATCTTCCATGTCAGAACTGTTAGCATTACAAGCACAATAGATTATGTTCTTATGTCCTGCATAAATTATTTATGGACATGATTTTCTTTCCCTTTTAGGGGTGATAAAAGTCATAGTAAAAACCACTCACCAAAAAACATCATTTTTTTTTGGACATTTTTCTTTTTGTTTACATTGTTTCCTGTTCCTTCTCCAGCACTCATTTTTCAAGCAATTTTATGCATCTGTGACCAAATCAGATTACACCACACTGAGGCTAGGTTTCATAATGGTGAGTTTGTTGATATGAATTTCTACATTCTAAGGTTTAATTCATTCAATATCTTCAATAATTTTGTATTTATCCCATGATAGCTTATGTGTTCTATCTGTAGAACCATTGCAAAGGAAACCCAAAATTCAACTTTCATAAATACATGATACGTGCCCTCGAAGCTGATTTCAAGAAAGTTGTTGGAATTAGGTAAGAAAGCAAGAACTGCCAGATGCTGTACTTTTGTTTAGCTTAATTTGGCCTTTTAATTTCCTCATATTATCTGAGCTACCCTGTCATGCAATCATTCTTTTGGAGTTTGCTTTGCTTGACTCTTTAGGCTTTAGAGCTCCCAATATCTCTGCCACTTGACTTCTGAAATGCATTTTGCAGTTGGTACCTATGGTTGTTTGTGGTCATTTTCTTGATGCTGAATGTTGCTGGTAAGCTTTTGATTCCATTTCTACCACTATTGCTTTACAATGCCTTACCTTTTCCTACAAGCAACATTATATTGCTAACCTTTTTTTGCGTCGTCTATGATTTTTAGAATAAGTTAGATCCTTCTGCTCAAAAGAAATTTTGTTGATTATGTCTCTTAGACTGTCATATAATATTGAAATTTTATAAGAAAGAAGTTTTCTATCACAAAGTCATTCTTGGCTATCAATATAAAGCCAATAGTGCTGCTTATTTCCAAAAAATAAAAAAAAATGCCTTCTTTTGTAGCTTTTGGACATCATATCTGATAATATACATTACTTTCTCTCATCTCTTTGGCGTTCAAGGTAGTTACCGAGAACTTTCAGGGTTGTGCTCATGATGTCTGACTAGTCTGCCCAATAAATGAGACATACCCCATGTTTCTTGCCAATTTGATATAAGCCTATGTGTTAACTTTTATTGATTCTCATATGATAATATTTACATACGGACATTACCTTCTTTCTTGTATGTGCAGGTTGGCATACATATTTTTGGATAGCATTCGTTCCTTTTATTGTAAGTAGCCCCACCAAATCCTTGAACTATTATGTAGCTAATCCCTCTTCATATTGCTGGTCATCATAATTTACTACAGCTTTTCGGAACTGAATCATTTATCTTACTATTTCTACTGCATCTTATGTCGACCTCTAAAATTTTATGCACCACTCTGAATGCATGTTCCTTTAAAATGGAAAAAGCTCCAGGTGGGTTTCATGATGCAAAGGAGTGGTATTTATTGTTTTTGATTTATGCTGCTAAATAAAGCCATTTGCTTTAATTGTTGTCAAATAATATTTTGTGGACATTAAAAAAAAAAGGCAAAAAAAAAAAAAATAAATTGAACTCGTGTATCCATATGAAAGGGCATATTTGGAGATCATATCAAATGAAATTATTAATAAGATCAACAAGAGGCTTTGTGAAATCATGAACAAGGTAAACAAACCCTCACAAATGATATTTTCTGCAACACTCTGAATACATGTTCCTTTAAAATGGAAAAAGCTCCAGGTGGGGTTCATGAGGCAGAGAAATGGTATCTATTGTTTTTGATTTATGCTGCTAAACATAACCATTTACTTCAATTATAGGAAAATTGAACTTGTGGATCCATATGAAACGCCATATTTGGAGATCAGATCAAATGAAATTATTAATAAGATCAACAAGTAGCTTTGTAAAATCATGGACAAGTAAACAAACCTGCACAGATGGGAGTTTTTTTTAGGCATGATATATTGTACTTCTAAAGCTATATTTTCAACCAACTGTTATATTTGCAAGGCCGCTTAAGCAACCCAAGTTGTTACATGCCTAGGAATCCAAACTAAAAATTCTCTAGAACTGGCGGTCTAGAATTACACCCTTCACCAGCAGGCACTTCCAAGAAAAATCTCATAGATTGGAAGAACTCATAATGGGCATTCAAGTCATTACCCCTATACATGTAGTGCTAGAAGCACGAGTCTAAATGATTACAATGAATTTTATGACTATGTATTAAATATTAATGATAAACCTGTGCAATGCACAAAAATGGACTAAATAAAAATTTATTTATATTTATTTCAATAGTTATGATTTTAGGAAAAACGATCATAAAAAATTTCTAAACTTGTAAGAAAATAACAATTTTTGACGGGAAAAAGATAAAACAATTATAAGGGGATATGCTAGTAAACTGATTATTAAGAGCTTAGAATTTGTTCTGCTACTATTTTGCAATTATAATGAACGATTTGTTACATGTGGTTATAAGTTCTTAATAAGGCCATATTGAATACTTAAAAATGTAACCTTTGGATTCTAGAAACTATATGATGTTACACCATTGTACCAATTACTAAGGGAACACTGAGTCATTTATTATGATATGTACAAATTATTAAATTGTTGGCATTATTTGAAATAGAGATTGCAATAATAGTAATGTAAAATAAAAACATTCTTTTACACATTTGAAAGAACACATAATTTTCATATTACGCCGTGTGGCATTAGTCCCAACATGATCAAGTTTTATATTATTTAAACTTTGGATTTGGGCAATGAGAAATGTCTGGGAACTGAAACTAAAGCGCGTAGACTAAAAAAATACCTTGTACGTCTTGGGACAGCTTTCTTCCTTGATTCTGGTTGTGGAACCTGTCATACCAGTATGCTCACAATATGGATGATGCATTAAAGAGACCAATCTGGGACCTATCGAGTGTGAACATTGACTCAACACAGGTTTAGTGAGATATTCAGCATGCTGATGTTATTTATAAACATGTGACATGTTGTAGACCTTAAATGTGATTTGTTAGAAAGAAGGTAAACATCTATACTGATATGATCCATGTGATATTTACCTGTTGGTTAACTTGAACATATGTAGCTTCAAGTGTTTCACAGTATTTTGCTGATGGTTTGTGGGAAGGAAATTTGTTGTTCTAAAAGGAGAGTAAACCAATACAACTGTGGTAACTTTGGACTGATGGCAGTGCATTCAGCTTAACTGAAAGAGTGAGCGACAGAGTACTGCTTTCACAAGTTCCATGATATATTCTGTGCTCTGATGGGGAGTCTTGTTTCCCTAACCTGAGGCATGAAACTCTCACCAGAACCACTTTTGACCATTTCACTATCCTCTTGGAATCTAATCATATCTCAGGGGTTGCTCCTCCTTTTAGGTTAGAGAACATGCTGCTTCTGATATAGACTTTAGAAAGGTGATCAATGATTTGTGGAGACATTCCGATATAGAAGGTTGGGATGGATTCCAGTTTATAAGAAAATTGAACAGTCTCAAACAAACGTGAAAAGTTTGGAATAAGAAGGTTTTTGGTGAAGAGCTAGATAAGCTGGATGTTGAGAGGGGTCTGCCCAAAGTCAGTCTACCCAAAAGGAGAACTTTAGGAATGACCTTGATGAATTCTTTTCAAGGAGAAGATTAGCTGGCAACAAAAGACTCAGATGAAATGGGATAGAGAGGAAGTCTATAATACTAGGTTTTTTATCTGGTTACCAATGCGACTAAGCAAAGGTACTTCCTAAGAGAATTAGAGGATGGTGTGGGAACTGTGATTATTGTGTTTTATTGAGGAAATCATCTCTAGCTTTTATAGATGTTAAAAGATGGTTAGGGACCCCGATTCCCAACATAAAACGTATGGGAATGATGTTAGAAGAAAAAGGAGAAAAGTATGAATAAAATCGTAACTTTACACTCTCTACCATAATGCACTTTCTATATATAGTGTAGAATAATTTACTTGCTAAATCTCTTAGAGAAAAAAAATCTTGATAGAGTATCCACTCTCTTTTGAAGATTTTCTTACCAATTTCTCTGTGCTTTAAAAACACATGTTCTTTCTAAAAGTGCACTCACACTCTCTCTCCCCTTTTTATCTTTGTCCCCCCGGGGGGGGAACCAAAACCAAAAACAAAAGAACTCCAAAACAATGTCTCTTTCTCTCCTCTTATTTCCTCTAATCTCTCTCTGCCTCCTTTCTATACAAAACAACTCTCTAAAATAAATTCATCCTCTGAAATTCACTCTCCTTTTTCTGTCCACAAACATCAACCTCTCATCTCTTTCACTCTCTACAAAAATTACTTCCTCTCCCCTTTCTTTTTCCATATTTACACTCTTTAAAATTATTCTGCAGTCTGTCTTCCTTAAGATGTGCTCTACAAAAAAAATCAATCACACCCGTAAAAAATCTGCTACCACTTCCTCTCTTTTCAATCAGACTATTAAAAATTCCATTTCTCCTGTTTCTTTCTACAAACATTACTCTCTGTCCCTGCAAAGAATAAAATACATTCTCCTCTCTCTCCAAGAAAGAAAAAGGAAAAAAAAACAAAAACAAATACACTATCTAGAATGTATCTATCCTATTCCCTTTCTACAACCACAAAAGAAAAAAAAAATCTCTAAAACATTTTCACTCAATTGGAAAAAGAAAACACCGTCTCTATAAAAAATTTAAAATAAAATCTCAAATAAAAATTTTAAAATAAAATCTCAAAATTTACTCTCTCTCTCCTTTTTCTCTCTACAAGAAATGTAAAAAGGCTCACTCAGTGCACAAAGTGCTGGCCGATTTAGTGCAGGGGTAGGGGGAGGGTAGGCGTATATGTATGCAGCCTTCCTAGGCTGTTTCCACACCTCAAACCCGTGATCTTGAGGTCACCAAAGGAGTAACTCCACCGTTGCATCAAGATTCGCCCTCCTCTACTAGAAATATCAACCCTAAAAATATTTACTAGCTCTTTTCTTTTTTCTCAATAAAAGACATTCACTCTCTAATATAGTCTCTCTTTAAGGTTCATTGTCTATCCTTTCTCCTCCATTATCAATTTCTCTTTCCTCTTTCTCTCTTGAAAATACATAGTCTCTCTAAATAAGTTAAGTCTCTCCTCATTTTCGCTCTCCATCTCTAAATAAGTTGACTGTGTCCTTGCTTTCTCTCTCCATAATTCACTCTCTCGTTTTCCTAGAAAAATTAACTAATCTCTTGTTTTCATTCTCTACAAAAAATCACTTTATCTCAATATAATTTTGTCTCTCTGTATATATGCAAGAATCAGTCATTCTCACTCTAAATTCTCTTTCACCTCCTCTTTCTCTCCCCTCTTTATGACCCTTTTTGGAGATAATAAAGGGCCATCTCCCCGTTCAACTTTTAATATGTTTAAAGTGTCTTCACTGGCTTCTAATTAGGAGTTTTATAAATGCTGCTAAAAACTTGACAATAATATTAAATTCTGGAATTCCTTCAAAAAATTCTGTGTGATTTTGCTTTTTCTCTTCCTTTTGGTTAGAGAGATTATGTGCTTTTTCTCTTCTTTTTGGTTGGAGAGATTATGTTTCTTCCTTTACTTTTTTCCCCCTTCATTCCACCATGCTTTCTCTCAACAGAAAATTACTTTCTCTCCACTTTCTTATCCCTTTGCAAAAATCATTTCTAGTTTACAAACTAATCTTTCCTCTCTTGCTAAGAAAGTCATGCTCTTGCTCTCTTCCATCTCTCCACCGATAACAATCTCTCTCCCTTTTGTCTTTAAAAATCTTTTACTCTATATTTGAGAAGTTCATTCTTTCTCTTCTTTCTCTCTCTGTATCTACCATCATTCCTCTTTCTTTCCTCAATTACTTTTTCTATAAAAATTTACTTACTGCACTTCCTCTTTCTGTGAAAAATTGCTCTCTACAAATTTAATTCTCTCTCTCTCTCTCTCTCTCTCTTTCTCTCGCTCAAAAATTTACTCTTTATCCTCTTTCTCTCTCTACAAAAAAAAAATCTCCTCTTCTCTGTCTCTCTCTTGAGTAATCACACATATTGCATTAATAAAACTACCTTAAGCAATGCTACCATGGATTTAAGAAAGTACACATTTCTAACTAGTCAAGGTCTTTTGCACTAAATTTCAGGAGAGTAGAAGTATCGGTTCTTATACTACACAACAAATTTTTCGGATTCAAGATTCACGAAGTCAAGAAATCGGAAAAAAAAAATGAAAATAAAGACAGGGAGAAAATTTAAAAGTTTTCTTTAAGGATTTCATTTGCCAAATCCCTATAACCTTTCAATTAGTAAGAATGGACCTAAAGAAGGCTACCAGTTCAACATAAACAGATCTCTTACAGAGTGGGATAAGATGCCAGATATATGTCGCTTTATTTTGTCAAAAAATAGGATTGGAAAAATTATGTTAAATTGAATACTAGATTTACAGAATACCAGATAGAAATTGGCTCAATAGAGGATGGCATGGAAACATATCAATTGCTTTCAAGAGAGATCAGTTGAAGATATTTGTTTTCCCGTAGATGGAGGAGAGACAAATTGTTCAATTCACCATAGTCATTGTTTGGGTTTCAAAGATTTAATTAGTCATCACAAAAAAAAAAGAAAAAGAAATCGTTGATTTTTTGTTAATATTAGAACTCTAGTTAGTCACCTAAACTAAGGGATATTTTAATAATTATGAAAAATGAAAAAAAAGGGGCTAAAACATATTTACTTTTATATATCGTGGAGATAGATATTGAGATTAACACGGACTTCATCTAAAGCTCATACAGCTTCTCTGTGTTTAATTTATGGATTTTTCTACATGATTGGACGTGTGCAACATGCAAGAAACTCTGAACAAAACACTATCCTCAAGTTCCCTTGTTTTTTCATGGTGTAGCTTCTACTTGCTGTTGGCACTAAGCTGGAGCACATAATCACCCAATTGGCCCATGAAGTTGCTGAGAAGCATGTGGCAGTTGAAGGGGATTTAGTGGTGAAACCGTCAGACGATCACTTCTGGTTTAATAAGCCCAAGATTGTCCTCATATTGATTCACATCATCCTTTTCCAGAATGCTTTTGAGATAGCATTTTTCTTCTGGATTTGGGTCAGAAAACCTCATTAACTCCTGTAGCCATGATATTTCTTGGTTGGGAAAGAACTGGATCATTCTCTAACTAGCAATTTCATTTGTCTTACAGGTACAATATGGCTTTGATTCCTGTATCATGGGACAAGTTCGTTATATCATCCCAAGACTCATTATAGGGTAAAATATAATATTTCTTTGATCATGTTTTCTGACCGTATTTGGCTGAACAAGTTATGAACTCAGGATGGTTGCCTATTTTCCTTTCAGAGTGTTCATTCAGTTCCTCTGCAGTTACAGCACCCTTCCGCTCTATGCCATTGTCACACAGGTAACCCAGCTTTTGCAAATAGTTTTCTTTAATACATGTGAAGAATATGCGAACTGATGTGCTTTTCCACTTTCCTTGTCCAATGAAGATGGGAACTTATTACAAGAAGGCAATCTTTGATGAGCATGTACAGGAGGGCCTTGTTGAGTGGGCTCAGAAGGCCAGAAAAAATATAGGTTTGAGAATAGCTGGTAATGGCCCCGGCCAAGTTGGTCCAAGAGAGGCTTCCCCTGTGGCAGTTGAATTGGCAGATGTAGCAACAAAGCAAACTGCTGTGGAAGATGGCAAGGCAGGAGAGATTGTCCGTTTGAGTGGACCCAATTGAGCGGCCTGTTTTGTGCTAAAAAATATATTAATGTATACTTGAAAATGTCAACAAACATTTTGCCGCGAAACAATGTTGGGCCTGCCATGGCTGCATTGTCTTTGGCATTGAGCTAAATATAGGAGGGACTCGGAAATTCGCATCGTTGTGATATATGTTGTAAGCTTGTTAATTAGTATTAATGTGAAATTGTCATGAGATGTCGAGAAAAGAAGTCTTCGAATCATGCTTGCACAACCTGTTAGAATTTTGAACCTTCTATCAGGCACGGATGTTTATTCTGCTAGCATAATTGATTGATGCCCTACTTCATTAGTTTTTTTTCCCTCTCACTTTACCTTTTTCCCCTGATGGGATTTTTTTTAGAAAAAGGTTGAAGGGAACCAAGGGTCATACCTAAAATATGTTCCAGCGTCATCATACATCGGCTAGATAGGCCATATGGTTTTGAGAAAACTGCTTTTTATGAGGTCACATTGGCTTTTTTTTTTGTTGTTTGGTGCATACATCGGGGCTCAAAGTCGAGCATATCACGTGAGGAGGGAAAAGTCATTGGCTAAGGTCACAATGGCCTTGATTTGCTTCATGGACCGCCAAGCACCGCTTAAGTGGCTCAATTGGATAAATAATATAAAAAAAAAAAACTGTTTTATCTATTTAAATAATTAAATCAAATGATTTTTGATACCAAAAATTTAACACATAATTTTTTAAACATACAAAATAATAAAATAGCTAAAAAAATTATGCTATAATCCCAACCGGTTTGTGATTACATTTCTCATGTTAAATCCATTTTGCTTACATTTTGAATTTGTTAATCTTTCAAAATTTCAAATATTACAATGGTAATGCACATAAATATTGAAATTTATATGTATATTATTATATTTAACTCTTTTTATGTTTATGTATGCTATCACTAGCAATTTATTGTTTTATATATGAAATATTTTAAATATTATTTTTTTTGGAAACTATAAAGTTATATTGTTATTGAAGAGTTATTGAGGAAAATAAAGTTACTGATAATTTCAAAATATATATATATATTGGAATTGATCTGTATACTTTTTGTACCGATCAATTCGATCATATACATGAATGAATTGTTTAAAAAAAAGTTAAAATTATGCATGAATCAGACCAACATGAAAAGTGTTTGATGTCATTGTTGACTATTTTGCAAAGGTTTGTATTACTTAATATACAAGATAAATAGAATTATTATCCATTTTTCTCCTAATATTTGTAACAACACTCTCATTAATTATAAATTCTATAATTAATTAGCAAAATGATAAATCATTATGAAAGAATATACAAAATACCCTTTTTTTTTAAAAAAAAAAAATTTCTTTAATAATAGTTGCATAAATAAAAAAGAGAATTTATTAAGATTTAATTTATGTTATTAGATTCCAATTAAAATGATTTTCTATAACAAAATATATATATTATTAAATACCTAATCAAAATGATTTTGATAGAACAATAAAAATTTACATTAAAAAAATCAACAAACACTTCTTAAAAATACATTTCAATATATATATATATATATATTATGTATAGATTAATACAGGAAATTGTATAATATTATTAAAAAAATAAAATAAAGTACATATTCGTTTATTTTAGCCGACCGACCCGATCGAAGGGAAATAAGAAAAGAAAAGCGGAAGGCATGAGGGCATGGAGGGGGTGGGGCCCCAGAGGTGAGAAGAAGTAATGATTGGAGTGGGGGGGTTCTCACTGTGGGACCCACTACCGCATTTCCAAAATAAAAAATTAATTTGAGGAATTAAAATAAAGAAAAATGCAATTCGACCTTTTGCGTGTGTGGTGTCTCATTTGTCACCGTTCATTCTCACTTTTCTTAATTCTTAATCCTTCCGGTTCTAAAGTTTATTTTTATTTTTACTTTTACTTTTACTGTTTTTTTTTTTTGACCCTTTTTACCAATGTTATATATACCTAATTTAGGTAATACATTAAATTTCACGTAATTTTATGATAATATTTTGGAATATTATTTGTTAATATTTAAAAAAATAATTTTGTTCTTTATGAGAAAATTTATTTTATAAACTTTAATTATCAATTTTTACATTAAAAAATAAAAATAAATTTACGTGATGTATTATTACAAGTTAAATTTATTAATCAATTAAATTATTCACTTCATTTTGTTTCATAGAATATATATAATAATAAGAACAAGAATAATAGTGTTGAATGATATTATTTCTGAGAAAAAGAATTACTAACAAATTTATTTTGGAATTTTAACCTCTGAGGGGTTGGATCTCTCTCTCTCGTCTGTTACGAATTAAATAACAAATGAGATGGGTTTTTTTTTTTTTTTTTTTTTTTTTTTCTTTTTTCTTTTTTTGGGGGGTTTAGAAGAAAAGAAGAGAAACGAGAGACACCCGTTTCTTTTGGGTTACTAAAATAGTGGAGTATGAGTATCAGGGTTTTTCCCTGCGCATCCTCTCCTTCACATCCTCCCTCCCAAAATTAATCAGCCAGGTCTCTCTCTTTCTCTCTCTCTCTCGGGTTTTCAGCATTCATTCATTTTCTGGGTTTTTTTTTTGTTGATCTTCTGAAATCAATTCATAATTTTGTTTCCTGTATTGATGATGATGAAATTGGTACACGAACCCCTTTTCCGGATGATCTGATTATTACTTTTTGTTGTTTTTTTAGGATTTCTCAAATTTGGTTTGTGATATTGAACGCCCTTATGGTAAATGAATCCCCCAGCCCCATTTGTAATGGTTATTGATGATTGTTCCTACTTGTTCGATCTTTGATATGCAAAACATTTTCTTTTTTTCAGTTTCTCTCGGTGGATTAGTTTGAATGGCGAGGGAATCGATTTCTAGGGCTTTTTCCTGATGTGATGAGGTTTGCTCCAACCCCAACAAATTCTCTAACTAATAACAAAATATCTCTAACTAATTCTCTCCTTTATTAGTCTTCGTTTTATGGGGACCATTTGAGGACTTGAGAGTGTTGCAAATATTCTCTCTTTTTCTCTATTAGAAGATTCCCCTTCCATCTAGGATCGTGGAGGGTTTTCTATTTCCCTGTTTCCTCCTGTTGTTTGTGGTCTTCTGGGGCTGTAGAAAAAAAGATAGTTTGTGGGGGTGTTTTGCTTCTTCCATAGAAGGAATCAAATTAGGGATTTGGGGTTTTCCAGAAAAAAAGCACCAACCATCAAATTAGGCACCACCTTCTGCTGCTGTGCATATTGAGTACAAATAACCATGTATTCAAGTCGTATTTAGGATCGCTTTGTTATAATTGCGGCAACTTGTCTTAAGGGTTTCTTGGAATTCCTACCGATGGAGGAGGTCATTTTTGATAACAATTTTGATATGGGTTCTGAAACTGATGATTTCGAGGACCCTCAGCCTTTATGCCATGATATGGAAACTGATGAAATTGCAATAGAAAGGCTTAATGGAGAAATTGTAGAAGAAGTGAAAGGCGAAGGCAGTGGTGTTGTGTTTGCCAGAGAAGCACCCCTAATAAATAGAGATTTGAGGGCATCTGGAGGTTGTACTTGCAGCAGCAAAAAACTCGAGTCCAGAGTTGTTGCAACGGATTCTGACTCAGGAATAGTGGACAAAGTTATGAATGAGAAGAAACTCAGTCGACAGGACAGGATTGAGTTGGGTCGAATGTTCCAGGGCGCTGTGAGTTCTCATGACTTTGAACTGGCAGAGAGTCTAATCTTGTTGGCAGACCCACAGACACTTAATGATGCCTTATGCATCTCCTTGGACTCCATTTGGTTCTTGAGCACACAGGAAGAGCTGCACGGGATAACTGGCTTGATTAGAAAGATCATTTCAAATGGTGCATATGACTTCACCAGAGCTGCACTTAGAACTTCGTTTCTTGCTTCTTGTGTCTCTGCATGTCAGAGCCGAACAATGAGTCTAGCTGATACAGTTAGTGTGATGGCTCAAAGGTGAATTTCTTATGATTTATTATTTATTATTCACCCACTTCTAATGAAGAATTGATACTGTGGTGAGTTGAACTTCTCAAAAGAATTGATGACGCATTTAGCAACCAACAATGAATATTGGTCTTTTCTCACCTTTTTCGAGTGGCTTAATTTTATTTGGTAAAAATGCGATGGTAGGCAATGGCTTTTTGAAACGTCAAAGCAGGATTACCATCACTGACTCATCCCAATTTTGAAACTACTATCATGACAGCTGCATCCATATATTTTATTGTTTGATTCCTTATTTTTGGTGTTGTAGTCAGTTTCCTTTCCTGGCCTTGAACCATTCCACATAATCCCTTAGCACAAAATCATCATGTTGATTTCAGCATTTTCTTATTGATCAAAATTCTATTCATCAGCACAAAGTTAATGCCTGCTCATATTATGTCTGGTCCTGCCACCATTCTTGAAACTATGTTATATAATTGTTGGTCAACTAGCTGACTTTTCAACTCAATTATTTCTTCACCTTCTATTATTGTTCACTCACATTGTTGCCACTCAGGGATCTTGGACAGTTTGGAATGTAAGATTATTCTTGATCTGTAACTTCATATTGTTTTTTGGGTAACTGTCTAAGATGTGCATGTTTTTGCATAGTATTCTTATAATGCATTGAGATGCCTAATTTTCACCATTGATTACATGTCAGGTTGCATGAGCGTCTTCAAGAGTGCAACGGGGATGAGGTTTTGAAGGCAGAAGCTGGTGCCAAAGTTCAAAAGTTTACTGAGTGGGCTTTGAAATGTATCAGTTTCCATTCTCGTTCCCAGGTTGATAGGGATAAAGTGAGCCATTGCTCCGGGGTCGAGATCCAACTCCAGTTATCTGCATTCAAAACATTTCTTGATCTTGCTGGTAACCAGCTCACTGGGAAGGACTTCACGGAGGCCTTTGATGCTGCCTGCTTTCCACTCACTCTATTCTCTAGCTCATTTGATCCTGGTTGGGCATCTGGTATATCAGTGACAGCAATTCAGGGGTTGCTTGGTATGTTGGTAGAGGGGGGTGCTGATAATGTCAACCAGTGTTTTCTTGAAGCATCTCGTTTTGGAAGCACAGAGCTTGTTCGCATCTTATTGCAGGTGATGCTCTCTAACCGTTCATTTCTGTGCCTGGAAATATTTATCTATTTACAGCTTCCAAAGTTCAAGTTTTAGTTTTTCTGTGCATAAAGTCATTGCCATATTATAGTTTTACTTTTACATGCGACAATAACGTCTCAGAAAAACATATTATTGTTTTATTTCTCTCTGGATTAATCTATCTGTGGTCTTTTCTGCGGTCATTATTTGTCAAGTGATTACTTTCTTCATGTGATATTATCAGTCAGGTGTCCTGATTTAATATCCATTATTTGTTAAGTGATTACTTTCTTCATGGATTTTCTTTCGGGCATAATCCATGACCAAAGATTGAAAGATGTAGTATAGTGAATATAGAAGATGCTGATTGCAATTGGTACTCTTTCTGCAATTGCTGTCAGCATTTCAAAATGTTCTAAATTCCAGAGGACTGATAAAGGAAAAATTTTTGGTGACATATAATTTCTATTAGCTACCAAGTGGTCAACTGCATAGGTTGTAAGATAGAATTAGCTTTTGAGAATGAAATGTTCTATGAGGGTCGTGGTGATTGTTGTTGTTTTCGAGGAAGAGTCCCTGCCCATGCCATTTAAAAAGATTTTTAGATAATTATAAGCAAACTTCTATCAGAGTAAGAAACATAGGTCACTACTCCTTCGGCCATGCAACAAGCTCAACTTTAAAGGCATGAAAGAGTTTGACATGATACGCTTGAATTCAACAATAAGACAGAAAAACTTTCATGCTGTGATATCTGAATGATAAAAAAAAGGTATTTATCAGTGAAATATTCTGTTTTCGGCCCTTTGGCACCTGATTTGCTGATTTTTCTCCTCTTTCTTTCTTTCTTTTTTTTTTTTATTTTTTATGTTTCTCGTTTTTTTCCTCGGCAGAGTCAGGCGAAAGTCTTCTGGTCTTGGTTAAGCATGTGTGATACTGCAAAGTGACAGAAATTGACTTTGCAATCAAATGTGAATAATGCTGAATTTTCTATTCTATTTTTGCTTATTTTAGTATTAGGTGGCTTGCATCATTGTGCACATATTGTGTAAAGCAACAATGCAAGGAAAATTTCATAGAGAGATTATCTGGTTAGCATTTCACCACAAATTTGGTAATGGAGGAGCAATCATCTATTATAGAGATAGAAGTATAAATCAATGGGGGAAAGCACTTAAGAAACCCTATTCTGATGCATAGAGTTTTTTCATGCCTATGTTTCTTCGCTTCTAGCTGGATCTTCTTGTTCCAACATCTCCTCCTGTAGCAGACCTCCACAGAAGTGTTGCACTAGTTGTTATTCTAAGTTCATTGGATTGGCTCTTCAAACAGATCAGAGAATCAAATATTGGACATCCGAATGTGTCTGAAGTGAAAAGATGAATTAGATAGACAAGCATTGAAGGCAATGAGTTTAACCTTTTCCCCATCCTTGAGTGAGTTATTTGATTCAGAGAACTATATTTCATTCAATGGGAAATACCAAAGTCTTCTATGATAATGTTGTAGTGTCTTCTGAAAAGGCCATCACATCTGAATCCTACAGTTTCACCTTGTTTTTAGTCATAATATGTGGGAGAGTAATTAATATACCTCATCAAATCGGTGGCGAACTTCCAAAACTAAATTAATAGATAAGTCCTGATAGAAATAGTTAAAGCATGAGCAAGGTCTTAAATTGGATTATGAGCATTCAATCCTTGCAAAGCTATTTTTGGAACATATTGGAGTAATCCAAGTTCCTTATGGTATTTGTTTTGTCTCCGTCTCTTCCTGACTTGTGGCTTTTAACTTGATCTTGAACCTGCCACTTACTGTTGACCATAGGGTGGCTTCTATTAGGTCTTTTAATTTCTAAATGCAGGAACTAGCAGCTCAGGCCAGCCATTTTGAGTAAACTTGTGTTGTATCCTGCATTTTTCTGTAAATTAAATACATCAGAAGATAAGAACTTGAATTTTATGCCTCACAATTTTGGGAACTGGAAAAAAAAATGGCTACATATGTGACATTCATGCAAAGATGGGTTGACATTAAAAATCTGGGGTGCAAAGTGTGATATGGTCAATCACACATTTTTTCATTATGCTGAATAATATTGTTTCCGTTGCCAAAATCTCAAACAAGAGCTAGGCAAAAGATGACAAGATCAGCTCCAATCAGTTTGGTTGGTTCTTGTCAGTTGCAGTTTGTAAATATGAAGAGCTTCAGATGCTTGGAGGGAAAATGCTTGGAGGGAAAAGGTTATTGCAGCTGTATGCCAAACTAAAAGAAATGGAAAAATTAAAAGGTGAAATACAAAGGAGTGGGATGTCAAATGACAAGTGAAAAAGAGGCTAGATATGGTCCAAGTTTGACATAAGATCTCACCGTCTGAGAAATTCTGAAGCTGCAGTCAACCGACTGGTGGTGGTGATGGAAGCCATCTTTGTTAGGAGAGAAATTTCTAGAAAAGCATTTGATGATTGATGGAACCAACGGTTGCTGGGAGTTTGGGCATGTTTGATCTCCCATTTTGTTCATCTTTAATGGTTGTCTTTTGTGTTTTGATGATGATGAATGCACATCTCTCTTTCTTTTTTCTTGCAAAATCAATTTAGGAGAGGATACGAAGTTTTTAGGAGCACAGTGGGGGTGAAAGTCTCCTTTTGGCATGATGATTGGTGTGGCTGCAGTTCACTTAAGACTCGTTTCCTTAACTTATATGAGTTGGCAGTGGACAAAGAGATGCTAATGGGCCTTTTGGTTTCTCGGCAAGGTGACCATCACTTTTTGAATGCGAAATTTAGCAGGCAAGCAAATGATTGGAAATTTGAGGAGGGTTTTAACCATTTCAAGATGCTGGAGCGGGTTGAGATAAATTTGGTTAGGGAAGATGTGGTTTGGAGGAGTTCACTGACAAGGACCTTTGAGGTTAAGAGGTGCTATGATGTACATGGATCGAAAGGCTTTGATGAAAGGAGGATTCCTTTGCTTGGAAGCTCTTTTGGAACTCTTTTTCCGTGCCCCAAGAGTAGCCTTTTTTGCATGGGAGGTGGCTTGGGAAAAGATTTTAACCCAAGATACACTTCAAAGGAGAGGTATGGTTTTGATGAATAGATGTGTGTTATGCAAAAGAGCACTTGAGTATTAGATCACTTGTTGCTACCTTGCCTATGGATTCGATCCCTTGTGGGGAAATGTTCTCTCTTTAGCACTTATTTGGGTATGTGGGCATGGAGTGGTGCGGGAGCTTGTACGGAAAGAGGAGAGTTGCTAGGATGCTTCCTCTGGCTGTGTTTGGTTTGGAGGGAAAGGAATAGTTTTTTTATTTTTATTTTTTTGAGGATTTGGAAAATTTGGCTTTTGTGGGTAATTTGATGAAGTATTTGTGCTTTTAGTCAACTTCCAGGTCCTTTAAATCTAAATCTTTTATAGATGTTGATTTTTTGGATTCTCTTTCATTTTAGACTGATGGGATAGCACCTCCTTGGTGCTTTTCTCCTGTATCTTTTTTTCTTTTATTGTAAATAGCATTTGTCTTTTCTAATAAAAAATAAATAAATAATTTAGAGGCTGAACACCTGGCATTGTGCAACTTTCCTTCATATGGACTATTGCACTAGCAGAGGCTGAAAACCTATCCAAATTATTTCATCTGCTGATAAAACAAATTTGAACTGCTCTCTCTCTCTCACAGAGACCACAAAAGGTGCAAGGTGCTTTTAAGGCCTTAAGGGCCTCTATCGAAAATTGTCTAAAAATCATAACTAAAACAAATCTAGAAGTTGGAATCTGCCTCCGATATTACAAAAGAAAAACGTAAAAAATGTCAGACATTTAATGGAAAAAGCAAAAACACTGTCAAGTTAATTCATTCTTCCTAATGCCTACTTCCTTCCTAGACAATAAAACTTAGATACAAATCCTACAATTATTAAGATCTAAGGCCCTAATTATCATCAATGTCAACCATATCATCTTTTTCATTCATATCATTGTCCCCTCCATTACTAAACTTATACTCCTCCTCTATGTCCTCTGAAGCAGCTTCCTCCTCATCAATATCAACCAATCTAGTAGTTGTGGCCCTGGTTGACTTTGATCTTATTTGTATGAAGATTTCTGCTGGAGGAGGCATCTGGAGTCAGCACTAGGGTTTTAATATTCTAATCACTATTTTATTATTATGGGCTTTGAATTTTTTAATGGGCTGTTTATTTAAACAAAAAAAAAAGAAAGACTGAAACGAAAGAGGCGCTCGCCTCAGTGCCTTAGCGCCTCCAGCGGTTCAACAAAGAGATGAACGCCTCCTCTGGCAGTTCAGCAATGAAGCAAGGCACCTCGCCTGCCCAGGGATACCACACCCAGGGGCGCCCAAGGCGACCGCCTGGGCACCTTTTTAGTGCACCGTTAGATATTTATTGTTTACTTGTTCTTGGCCCCTTTACTTCTGCTGCTGCTGTTACTGCTTGTGTGGATTCAGTATATTCTGTTATCTTTTCTTTAGTCCTAACAAGGTGCCAGAGGTCAATCTAACGCAAATCTCAAATGCCCTCAACAATTTCATTACTATAACATTCTTAGTAACAACCATTTTCTGTGTTCTCAGTGCCAACCAATTAGTCAATTTTTACATAATTATGCAAAGATGCAACACTTGTTACATTTATTAGTTATTTTTTCCCTGTTATTTTACCTTTTTCTTTGGTGGTCCTTTGTTCCAACTGGTTGGAGAAGTATGCGAAATCCTTGCTCTAACTTATGGTATAAGCTTTTCATTCTCATCCTCTCATGACCATTAGCTTGTCTGGAGGATATTAAAGGAGATTGGAGGGCATTAATTTTTCAATGTAACTTATTTTTCCTTGTTTTTTGTTGTTTTTCTTTTCTTCATGGGGATTTCTTTTAGTTCCATATATTTTTTCCTATGTAAACAAATTTCATCTCTTGGATGTGATTAAATATGTTAGAGATTTGATCAAATGTAGATTCACAATTTATATTTTAAATTTTGAGTCTTTGGCATCCTTGTTTTATTAGGTTGGATGCTTGTATATAGGCCTTATTGCACTTGTGATGCTTCTTTGAGTAATGGAAAATTTGCTTTTTGTGCCCCCACCTCACCCTCTTTTCTTGTGCCGTCTGCACTTGATAGTGGTGCCACATCATTCAGTGGATATGGTGACTATCGGATAGGTATTGGATGCAGTAGAACAAAACCACTTGGTCCATAAGATTAAAACACAAAACTGGAAGAGAGACTTCGAGTGAATCTGCATGTTCCTTACTGAAACAATTGTTTTACATTTTTGTGGCGTTCCCTGCAGATTGCCCAAAGGAATAGCTTGGACGTTGATGTCGACCTTGCATTGGGCTTTGCTTCCCATTACTGCAAGATCGGAACAATGGAGTGTCTAGTGGAAGAAGGAAATGCAATAGCTTTCTTGGGCCCTTTGATGAGAGCAGCAGAAAGAGGCTGTATGCAGGTAGTTGAATGGTTTGTAAAAAGAGGCTGCAGAGAGATGGAGCTTTGCCTTGCCCTCACAGCTGCCACTTCCAGTAGCCAAGTTGAGATTGCAGCCTATCTGCTTCCCCACGTGCCTGAGCATGTCCTTGCGGCCCTTAGCATTGAGATCTTGAAGGCTGCTGGTGAAAGGAGTGGTGGGTCTCTTGATGGTGTAGAGTTTTTGCTCCGCTCAGACTTCTTAGGGGACCCTGCTGCCACTTATGCTGTTGCTGATAGCATTGCCAGGTCCGATGATGAGGCTGTTGCTCCCGAACTGAGAGCTTTCCTTTGGGAATACTGGTCAGAGGCAGCTTTCCTGGATGGGGTAAGGCAGGGGCAAGAGCATTACATGAATTTAGTTAGGATATTGAAGTGGGGAGGATCTCCCATCTGCTTAAGAGAACTACCGGGCCCCTTGAGAGTGGCAATAGCGTACCTGCCTCTGTATAGGGAGTGTGTAAGGACTGGTGGCTGCCTGTTCTCACAGCGACTTAGGGGACAGCTTGTAGAAGCAGCAAGAAGGCTTGGAGGTGAGGCCTCGGAGGAGGCAAGCCGGGGAAGAGAGCTCTTTGCTGTATTGGAGCATCATCTTCCTCCATTTTTGCTTTGTGCACCCCGCATTGCTTAAAGCTTGGGCATGGGCATATAAAAAATATACATCTCAACTGCGGATCCATGCACAATTTTCACTAGTTGTTTTTGCCCCGTCAGGTGCCATACCTAAAACATTCTATGTACGCTGGGTTTATAAGGAGATGAAAGCTAATACTATCAATCCATCATGCGGGTCTCTGTTGTGCTTGTTTTATATGCTTTTGTTTTTGTCTGTGCATCCTACGATATAATGTAAATCAGAGCTGGGCATAATGGACGAGTGCGATGGATAGATCTATATGATCTATATTGTGTAAGTGGCTGGTTTTAATCTGGGTGGGGTGCCCCTATGCAGTATATATGTATAAATATTTATGGTGAGTGAACATGAGCAAAATCCAAATGGTTTCTCCTCTATCCTCGCCTCGTCTAGGCTTGTTATGTTTCTTAGTACGGAAGTTGATGAGGAAGCAAGGAGGCACCCAGATGCAAACAGGTCTCGTATTCGTAAAATCATATTGTACATACTAGCAATTCCTGGCTGTGCAATGCACAGCCTCACTGCCCATCAAAGTTTTGCCGTCGTGAAGACGTGGTGCTTGGATTTGCAAAGAAATCTACTTTATTATTATCTATTATGTGTGAACCTGGTTAATGATAGCAAGTAAAAAAAAAATTGGTATAAAGTTCTGATAACTATAATTATAATTTTAGGACAACATAAGTGTTTATACCCAAAAAAAAAAGTGATGCTATATAATGTTATATTTACAACTTAGATGCATATATTATGATACATTACATTTGATTGAGATTGTAATAGTTTATAATATTCTTCTAAAAAATTATCATATGATTCATAATATTAATTTTAATATGAATTATTTCATAAACATTTTCAAAACTTAGATGAACAAAGAGAATGTACTACAATCATAATAAAAGAGTAGATTCTAGATTTGCGGAATTCAAAAATGTTTGGTCGATCTGAAATAAAGAATAAGATATTACCTTGGTAATAGTTATAATTACGTCTAACTTGCCCATGATACTTATAGACTTTGCAAATCATGCAACCTTCTACCTACAACAGCACTCTTCAAATTATTCAAAATCAATGTCTAAATAAGAATGTAGATAATTGTATACTAAGTAGTTTTATATTTCAAGGATCTAAATCTAAAGTAGATAGCTCATGCTATCCCTACCAAAGGAAGACTAACATAGATACTAATCAAATTGGTGTAATATGAAGGGAACTAAAATAATGAGATTCTAATTTTCCATAGAATTTGGGACGCGAATACATATGAACTTTGAATACTATAAAAATATTTTAATAGTCTTTTGCAATTATTAGAAACTATGTATATAAATTAATAATTTTAATTACTACAGAATATCAAAAAACAATCGGATAAACAATCCCACATCCATACATAAGTACTATGAAAATATACAAATGAGTGTTGCCAGCGATGGATTAGTTTAAAATGTAAAATATGTCATGAAGCTAAGAGGAAAAGGTGTTCTTTCCAGGAATGCCTTTCCTGGTGGAGAGTGCAGAGGTCAAAGGGTGTGGCACCCCCTTGTCCCAAGAAAAATGTTAAGCAATTTTCTAGCGAGCGGTTTGTCGAGCCCCTGGCTTTGTTTTTCTCCATTTATACAGAGGAAGGTAAGTGTTGAACGGATGGTATTTTGGACACATGTATTTTAAGGCTTCCTCACATGAGTGAAGGATAGAAAAAAAGAAAGTAAAAAAGAAAACGAAGAAATCAAGAAAAAAAGATGTAAAAAAAAGAAATAATAGCAAATCGGTAACGGTGGAATAAAAAAAAAAACGAACAGAAAAAAAAAGGGTGAAGGTGAAAAAAAGAAATTAAAAAAAAAAAAAAGAAGAAATCCAAAAAAAAGTATTAAGAAAAAAAGGAAGGACAAAGGGTGAAAAAAGTAAAAAAAAAAAGGAAAAAAAGGGCAAATAAGTGAAAAAAAAGTAAAAAAAAAATGAATAATAGCAAACTGGTAATAATAGAACTTAAAAAAAAAGAGTGAAAAAAAGTAAGGGTGAAGGGTGAAAAAAAAAAGAAGCAATAAAAAGGGTAAATTGATGAAAAAAAGAAAAAAAAAATAGTAACAAATCGATAACAATTGATCAAAAAAAAGGAATGAAAAAAAAGAAGGATGAAGAGTGAAAAAAAAGAAGTAAAAAAAAAAGAAGAAGAAGAAACCCAAAAAAAGTAAAAAAAAAAAAGGGAACGGTAAAGGGTGAAAAAAAAGAAGAAGTAAAAAAAAGGGTAAGCGGTGAAAATAAAAAGAAGTAAAAAGAAAAAAAGAAAAAGAAAAAGATAAAAAACACAGAAAAGAAAAAAAAAAAGAAGGTAACAGTAGAACACTGTTCCCTTCCGATGCGGGACGCTTGAGTGAAGGAGTGGCAAGCTTTTTATATAATTGTAAGATATATATGCACACCTCCATTCAATTGCTTCTCCGCATCACTCCCTTTTCTTTCGGGTGAGGGCGGTCTCTTTTTCTACTTTTCTTTTCAAGGAAATATTGTGAAAAACCTGCATGGTGTTGCCTATTTCTCTTCTTCTGAAAATGGGGAGTTTTCAGTTGAGGTAATGGGGAGGATGGATCCAGAAAATGGGTGACAATGAAATGTACCTGTAACGGGTTGATTGGTTTGGGTTGGGATTTTGTTTCTAGGTAAGGTTGAATTTGAATTGAATTTGTGGATTTCTTTCCTTCATTTTACGGTAGCGTATTTGGGTATTATTATTATTGTTTTGATGTCTATGATTATGATAATCCATTTGAACAAGGTCATCACATCCATCTAAAGCGAGGAACGCCGATCGGAGTGTGAGATTCAGCGAATTTTCTCTCTGAAAAAATCAATCAAATGAGGTAGTGTGGGGTAGCTGCCATGCAATGCAATTTGCTCGATTAGGAAATGTGAGATGGAGAGAGAAAGAGGCCCTTCAGGGAGTGTCTCCCAAGGTACAACCCCACCGCAACGCATTCTGTCTCTTTTTTTTTTTTGGTGATAGATTCTCAATCTCTCTCTCTCCCCTACACTCTTTCGCCTTTTTCTTTTTTTTTTTTTTAGCACCACAAAATTGAGTTTTGTATAGAAATAGTATTTAAAAAAAATTAAAATAACATAGATAGAAAAAAATTCTAAAGTTAACACACATATATCGAGTTTTTAAAAACTCAACATATTTTAAAAAATATATCAACAGTACATGTAGAGACTTTCAAGACTCGACATGTTTCCCACCTCCCACACTTATCAATTTTCAAATCTCATATCCATTCAATACTTATACAATTTTCAATCATCATTTATATTATTCAAACTATATCAATTCTCACATTCAAATTTCTCAACAACACATGATATCCAATTTTTCACCAATACAGCAAATCCAACAAATAAACCAAATCAAGTGTAGTAAAACCAACATATAATAAAATATAAATTTTATTAATATAACAAAATATACAAAATACAAAATACATAAATTTTAACATCATCTTCTTCTCATAATATACTGTTTAATACCTAAATCAGCTCTAATATCTATACAATCATCACAAGACGCTGAATCCAGATCATCTATCTATGTGAATTGGGAGAGTCCTACATTCTCATGGTGGAGCTTAGAAAAAACTGGAGGGAACACATGATACACAGGTAGTGTATCATTTCTCTCAACTCGCGTCAATCCCTCATCCGTATAGATGTCGGGACAAATTGCCTTCTGTAGAGCCTTCGGAGTGAAAACTAGAGGAAAATTATCAAATACAGGTGTGTAGAAAGATGCAAACTCACCGTATCTACTCGAAGGTCCTGCAACGTCATGTGGATGCTGAAATGGTGGCAGTGACGCATGATCTGACGACAGTGGTGGTCTCCTAAGACGTGCTCTCCCACGTCATCGTCCACATGATCGGTCCTCATCACTTCTCTCCTCACCACCTCTAGCCGGTCTAGATTTCAAAAAATACACCATGTCATTTGCCAAGACTGAAATAGTTGAATCCGCCAGCCTATGCAGTCGACATCTTGAGTATCTTGAATCTAATATAAGATATCCCACTATAAGAAAATATATATGTTAGTTAAATTGATAAATTTAAATCATTGATATAAATAAACATAGGAAATTATACACTTATCACGTAACCCAAACAAACTCCTCGATGACAAATGAATTGGTGGGAGATGGTGTGATACTAGGCGGAGTAAGCAGAATCGACGGTGGGTCCATATGACATGTCAAGTAGAGTTGAATGGTCGTGTCACTGAATCCAAATATCTACATAACATACATGCTCCACTGACCAATCAATTTCCTGTAGATCTCACATATTAGTATCGTGGAGTCGATATTCACTATCAAAATGAATCGGAATATACTGAAATCCTCTACACTAACGGATCACTTTATCTGTAAAGTAACACCCCACTATACTAAAACAGATAAGGGATATATGTGTATGCCAAAAATTCTTCCCTTCATGACAGTAGTCAGCGAGGGAAGACAATACGTTCTCAGTGTACGTCACCCACACGACTTGATCCATCATTTGTCTATCAAGTGTCTCTCTATACACTGACACTACGTGTGTAAAGAGTGTAGTGACATCAAACTCCGTCTTCCGTAAAGCCAGTGGACCATCCTTCTCTATATGCAATGATTGCCTAATAGGAGTTATGTAAAGGAAACTCTTCCACGCCCAAATCTGTAAAAGAACTAGTGCTCCACGAATCTCATGTGAATCTACATGTGTGGCAATACAAAATTGTCTATACAAATATGTCAAACATGCATAATCTCAACTACAACTATCAGAAGAATCTAAATCATCTAACAAGAATAAATACAGTGTACAAAACATGTTGTCTTATCATAAAACAACACACCCCCTATCAACAACAAAATATATGTCTATGTCCATCGTATAATATGTATCTCATCTACACCATCAGGCAACTCAGTGAAAAACTTAGATAATCACAACGTACTCAAAGTGTAACCCCTAATTGCAGAACGTGGAGACCTAATACCTAACAACTTCTCTCACACATCACTCCATGGGACACTCGTCGTCTTAACCACTATGAGAATCTCATTTATAGATAAACTTAAAAGTACCTCTACATCCTATAAGGTGATAGTAATCTCACAGTGGGGAATATGAAATGTGTGCGTCTCCTGTCTCCATTGCTCCATTAGGGCTGTAATTAGATGCCAATCCGATTGAATAAATCGCAGTCGAGCTATACCCAAAAATCCTGACTACTCTAGGAGAGGAAGCACTCGTTCGTTGCTATGATCATGCTCCCAATGGCATAGAACTGCCTGACGTCGGTGGCAAGTGAACCATGTGGTGGTATCCTCTCCATCCCAAACCCTCGAAAAACTGTGACCTCGTTACAAGCGTAGAACGCTCTGATCAATAGGTTTAGGTTCCATCTGTGACAAAATGAAAGGAAGAAAAAATTAGGACAACAATATGATAAGAATTAAGAAATCACAAAATGATATATGCCAAATACATTAAGAAATAACAGTTTATGTGTATTATTAAAATATGATAACAGTTAATGTGCATTAAGAAATGTATCAACACTTGGTAAATTGAATGTATATCAAGTACATTAAGAAATACATCAACACTTAATAAATTGAATGTGTATTAAGAAATACAAGAAATACAAGTATATTAAGTGTTTCACAAATACATGATATCCGGTACACTAAGAAATACAAAAATTATATTTAAAATACAAATACATTCAAGCATTATGTGTTTGGGTTGGACAATGTCTTCGATCATACCCTTATCTGTCACAAAATCCACACCTCATTTGCCTCGTGTATATCCTTCTATTGTGACCCTCTGCACTATAACTCCTACATGATGTCTGCGAGAATGATTCTCGAAAATCTATCGCGTTATAATATCGAAATGATTTAGATCTTCTTTTCTTACGTCTAAGTGATATATCGAGAATGATAGTAGGGTACGAACTTACGGACCATCCTGAATAGTCTCCCACTAGTAAAAAATGATAATCATATACTCTAAATTGGTGTTTCCATGTATACCATTTCTCAATGATCATATACACATCAATTATCGTTCATGCTAATGTAGCAATTGCATGCGAGTAAGGAATTCTATACGTTTGTCATTTTCTGTATGTGAAATGTTTATTTTTCACATCCACAATCTGTTTATTATCTTCCTTGTAGTCTTATGGTCTGTTTTTATCTCAAAGATCCCATGCTTCCTGCTAAAAGAAACAACCATATGGAGGTTAACTGTGTTCATTCATTTTTCTAATATGACAGAGGTATACTTTGTGTATTGCTCTTCTCTTGCCATTCTTGCTTTCGCCTCATCCAGTCGAGCCTTATAGTTTACCAAATTATAAAAAGTCTTAAATAACAAAGCAAAAACATGTAAATTTCTTGCACTTTTTAACACGATATTATAATTTTCGGTTATATTTGTCGTCATATACCCAAAATAAAAGCCACCATAGTGAGAAAGAGCCCATTGTTTAGGGGTAATATTTATAAAATAACAAGAAATATCTTCTTTTATTTTCTTCATCTTTGCCATATATAGGTCAAATTTCTTATTTTGTGGCTGTAATGCAACAATGGTAGCAACTCTCTTACAAGCTTAATTTTTGTAGTGCGTGTTAAAATTATTAACAACATGACGCATGCAAAAACACCACACAACATTGGGAGGTAATCATCCAAATTCTGGACGAGCAACTGTTGCCCTTGTCCTTTCATGTCAATATGAAATTAAGCAAATGGAACCCTCCCTATTTCCAACAATATGCTCTCGCAAACATATCAAAAACAATGACCACAAAGTAAGTGACTCTCCATCAACTAATCCGAATGCCAACGGGATAATGTGATTCGTGTCGTCCATACTATATGCAATCAACAACTTGTATTTATATTTCCCGTAGAGGTGAGTCTAATCTATACTTATTAATAGCTTACAATTCTTAAAAGCTATGATGCTAGACCAAATGCCCAAAACACAACTTCAAAAACTATTTCACGATTTGCTTGCAGCAAACCGAACTTCCAACTAACTTGTGTTCCAAGATACATTTGTACTATTGCATCCAAGAGCTGAGACAATTGTTTGTGAGAATCATCTCAATCCCCATATACCATCTCTATAACCCTTCTCTTCACTGTCCAAACTTTTCTATGGGAAACTGCATATGTGGTTCTCTCAGTCATAACAGTTCGGAAGAAAAAAACTTTGACACTAGGTTCTTTCCTCACATTGTTAAGAAAATGTCAGGCAAAATTTGAATCTAATTGCTTGTGATCCTGCGTCAACCCAGTATTCACATATGTGTATGGTCTCTCAACAATAGTAATCACAAAGGTACCAACTAGTCTTGTTCTATGAGCACACAACCTCCACCTACAACATTCATCCTTTTGAGTACATATTGCTATCCAAAATGTAGGGGTTGATCTCCCAACATGAAATTGATAGTGATGCTCCACATGGTGTATTTTGACAATATGAATAAGTTGCTCATTTGACTCAAACTCCATCTCTTTTTTCAATTCATTGCAAAAACTCCAGCTATCGCCTGTAAATTTACAATTTTGCTCAAAAGTCATATAACCATAACCTCCTGGTGCGGTGATCATGAAGGGAATTGAGTTACCTATTCGGCCATAGGCATATCTCCGACCACTACCAATGGGTGTAGGGGTTGAGAAGGATCGGATTATTAACTCGTTAGCAGTAGCACCATCACTACTTACCATCAAGTTCTCCATCATCATCATCTTCTTCTTCTTTATCCTCTTCTTACTTATCAACATCGTTCTCCATATCTGCAAAAGAAAGATCCACTCAAGATTCGACACGTGGATAGTCATTCGTATAATCACAACCTTGTTACACGAACGTTCCACTATTATATGATTTTATATACAACTCATGAGTAGTATCTATTTCCATACTCATTGCAAACTCCATCAAGTTCAAAACGTCGTCATCATCACTAATTAGCACCTCTTACCGTACATTCCCACGTTGTATGTATGATATGAGACAATGATGAAAAATCTCCTCATGTTTTGTCATGGAATTTATCCGAAAGCCCTTATATATTATGGACACCAACTCATTATAACATACATTCTTTCTCACCATAATCAATTTCAAAAGTCTAAGATCATAAATAACTCCATCCTTACCAGCAACGATTTGATCATTACTATAACTTAACAATCTCACCAAATCCGTAATTTTTTCTTAATATCAAAAATCAACTTGTTAACACATAATTACAATTGTCATAAAATAATGCAAATAAACCAACTTTTCTAATTTGAACCATATGCATAAATTTATAATTATACCCTAAATTCTAAATTTTAAACTTATAATTATAATAATTCAACAAACATTTAACAAAAATACTAAATTTATATTAATTAAACATTCAACAAAATTACTAATTAATAAATTGATCAAAATACATTAAATCCTAAATTTATATTAAAATTCAACAAACCCTAAACCTTAAATTTTATAATTAAATCTCTCAACAAATGTATTTCAATGAATATAAAATATATCACTAAAAAATGTACAACATCCGCGATCAAATTAAAAATTTCAATTTTGAAAGACCAAAAAGTGCCAAAGAGAACAATGTACTTTTGGAAATTGATGTTGTATATATCGCAGAAGGTTGTAGAGTGCGCAATTAAGTCGTCGGAGGTTGCAGCGTCCGCCAAAAATGCGCAAATGCAGCAATGAGTACACGGGCAGAGGCTTAGTGGGGTTAGGGTTCCGTCGCGTGCGAGGAGGAGAGGAGAGGAGAGAAGGAAGAGGTGCCTTTTGGTA
The DNA here is from genome assembly GCA_033439265.1 of Dillenia suffruticosa. Classification (NCBI taxonomy): domain Eukaryota; kingdom Viridiplantae; phylum Streptophyta; class Magnoliopsida; order Dilleniales; family Dilleniaceae; genus Dillenia; species Dillenia suffruticosa. The sequence goes on from JAVTVX010000011.1 coordinate 2,159,705, forward strand.
CAGCATTCCCATTCAAACCCCGTCACTCTTTCTCTTCTTTGTCGTCGGTCTCTATTTCTTCGTTTGGGGTTTCAAGCTGCTATCTTCAAAAAATTTTTACGTCATTTTTTTTTCCTGGACCAGACATTTCTGGGTTTTCCTTATTCATTGCAATGTTATTGTATTTTCTAGGCAAGACATTTCTGTCGTCAATCTCTATTTCTCTCTCTCTCTCTCTCTTTTGAAGCCTTGTACCTAGATTTGAATTTTCTTTTTCTTTTTTTTATAAGGGTTATATTTGTATTTAATTTTTAAATTTAATTTTATAAATATTTTTTAAAACTTTAGTTTTATAATTACATTTTTTATTTTAGATAATAAAAAAAATTAAAAATATTAATTGAAAATATTTTTTTTATCAAAGATAAAATTGACAATTATATAAATCTTATTCCGAAAGATATATAAATCAAATTTTAATAATGATAATCTTTATATCTATTCCAGAATTTAATATTAGATTTTGATTCTGATTCTGATTTTAATTTCAAAAATCTTTGATTGTGATTCCAATTCTGATTTTTGAGTTTGAACCAAACATCATCCTAATTGAATTGAAATGAAAGAAGATTTTGATTTGAGATATAATTATCGTGTATTACAAAAATAATATTATTAATACAAAAAGTTTAATTTAAACTATAGGTTTCATTTATTTATTGAATTTGTAGGATTAGTGCAATAAAATTATCATCATCATCATCAACTTCGAGGTCGAGGGCTGCTGGCAAACGATGCGGTGGGAAATGGCATGATCTGGGGTTTAATAGGCTTCCATTCCTCCATTTTGGCGGATTTGGGAAAAAAAAGAATAAATTGTTATATTTGTTTAGTATAAATTATTAAAAGATGTTGGACTCTCTTCTTTGCGATAGAAGCCCGATCCTCCTTGAGACAAGAAAGAAGGATGCAACAGAAGCCCGTCCTCTCTCTTTTCTTTATCCTTTCTCGCGTAAGATTTCATCTGTAGTCAGTAATTTCTTCCTCTCTTGTTGATTTTTTTTTTTTTTTTTTTTTTTTTTTTTTTATTGTTTCCTGCGAATGTAGTATGAACATATCTGCTTCGTAATATGAACCACTATGCTTCATTCTTTTGATTTAATTACCTTGGATCGTAGAGTTAGGGCTATATTACACTTGTTTTCATTTGTTAGTGCAGTAAAATTACTGCTCTTCACATACTATCAAAATGCTCGTAAAACAAATTGTTAATGTATCTGTGGCTCAAGCCATATGACTTACCCATCTTCTAAGCACAATTTCTTTGATGTACTTGGGAGCAAAGTTTGTGCTACAATGTGTAAAATTAGGACAAACCAGTTGCCACAAGTAAACTCATTTCTCTATGATACAAGGTCCTCTCTCTTTTACTGTTTCCAACGAATGTTGGATAATTTTTTGATCTACTCTTTGTTGATTTGAATCTAGGGTTTGCATTAACCCAAAAAAAAAAAAAGAAATGAAAAAAAGATTGTTGTTGATGCAGCATTATTGATGTGAATGTAGGGTAATTTCTTCTATACATCATATTTGTCGCAGTATATTTATGGCAACCACATTACTATAAATCAATTAAAATCACTATTACTTCACCTTAAATTCACTATACATTATAATGTAGCGTTTGTATTATATTTATTATTGATACTGTGTTGTTGATACTTTGTTAGAGCTAGTTCTAGAGTTTACATTATGCAGGTTGTAGATGCTGTGTTATTAGCAGGAGTTCATAAAAATTTTGTATTACAGAAGTGAAATTGATTCTAGAAAATTCAAGCTAAATGAGCCATGTAGATATCTTCTTTGATCTGGTCAGTTTCTCTTTTATTATGTATTATCAGTAGAGGTCAATGAATTTTTACTAAAAAATGTTATTACTCTCCAAATATATCCCAAATTTGATGACAGTTGAATTATTCTTAGAATCATAAACAATTCTGAGTGCACCTGTTGGCCCATAGATGGTCGGTTACTCAAGTTAGGGTAGAAAGATGTGTCAGACATCACAAGTAGTTGATATGAGATTCAAAATTGTCTTGATTTTAGTTGTGAGACAAATTTTGATTTTTACATACAGATATTGAGAAGTGAAAATATTGAAAATAGTGGCCATAGTATGGGGCATTCATTCTGGATACACTTGTTAGCCCATCATGTACTTGTTTTATATTATATCGTTGACTTATTCAATTATTATGGATGTACAATATTTTCATAACTTATTGTTTTATGTGATCATTTTTTATTTAATATGATGATTTGGAATTTTTATTATTTTTTAATTTTCTTATGATTATAGCTATGAATTACTTTTAAACAGAGTTTACCCTAAACCTACGGGACCCTAATGCCTTAACTTTACAGTCCACTCACTGCAATCAATTTATATGGGAGACTATGAGTGATATCCCTTAGAGGTGCGTCGTTCCAATCGTGGATTTTGGATTGCTCAACCCCTTGATGTTAGGGTTTAGAAGCTTTTGTTGCTAGTGGGTTTTTATAACTTCTATAGGTGTGGGCATATTTAGCACGATCATATGCTTATTACAGCGTTTGTCGAGAAATGGAGACAGAAGACTCATACATTTCACTTGCCAGTTGGTGAGACTACGATTACATTACAAGACATTTCGATCCTTCTCGGATTGCCTATTGATAGAGATACAATTATTGGGATGGACCACACTCATTTTATCGGTAAGTGGCAAGATTTATGTTGTAATCTCTTGGGTTTCTTTCCTAGTTTAGAGGATTTTTTAGAGATCATATTAATTTATGGGCTATCAAGGATTTTCTTGATTCACATCCTCTGGATCCGAAATCAGATACGACACTAGTGGAGTTTCACGCATGTGGTCGATTATGCAGCTACTGGGTAGTCTTTTCGAAGACCACTCTGAGTCGAGAGTGAATTTCATGTATTTGGAGTTTTTACGATATCTTGATTATGCTGGATAGTATAATTGGGGTTGTGTTGTTTTGACGATACTTTAGAGAGCCATGTGTCAGGTTTTTATTGATGGCATTAGATAGATTTGTGATTCAGTTTTGTTTATATAGTTAGTGTATCTCCATTTGATATGTTAATTTTTACTTAATAATAATTTATCTATATACTATATCATTTATTTAATATTTTTTGTCTTATCAAATTTCGGCATGGGAGAGAGTGCCTAAGTTTATCCTGATTAGATGTCACATCATTGATCCGATACCCTCTGCTTCATACCTGCCTACTGCCTACCGACCCTAGAGGATCTATGTACATAGTATTTACTTCATGTATTCGTATTTTTTTCTCTGTTCCCTTGATTTTGTATAATTCCACCTTGACGTTGTTTTATTTATAAATAGTTGACATGTTTCACGTAGTTAAATATAGATAGGATAATTTGTTTTTAGAACATATCGGGATCAACAAAATTATATGGGAGAGACTGGGGTGAGTATAAATTTCATTTTTGGTAACCACTTCTATCACTATGGATCAAATTAATACCATTTTCTTCGTTTTTTCAATTCATTTGGATGTCATATTCGTATACCGACCTAGCGACATTATTCGCATATTGCTTCGTTGGCTGTGAAATATGGTATGCCAATGTTCCTTTTATTTGTTTTGAGGTTGTCAAGTTTCATTTTCCTTAAAGAGTTATGAGATAGTTCGATTTGCTGTAGGGTATTCCTTTACCTGTGCGAATTGAACAGGAGTTGCATCAGACTAATCAACATGGGAGAAATAAACGGGATTGGATTAGGGTACATGCAGTACCCTTGCAATTGTGGCGTAACTGTCGATATCACATTATAGAGGGTGAAAAGACTTTCGGTGAGTCGACGACAACAGGTGATTATTTGGCATGGTATTATCAGATCACCCGCTTATACGCTGGCATCCCTGCACATCGTTATCAAGAGGGATTTGGGCCAACAGTGACGCAAATGAAGTATCTCAGAAGTTAAAATAAGTTGACCATTTAATATTAATTTATCATTTACGTAATATTTCTTTTGTTTATATCTTTTGTAGTGCTATGAACTCGAAAACATGCATTTAGCACCATCTGACATCTTGTAGTGGAAGGAGTGGATCCTAGAGTTGGACATCTTAGAGATATGTCATGGCAAGCATTTCAGTTTGTCAGGCATGCGCCATATGAAAATTATCGTCCTTCGACATCTACACAGATAGCTACTGAGCCAATGTAGATGCCTTCCACTTCTGGTATTGCGAATGCTTATGACGAACTAACGTAGATATCTGTATCATCTTCAAATCTGACTTTGACTCAGGTATTTACAGATGATGTTGACGATGCTGCACCGACTAACCCTCCATGACTTAATGTTTATGAGCAGTGTCGTCGTCGTCGTCGACATTTTGATGATATTGGTACAGTTGTATTCCTTAAGAGTGATGAGGATACACAACTATATGATATACCTTCATTTCTGCCTGGTGGGTCGACTTGTATTCCTATCATACATCAGCCACGATGCAGTGCTGGATGTCTTCCTTGCGGCACTTAGTCTAGGTTTAGCATTTTACATGTATTATATTTAAATTTTGTAAATATTAATTTAAATTTCTATCCATAATTTTTTGTTATTGTCTCTGTCTTGTAATTTCTTTGTTTATAAGTAGTTTAACTTATTTTGTTTTCATAGTAAAGGTTTTGGAAGTGATGTATATTTGTTTGAAATTATTTGGTCGAAGTATGGCGATGACTATGGTTGAAGATGTTTCGTTACATTTTAATTGTTGGTATATGTTGTTTTGATAATAAAAAGTTTTAGGAGTGATATATGTTTAGTTGAAATTGTTTGGCTAAAACTTTGTGGTGACCATAGTTTAATTTGTTTGGTTGTTAGTATTTGGATTGACCATATTTGTTTTAAATTGATGTTATCTTGTGGTGTAGAGTATGATTATTTGGTGGTAGTGTTTTGAAATATGATTATTTGGTGTGAAGTAGAGTTGGTGGAGTATGGTTTTTTGATTTGGAGTAGAGATGATGGTGTTTTGGTTGTTTCGTAAATTGATATGGATTGTTAGAGGCATTTTTGTGTGGAATAGGGTAAACAATAAGCCAAAAATGCAAACGACATGACACGAGTCATGCGTTGTGTCATGTCGTTTGCAACCCATAGGCCACGAGCCACAGGCCACCACGTCATGAGTTGTGTCTGTGACGATTTCATATTCAGAGAGTGCAAAATCATTTTCGCATTCATAAAATGTGAAACTAAATCATATGAAATTTTTTTTTTAAAAAAAATAAACAGATTATTAAAAATAGTTGATTTCACGTTCTAAGAGTGCGAGATAAATATTTTAGGAAAGAAAAAAAACAACATTTTCATTAAAAAAAACAAAATTTAGGTAAAAAAAAAAAACCTTAAATTTTGGTTTAATAAGGAGAGACGGGGTGCTCTAACCTTTTCTTTTTTCATTGTTGTTTTTGTAGTGGGTTGAGTCGGGGACACAACAGACACATCACCAACGAGCACGCGCACACACTAGATTGGACATGCACGTATCGTCATACATGCCGGGATAAAGACATTGGACATGCGAATATTTCTTTTTATTTAGTTTTCGATATTTAAAAATTTAATTAATCTATTTGAATAATTATAACACTCAATTTAAAAAAAAAAACTCAAATTTAAAATTTTTATTAAAAAAATTTAGTAGACTACCGTTTAACTAGATTGTTGATTTGAACATTTATGTATGCGCGCGCACACACAAGGGTAGGGACATTAGACTTTGCACGCATCGGCACACACACCAGGGCAGGGGCCATTCCTATTTCTATCACGTCTTTGTCTGGTTGGCTTTTCTTCTTTCTTGTCCATTTTCTTCGGGTCTCACTTTTTCACGTATTCACCTCTTCCCACCAAGCCCTCAACTTGCGTAACAACATTGCGTACAGCGCACAAACACATTTCCATTTTTCTTTTGATTTCCACCCACTTCAATCTTGCATAAAGGAGGAGAATCATCTCTCTTAAATTTTTTCTTGCCTAAAGCACGCAAATTATGAACTAGGCGAATATATAGTCAAGCACACAAATTATGAACACCTTTTTTTTCTTTAAAAAGAAAAATAAGGTAAAAATTACTCTCCTAAATTTTTAAACCCTTATAAATATATTTGGCAAACAATTTTTTCTCTAACTTAAATTTAAAATGGAACAACATTTAATACTGAATAAGCAATGAATGTTACTCCACCATGAGAGGAGAAAAGCCAATATATAAATGTGTGTTTGTGTGTGTATGTATGTATATATGTAGAACATACAACATAATTCCTTTTTATTTTTTTTTTCTCAATTTTAGATGCCCCCCGCCCCCTCCCCCCCCCCCCCCCCAAAAAAAAGAAGAAAACAAAGAGTAAAAATCATTAATGAAAGTTGTCATGGCTGAGAATTTCCCATAATGCAACTCCATAAGGGGGAAAAAAGCTTTTTGTAAAGGTAAATTTTAACCCCAGGTGCTAGTTGTCACTCCAGCCGAGGATTGCATCTATATCTAACAACACACCCCCATAAACAAAAAACCAGGGAATAATTTGGCTCCCTAACAAACCAAAATAAGATGGTGAGATGGAAAAGTAGGATTCATATGAAGCTGAATTTTCGATTCGAATGCATGTATAAGGACAAACTTTGGTTGCTCCATAACCAAAAAATGGAGGGATAGCCAAACAAAGCATTAACATACAATACAAACAAAGAATCCTGCAAAAAAAGCGGTTCCTCCTTAACATTAGAAGCTGAACTGAGCTTAGCTTCACAGCACAATTACGTATGCAAAGTAAATTGACGTGAGGCATTCAGCATAATTTCTAGATAAATTGGCGATAATCCTACGTACAGCTAATTCACGTATAATACAACAGATTAAACTTATATATGATTTCACATATTTTTGTCAATCCAACAGTTTGTCTCTCTTTGATGCATTCATATAACCCCTACCAGCTGACACCTTTTAATTAGCGATTCAGATTATCTTAATCTCCTTCACGGCACAATATTTCAGGATGTAGTTTCATGATATGTGCATTCCTGTTAAGACTGCAATTAAACATGTAATCCTGACTTGCCTGACTTGTATATGTATATATACACATATATGTTAATATTTGTATATATATAATATGACCAAAACTTGTCCAGCTACAGACACGTATCATAAATCAACACATCAAAGCTTTTAATCTCCGGTCACCTTAACATAGTATAAATGTCACACTGCTACAAATAAAACACCAATTTGTACATGCACTTCCGAGAAGGAATCAGGATACATGGAAATATCTATGATATTTCCATCTTGCACAACACACAACATAAAGGCACAAGGGTTGTATAAAACCAAAAGCAGAGGAGTTTTGAGAATGTTACTCCTCAGACAGCCAGCAATCTCTCCTTGTAGTAGATCTCTTTCTAAAATTGGATATTACCCACTTACTTCGACTCCGGTGCCTCTAGGATCTAGTCCTGCAGAAAAGGGGGGATACAAAATTAGTACAAGCAAATAGAGATTTGGCTGAACAATCGTTTGGCCCACTCCTATAGAGATGTATACCCTACATAACAGTTGACAAGTACCAAATGAAAAGAATCAATATTTCTATTTCATAAATGATATTGTCAATAGCTGAAGCCTAAAAAGTGAGTCAATCAGCCTACCAAGTCAACCATGTCAACAATATCCAATCCTTAAATGTTATTTTTGGAAAATGTGGTGGTTTCCTTTGCCATGTATGAGAATAAACACTACCACAATTCTGCTGGAGGACACGACATCATAAATGATCCAATGTTTCAATGCAAAATTGTCATGCAGTATGATGTTGTAGAATTGGAACAAAGGCAATTGCCAAGACCACTCCGATGGACTACACTTCATGACCAGAATAGAAGACAGAACCAAAATATTTTGTTGGGCTTGTGATGGAAAGGAAAATTTGAAAAGATGTGGATGAAGTAGTGTCAGGTTCGATAAGTTCCACAACATTATCATAATCCTTGTGTGCCTGTTCTCTTGGTTGCAAGAACTGATAACATATTGGTAACTGATGTTCATTCTCTACATTGCTGCCAGAATCTCTAAAGCTCTAAATAAACAATTCAAAATTAGAAGCACATCAAGATAATCGATCCTATTCACCTGCCTATGTCCAAATTGTAACATCTCATGATTGAGCATTACGCTGATAAACAAGCCAGTAAGTTTATCCAGAAAAGGAAAAATATATAGGTAAACCATAAATCAGCAATAAGTTGAAACAAACACACGAACACACACACAGAGCATAGCTTAGCAGCAAAGAAATTTATGTACCTCGTTGTCGTCGTCGTCGTCACCTCCATCTTCTTTGTTCTTCTTCAGACTGGTTGTACCACCCTCCTTGCTGATGGGTAACTTCATTCTTCCAAAGGGTGTGTCTGCATCAATATGTCCCTTCATGGTATAACCTGTTCCCCTACCTCTGATCATGTCCCAAACAGCAGAGCCAAAGTCTTTGGGCCTGAAGGTTACTGGAATTTTCATGTAACTGATGCCATTCTTATCAATTTTAGTGGATTCAGAGAGTTCTGCACCTCCAATACTCACATCAGATAGCCAAAACTCATAGTCCAGTGAATTAATACCCAAATCAAAGTCATTCTTGTTTTCCAGTTTCAGGTGAAGTATTGCAACTGTTTCTTCAAAAGAGAATGTCTGAAAATGTATTTTCTCAACGTCAATATCGGGCTTATATGGAATGGGAATCTCTCCATTTTTCTCGAGGGGTATGGTTATCCTCCCAATTATAGGCACGTCAACAATGAGGTCAACCTTGATCTTGTAAGGAATAATGCTTCCAGGTTTGATATCATCATAGGTGTTTTTGATATCATCATATATCAGGGTAACAGGTATCTTCACCGTCTCCGAGCCATGGGGTTTTATTGTTCCAGCATCAGGGATCAGTCCTGAAATAAGTTTCCGTCCATCGCTCTCAATTAAGTAGTTTATGTCAATCAGAGGAATTGGAACAGGATTTGGGTTTGTTATAAGCACATCTACAACAATCTCTGCCCTCTCAAGATTAATTTTAGGGATGTGAATTCCTGAGACATCTGCAGTTGGCTTCCCAAATCCAATAGCTCCCTCAATTTTCTCACCGATGTCGTGAATGAAATCTTTTACCTTTTCGATGAAACCTCCTTTTTCTTCATCTTTGTCCTGATCCTTGCGGTCTTTCTCCTTAACATCCCTTTCAACTGTTTCTGGCTTATCAGATGATGCCATACCTTACAAGACCATGTTTAAGATAGTTAGAGAAAGAAGACAAAACAAAGGGTAGAGAAGTAGGACATTGAACGGCGAAACATAAGATGAAAGAAAAGTGAGGGTAACAAGCAATTCAATTTGCTTCAAACAAATCAAGAAAAGAGGAAGAAGAAAACATAAAGTAGCAGGTTTAAATACAATTCGAAATAACTATTGGGAATTCCATAGAATAGGGAGACAGTTGCATCTAATTTAAAACAGATAAAGAGAAGCTGTCAGATACAATTGGCACAAGATGTCAAGCAGATGTCGATTGGGAACGGTTAGCCGATTGGTTTCATGAAGGGCATGGTTGATTATTCTGGAAGGAGACTTCCGAAATGGAAAGTTCTCACCCCTAGATAATTCTTGTCTAGTATATATTTGGTTTTAGAATTCTTTTGGTTTTAGAAATTATTTATTTAGTAGGTTTTCTAATTCTAAAAAAATAACTTGCATGCAAGTTATACGTAAAGACATGATAGCTATGGATTTAGTTGAGGAGATGGTCTTAGATAGGAATAAGTGACATAAGAGAATCCGCACAAATTAAATTAATAATCTTGTATTTTTTTTTCATCTTCTTGATATTTGTCTCTCGAATGGCCGACCTCAAAATTTGGAATTAAAGGCCCAAGTTGTTGCTGTTGTTGTCATCGTCGTCTCTTCACCCTATAAATAAGGGGTTTTTTTCTTTATTGTAAAGAATTTCATTCTTAATTATATACAATTGGTTTCTCAGATTTTTCTGTCTTTCTCTAAGTTTCTTGATTGAAACCTGCTTATTCCTAAGGCATGGTTGTGTGCTAGCCCTTTATCACGCTTACTCATTGCGTCAGTATGGATGGTTCTAATACATATTTGGACATAGCTAATCCGCACTTTTCTTGAGAAAAGTTGCTAATATGTGATCAGAGCTATCAAATGCAAGATTTGGAGAACAATCATTTCTTCAAAGAATCATTTAAGATTTTAAGAAAAAAAGAAATTATGAATATGCAAGACTGATGTCTAAATTATGGTAGATTAAATCATGAAAAAGACTCATTCACATTATTGCCCACCAATTATCAATAACCACAACAATAATCATTCAAACAGACTGCATGAGACACCATTTTCTCTCTAAATGGGAAAAACAGAGAGGTAACAGAAATGTATTATAATTGCACTGCCCAGGTTTCAACGTTCGTTCTATCAATAATAGAGTTTTGTATACCAAGTCCCCGAGTACCTTAAATGACTATCTTGGAAGAAGTAATAAATAATAAATAATAAATAAATAAAAATAAAAGACCATGCTGCAAGGAGTTGGTGGCAAAGGAGTCAATTCTGCTTGATCAATAAGGGTGAGAACTAGAAAGGTGAGCATAACCTAATGGGGTGGACCTCAGAATGCAATGAAAAGGGTGGAAATTGGGTGGAAACAGATGCAACAACCTACCAACTAGGCAGATAAACTAGAAAAATTGCAATCAAGATCAGAAACTGAGTGAGAAAAATTAAAGGAAATTTCATCTTTGGTTCCCAACATTTGCTCAAATTTCAAATTTATCCCAAACTTCTAAAATATTCGAATTTTGTCCCTTTAACTTAATATGAACCCAACATTGGCATAGAACTTTTTTATGCGGTAAGAATGGTGCTGGGGCGACAATAATTTGCCTATTTCAACATTGATTTGGTTTGACAGAAGGGCATTAGTTGCTCACGTGTCACATGGGAGCAACAAGCTTTAATATCTTTTATACACCAGTTCCTCTTTGCCCCAAAGGTGCCAGTGGCGACGCTAAGAATTTTGCTTGGGATATAGAAATATTCTCTCTTAAAACAATGAATTTAAATGCATAGGATACAAATGCATATATAAGTTATCTCTAATATTCATTGACTTATGCAGCAACATTTTTTTTTTTTTTGTATACTAACCTTTCTACACTATATTTTTGTACAAAATAAGAACTGATAGACATGTTCAGTTAAAAATTAGAAAATAATTAAATAAAATATAATATATAAAATAAAATATATATAATAAATAGAAAATACAATAAATATAAAAAAGAAATATAAAAAATATAAATTATGAAAATATAATTTTAATAAAAAATAATAGATAATTAATAAAAAATAATAAATCTAACAAGCATGTAGTCAAGAATTAAAATAAAATTGACAGCTGAATTTTTTTTTCTTTTGATTGGAAAAGATTTATATACTAGAAGAATGAAAGAATGTATAAAACTCCTAAGGATAAGAAATCCTCAGAAGTAAAAGAGCACAATTATAAAACAAAAACTCATGCATTGCTCTCCAATCTGTCTTTAAATATTCTAAATTATAATCTTTCCAAACGCTAGAGGCATGAGCTCACAGATAAGAACAATAAACAAATATGTCTCATAAACATTGAGAGCTGAAAAGAAAGTAAATAGACCAATAATTAATCTCCTTGTGTAATTAAGGCTCACAATTAGTAAATTTCATAAACCTAGTTACTACCACTGAGAAGTTATAGTTTACTTTAGAAAATTCCAGTAAAAATTTTAAAAAAAAATTACAATGTAAATACTTTTCAACTTTGTGATGCTGAAAACTTTGCGTAACATTCTGGTTTTGTATTGCTAATTTTAATTTCAATCTTTCAACATTTTGAGAAAGGAAAGTTCGCTATTATGAACCTAAAGCACAAAAGTGAAAGGTGTAAAAGATATGGAAACAATATAACAACATAAATGATATGGTTAACCTCTATATTGTATATTTAAACTTTAAACAACAATATACACATTTTTCCATAATTTTTGAAATTAAAATCAAAGGAGATTTAAATAATCTTTAGGGGGGCAATGTACCATATCTTAAGCAGTAGCAACCCAATTCTCCTCCAATATCAACAAAATCCTACATATCATTTTTGAGTTTTGAGGGAGAGAGAATGGGAAGGTTCAACAGGGAGAGGGAAGAGATGGGATAAGACGAAACATCCCTTCATCTTGTTTAATTGTTAAAAAATTAGTGAAGGGGGAGAGAAAGTAAATTTAGTATGTTTCCTTTGGGGGGCAGAGAGCCCTTGTAATGACAATATAACAATTGCAACAGTTAAAGAAAGAAAATGAGAGGTTTTGGAATTGGGTTTCAAGTTTACTTATAGCTGAGGTTAGCTACCATCAAAATCCTCTCATATTCATATTGACAGCGAAGAGGTCTTATGCTCGGTTTCTAGTCTCTAAGTTCAGATTATAGGGCCACTTTATGGCAGGGAGGGAGCTGAGTGTGGCATAAATTAGAAGTAGTTCTATTTGTTGGATTCGCACAACTAGAGTCTTTCTCTTGACACAGGTCAGTGTAGGCAAATTATTGTCACATAAGCAAGTACGTGGGATATAGGACTAAATTGTTACAAGATTACAAGTTAAGGGATAAAATTGAAAGCTTTAGAAGTTTGGAGAAAAATGAACTCCAAACACAAAAATAAACAAACACCGAAGGCATAGACACCCAAGAAGTATGCATAATTACATAGGTCAACTCCTGAAATCTTATTATAAATAATATAATAAGAAACTCACTTGTCCCTCTGAATTTCTCTAACATAGAGTACCAATTAAATTAAGGAATTGTTTCTCCATCTTGTAACGCCTTAGTCACATTATGGAAACTTCCCTTCCTTCCTCGGTTAGAAATGCTGACTGTTAAAATTACAAATCTCTTTTCTGCATCCACAAATAGACATGCTATGTAGACCTCTTGAATGAGGCAATCCCAAAGGGTGCAAACCTTCCAGTCAACTTTTGAAGAGTAAGATTTACTCCAATTTCTTCCAATTGCCACATAAGATAGAGACTGGAGATGGACACCGGAACGAGAATGAAAACACCAGGTTCTGTTCTAAAGTGAAATCATTCTGTAAAACCTAGGAACGAGAGAGGAGAAGTTCATTAACCTGGCAAATGGAAGGCTTTTGTAGCTTTAAAGATAGATTTGATTGCATGGAGTCTGACTAGGAAAAGAGTTTTTGGAAGAAAGAAAAAAGAACTTTGTCTATGGTATTGTTCTTTGCAAAGGTGCAAGCACTTACTTAAAAAGGTGATGTTTGCTTTCTATTTCTTGAGTAGATAGAACTTAAGTATAACATCCCACCACCTAACTGGAGAGCATCATACCCTAAGAAGAAATTGAATTTCTCTACTAACAGGAGGAACATTACACTTTTGATCTCTTTAATTAAAAGGTCCTCACAGGGGAAGGGTAGCACCTGTGTTCCATTTGTCACAATTGACCCAAAGAACCCATAAAGACTAGTTCTCTGGTTCATATTTGGTGTATAACTATAATACTATCAATTCTGTAAGAATTCTAAAAATTTCCTCTTGATTAAGTTTATAAGCAATTGATACACCATTGGGGTACCTCCACAAAGCATGGATACCTGAAAATAGAGTGGATATCACCTTGGATACAATTGAATACTCCTTAAGCTCAGAATTCTTGTACTGTATGATGTCACATTTACCAAGCTACACAGGATAGTTTTCAAATACTTGTCTGATATAAAAAAGATATTTCCATGTGAACGTTTTGCACAAAATAGATTAATAATGGGTATACAAACTCATTCATATACAATTTGTGTGTGAGCAAGGCATGCTTTTCCCCGTGGGGCATAGAACTCATTAACCCCTTACAGGCACCCCAGAGTCGCAAGTGCTCAAACGTAATCTAACACGTGCTCAAACGTAATCTAACGCATGCCCAAACATTGTATGCAATAATGTGCCAATGCTGCATAAATCGTTTTGTAATTTAACAACATTAAAGGGAAATGCACACACGGACCCAATAGTTTGAATCTCCACACCCGACCATTCTATACTCTCCAAGATTTTTTCTCATATAAAAGACTCCTGCTAAATGCAAATAAAATGTTCAGTTGATAAGGAGTGCCATTAAAGATTTGCATGAGCATGATGGATCTCAACTCAAGGAGTATATAGCGAAGAGTAGAGAAAGAAAAGCAGCAGGACAGTTTTAGAAGATGAAATAGGGAGAAAGTGGGTCAGGGAAGAAACATGGTTATGGAGTGGGAGTGGAGATAAAAGCCTTGAAGGTGGGAAGCCAAAATAAAAAAGTTGGGTTAACCCCCACTGGGGGGAGAATTCAAAATGGCATAGACCCACCCACCCGCCTCCTTATTAACAAGCTCTTACATCAACCCTGTGTGGATCCGACCAAAAAAAATAAAGTGTTTAATTTTGCAATTGTAAATTGTAACCTCAATTGAGGAGGCGGCAAACGTATGTGGGGCTGATGAGATCTTTCAAGATAATACCCGGTTTCAATTAATCTAAAGAATTCAATTCATAAAATCATACAAAGAAATCAAGCAGTCGGATTGATCCACGACCTTACTAGCATTCAATATAGATCTCATCATCTTTTTAATCAGATTGGAAAACCAATCAAAACAAACACCAAATATAAGCAGAAGATCAAGTAACCAAAATGTAGATGATAGAAATGGAAAAAAAAAATTACCTTGAGAAAGAAGGATTATATGAAGAACAGGTAGTGGAGTGAAGCAAGCGAGAAGAGAGAGGCAGATCAGATCAGATCAGATAAGAGATGAGATGACGAATGGTGCTTGTATAATACACCATCCTGATAATGAAAAACCAACAGGGACTTTCCGTATTTTCCCTTTTTTTATATGATTTATATTAACAGATTAATATTAAAAAAGGGCGTGAATCGAATGAATGAGAGCAGACGAGTAGGTGATTAATGGGTAACTGATTTAACAGGGTATAATGTTTAATCTTCTAATTTTTTGAGCTTGATTTTGTTTTGTATATGAAAATAATTATGTCGACAAAAATTGGATTAAATAGATAATTCTTTTTTAATAGATTATTGTAAATTTTAAATTATATTAATTAGAATATAATTTATAAAAAAAAAAAAAAAAAAGGAGGGTAGGCGCGTCACCGGCCCCGAAGTCCGAACCGTACAAGATTCAGACGCCATTTGTCCCAAAAGACATTGATTGGGGGAGGAGACTGATTGTCGTTTTGTCCAGCACAACACAACGCGGACGCCACGCGACAAAGCAAATCAGGAGTGATGTACCAAAAGGACCCTTTTTTTAAAAAAAATTTTTAAAAAAACCTGAGGGGAAAAATATTTCCCCAAATAACCCGTATTTGTCGCGGGTTGAACCCGCGACCGTATTTGTCGCGGGTTCAACCCGCGACAAAGCTACGTGGCAGCTGGGGGGTTTCCGCGTCTTGGAAACGCGGAAACCCCTTTCCGCGTCTCCAAGACGCGGAAATGCCTTTCCGCGTCTCCAAGACGCGGAAATGCGCGCAAACACTATTCCGCGTTTGCAAAACGCGGAAATGCCTTCCAAAAACGCACATTCCTCATTCCCTCCCAAAAACGCACGCCATTCCCCCTCGAAATTGTTTTAATCTCCCAATTATTTTACCCCTTAATTATTTTAATTCGATTTTTATAATTATATTTAATTTCGATTTTTGTAATTATATCTAATTTAGACGATCCAAAATTATGTATTATAATAATTAAAAAAAATCAGGCTAGTTTGCCTTTATAATTTTATGAAAAATTACAAAATTAAAAAATAATTCTAAGAATTTTTAAAAATTAGAAAATAGTGACAAAAAATTCTCATAATTGAAAAAAATTGTAACATTACAAAATATTAGTATTAGTATCTAAAAATTATATGTTAAGATTCATTATATTTTAATATATTATTTTTTATTTTTGATTAATTTAATATAAAAATAATATCATATTGCATAAATAATCAATATCAATAGAGTTTTAAAATATAGAATGAATATATAACGAATTGATTTTGATTTTCAAAATAATTGTAACATGCTAACCATTGTTATATTAAAATTATTTAAATTATAAATAAATATATAAAATAATTAAAATTACAAACAAAAATAAATATTAGAATTTTTAGAGAAGTCAACTAATAATAATTTATTATTTTGTCATATATCTATATATATATATTTTTGCATGTTATCCCTTATAACACTCGTAATGGTGGTTTGATAAATTAAAATAATTAAATGTATATCCACCAGACGCGTCTGCGAGTCAACGGTTAACCAACGGTGTAATGGGCCGGACGCACGATATTATCGATATATGTGTATTATCTAAACAGTTAAAGTAAAATACAATTTGAAAAAAAAACTAATTTCTTATAAATAAAACAAAAAGGAGAAACGAAACAAATAAAATCCGAGAAATGAACATATATAAATGAATCGAATTATTATTAATATAATATAGGATACAAAGTACATAATATATAACTAACGTTGTCGTCGCCTTCTTGTATCATAACGTCTAACATCTAAATCTGTCCTGATATATGTAGTGTCGTCTTGGGACGATAAACCCATATCATGTAATTGTGTGATCTGTGAGGGTCCTACGTCACTAAAACGAGGAGGAGAAATATGGTACATCGTGTGTGCATCATTTCTCTGAAACTGTGTCTGTCCCTCAACTATACGAATGCCCCTCTGTGGGGCGTCAGGAGTAGAGAAATGAGGGAACTCAAACACTGGTGTGTAGAAAGAAGAGGAGTCCTCAAATGTATTCGAAGGTCCTGCAAC
Organism: Dillenia suffruticosa; assembly: GCA_033439265.1. NCBI lineage: Eukaryota > Viridiplantae > Streptophyta > Magnoliopsida > Dilleniales > Dilleniaceae > Dillenia > Dillenia suffruticosa. The sequence continues at coordinate 2,176,748 of JAVTVX010000011.1, forward strand.
GTCCTCTGGATGCTGAGATGGAAATGGTGACGCATCATGAGTAGATGCCCTCGGACGTTGTCGCGCTCGGCTCCGTCGAGGTCGATGCTCCTCCTCACCTCTCTCAGCACGACCTCTAGGATGTCTAGGTCTCAGGAGATATGCCATGTCATCATTCAAAGCTGACATGGCTGTATCCGCTATTCCACGGATATGAACATCCTCAGAGTCTTCTCGAATCTGATGTAGTGAATCACGCTATAAAGATCTCGATACACGTTAGTTAAAAAATAAAAAATGAAATTAAAAAAATAAAAAATTTAAATTACACACTTACCACATATCCCAAACAAGCGCCATGCCGACTAATAAATATACGAGAGATGGTGCGGTACCATGCGGTGTAAGAATTATGGACAGTGGGTCCAACTGACGTGTCAATAGGGACTACATAATCTCGTCGGTGATTCCAAATCTCGATGTAACGGGCATGCTCGACTGACCAATCTATCTCCTGTGAACCACGCAAGCTAATCTCGTGCAATCGATCCTCAGTATCGCAGTGATCCGGAATGACCTGCATTCCTCCATACTGACGGATCACTCGATCTGGAAAGTACCACGCTACAATAGAGAAACAGATAAGCGGTACCCGAGCCAGCCAAATATCCCTACCCTCATGACAATAATCGGGGAGGGAAGATAACACGTCCTCAGTGTAAGGCTGCCACACGATATCATCGCTCGTCAATCTATCTAATGCCTCCCTATACACTGTCACGACGTGTGTAGAAAGGGAAGTGACATCAAATTCCGTCCTCCACCGCAAAGCCAATGGGCCATCCCCCTCGACATATATAGATCGCTTAATAGGAGCAATACATGGAAATCTCTCCCATGCCCAAATCTGTAAAAGAATCAGAGCCCCACAAATCTCATGCGAATCTGCGTGCGATGCTATACAAAGCTGTCTGTACAAGTAAGCTAAGCACGCAGAACCCCAACTACGACGACTAGAGTAATCTAAATCCTCTAATACTAATAAATACTGTAAATGTACATAATAACCACTCTTATCAGAAAATAAAACACCCCCTATCAATAGTAATATATACCCCCGTGTCCATCGCAAAATATGATCATAATCTGCATCGTGGGGCAAGTGACCTATGAAAGCTGACAACCATGGCATACTCAATGAATGACCCTTAAAAGCCGAGCGAGGAGGGATAACACCTAATAATCTCTGACACAGCCCAATCCACGAAAAACCCGTTGTCCTAGCGACAACGGGTATCCCATCTAAAGGTAAACCTAAAATAACTTCTACATCTTGTAACGTAACTGTAAGCTCACCGTGGCGCATATGAAATGTGTGTGTCTCCTGCCTCCATCTCTCCACTAGAGCCGTGATGAGATGCCAATCCAACTGTATAAAACGAAGTCGAGCGACCCCCAAAAAGCCCGACGCCTGTAGGAGAGGAACTACTCTATCGTCAATATGGTCATGCCCAAAACGTCGTAATACTGCCTCACGTCTACGGCAGACAAGCCAATCAGTATCATCTCCCTCCCAAACTCTAGTAGAGCGGTGTCCTTGCTGCAAGCGTAGAAGGCTCGGATCAGTAGGTCCGGGATCCATCTGAAATGTTAAAAAAGTATAATAATTAGCATAAATATATAAATGTACAAATAAATTTAATAATATATAACCACATATTTCAATGCACAAAAAGAAAATCTGATATTCACACAAATATATTATATATTGCATAATAAAGAAAATACAGCAACATGTTTAAATTTTCAAAATATAGTATACATTAAGAAGTACAATAATTACAAAATCATACAAATACAAGAAAATCTCATTAATTTGTTGTTGGACAATGTCTTCGATCGTGACCCTCTCGACCACAAAGTCCGCACCTCATTCGTCTCGGACATCTCCTCCTATTATGACCCTCAGCACTACAACTACCGCATGATGTCCGTGTCGATGATTCTCGAAGATCCATCTCATTGTGATATCGAGATGATTTAGGTCTTCCTTTCTGACGTCTCAGGGATATATCGGGAATTATTGTAGGGTAAGAATCAATAGGCCATGCCGAGTGGTCTCCAATGGGGAAAAAATTACGCTCATAAACCTTAAGTTGATGTTCCCATGTATACCATTTTCCGACGATCATATGCACATCAATCATCGTCCGTGTTAATGCAGCAATTGCATGAGAGCAAGGAATTTTATAAGTTTGCCATTTCCCGCATGTGCAATGCTCTCCCCGTACATTGACAATGTGTTTATTGCCTCCCTTGTATCCATACCGTGTCTGTCTATTCCCAGTTTCGACCTCGAATATCCCATGCTCCCTACTGAAAGAAACGACGGTATGAAGGTTAGCCGTATTCATCCATCTCCCTAACATGGCGAACGCATATTTAGTGTACCGCTCTCCTCTTCCAATTCCCGCATTCGCCTCTCCCAAACGAGTCTGAAAATAGTTAACGGAATTATAAAAAGTTTTAAGTACCAAAGAAGAAACCGGCAGATTTCTTGCCCCCTTTAACACGGCATTAAAACTTTCACTAATATTTGTGGTCATATATCCAAAACGAATACCACCATCATGAGAAAGAGTCCATTGTTCCAGAGGAATAGTTGCAAAATAATCAGGAGCGTCTTCTTTAATCTCCTTCATCTTCGCCATATATAAATCAAATTTCCTCCGCTGTGGTTGCAACGCGGCAATCGTAGCAACTCTTTTACAAGCTTGACTTTTGTGGTGCGTGTTGAAGTTACTAGCGACATGGCGAATACAAAATCGCCACACAGCATTGGGAGGTGACCACCCGAACTCTGGATGTACAACTGTTGCCCTTATCCCTTCATGTCGATCTGAAATTAAACAAATGGGACCTTCCCTATCTCGAACAACTGACTCTCGCACACATCGCAAAAACCATGACAAAGAAGCAAGTGACTCTCCATCTACCAATCCGAATGCCAACGGGACAATATGATTCGCTCCATCCATACTGCATGCAATCAACAATTTGTGATTATATTTCCCATAAAGGTGAGTCCCATCTATACTTATCAATGGTCTACAACTCCTAAAAGCCAAGATACTCGGACCGAATGCCCAAAATAAAGCCTCAAAAACCTGTTCCCCTCTGGCATTAGGTGGACCCAACTTCCAATTTACCTGTGTCCCGGGATTTTTTTCCACTATTGCATTTAACAACTGAGGTAGTTGTTTGTAAGATTCATCCCAATCCCCGTAAACCATCTCTATAGCTCTTCTCTTTGCTGCCCAAACCCTTCTACGAGAAACTGCATATGTCGTTCTCTCGGTCATAACAGTTCGAAGAAAAGAAACTTTCACGCTGGGATCTTCCCTCACATAATTAAGCAAATGCCTAGCCATCAAATTTGAATCCAACTGCCTATGATCCTGCGTCAACCCAGCATTCACACATGTGTGGGGTCCCTCAACCTTTGTAATCACAAATGCACCAAGTAACCGTGTTTTACAAGCACGCAACCTCCATCTACAACCTTCTTCCCTTTGCATACAAATTGCTGTCCAAAGTTCAGGGGTTGATTTACCAACCCGAAATTGATAGTGGTGTTCAACATGATGCATTTTAACAGCATGAATAAGCTGCTCTTTCGAATCAAATCTCATACCCTTTTTCAATTCGTCGCTGAAACTCCAACTATCAGATGTCAATCTGTGTTCTTCCTCAAATCTCACATAACCATCACCACCCGGTGCGATCGTCATGAATGATATGGATTCCTCTACTCCACCGCCCCCATATCTCCTACCACCACCAATGTTTATAGACACTGACGAAGGCCCGACCATTAACTGGTTTGCACCACCGCCACCACTCCCATCGCCAATTTCATCATCTTCCTCTCCATCTTCATTATATTCTTCTGCCTCTTCTTCCGCCATTTCCTCCTCATCAACATCATTATCTACGTCTGCAAAAGCAACATCCACTCGAGATTCGATATGCGGATAATCTTCCATGTAATCACAATCTTGTACTATAGAATCTCTACCATCATATGATTTTACGTACAACTCAATAGTCCCACCCACTCCCCTAGTTATCGCAAATTCCATCAAATTCAAAACATCGTCTTCATCACTTATCGGAACCAATTCAAACCGTACATTACCAGCTCCCATATACGACACGGGAAACCGATGAAAAATCTCTACATGTTGTCTCAACAGATTTATTCGAACACCCTTGCATACTACTTTCAGCAACTCAGTAAAATTACAATTTCTCCGTACCCTAATCAACTTTGTTGGACCACGGTCATAACGGACTCCATCGTCTCCCGTCACAATTTCACCATTGCTATAACATAACAGACTTACCATATCCGCCATTATTCTATAAATATAAAAAAAATAAATTATACATTTTATAAATATTAAACAAACATACAAAAAAATTCAACAATTTAAATTTAAAATTTAAATTTTATAAACTTTTATACTATTTTTAAAGTATTAATTTATAATCTTTTAAAATATTTAAAAAGTATTTTCAAATATTTAATTTCTAAATTTAATTCATAATTTATAAATATTTATTTTATAATATTTTATAAGTATTAATATAATCATTTATATTAAAACTTTTTATTTTATTTTATAATATTTTAATATAAGTAAAGTCATTACAAATAATTTAAATTACAAATTTTATATAGATTAATATAGTCATTAATTACAATATGGTCACTTAAAAATATTTAAATGTAGTCATTTATTTTAAATTTTAAAATTTATAATATTTTATAATATTTTTAAAGTATTTTTAAAGTATTAATTTATAATTTTTTAAAATATTTAAAATTATTTTCAAATATTTAATTTACCTCATTGTAATTTTTAACTTGTAAATATATATTTTATAATATTTTCTAAGTATTATTATAGGCATTTATATTAAAATTTTTAAATTTATTGTATAATATTTTAATATTAATATAGTCATTTCAAATAATTTAAACTACAAATTTTATAATAATTATTAGTTTAATATAACTATTACTATTTTTTATTTAAAAATACCAATAAAAATATAATTACTACTAAATTATTATATTAACTTACTACTAACAAAATTTTAATCTTCATTAAATTTAAATTTAATCTAAAACTCTAAACTCACTTTATATTTATAATACTAATTTTAATAATGGAATGATAAAAATAAATTTTCAATTTCATACAAATACTAATTTTAATAATTTTAATATTTTGATTTAAATTACTAAATATTAACTAAAATCATTTATTAAACTAAAAATATTTTTACTAATACTTTTTTTTTTAAATTACTAAAAATATATTTAAATTACTAAATATTAACTAAAAATTACTAAATATTTTTAATTTTTACTAATACTTTTATATTAAACTAAAAATATTAATATATTGTACCATTTACACGTTAATACATTTTAATTTTAAATATAATCGTTCAATTTAAAATATTTTAATGTAAATTTTTTAAACATCAACATTAATATTTATAAGTATTATTTTATAAGTATTATTATAATCATTTATATTAAAATTTTTTAATTTAATCATAAATCATTTAATATAATTATAGTCATTTTAAATAATTTTAACTATAATTTTTATAATAGTTAATAGTTTAATATAACTATTACTATTTCATATTAATTTATATTAACTGCATATTTAATATTTATTAAATTAATTAATCTCACTATAACCTAATTAAAAACGTCATTAATTAAAAATTAACAGTAAATGTCATACAAATCTACTGAATTTAAAATATCAATTGCATTCACAAATACACATTCTTATAAAATTATGCATCTAAAATAATTTAAATTGAGAGGAAAAATTTTATACCTTTGAAATTTTTGGACAAAGTCTAATCTTGAATGCTCCAATAATTTCAGCAATTTCAGCAGCTTTTTTTTCCTCTAAATTGATAGATCCAGAAAAATTCGGCACCCTTCGGTTCTTCGTCTGCAGAAGGGGAGAGGCGTGAGAGAAGATGAGAGGAGAGGAGAGGAGAGGAGGAGAGGAGGAGAGGAAAGCGGAGACTTCGAATGCAAAATGGGAGAAGAAGTGAAGCCGAGTGAAGGATGCGGATGCCGAGTGAAGAATGCGGTGCCACGTGTCGCGGCCTGACTGGAAGGCCAGGCTTTCCGCGTTGGGGAAACGCGGAATGCGCAGGCTTTCCGCGTTTTCAAGACGCGGAACGCTCAGCGTTCCGCGTTTCGAACACGCGGAAAGGCTGACACGCGCGATACCCTCCCGGGATGCAACACGTGGCTTTGTCGCGGGTTCAACCCGCGACAAATACGGTCGCGGGTCCAACCCGCGACAAATATGGGTCATTTGGGGAAATTATTTCCCCCTTAGGTTTTTTTAAAAAATTTTTTTTTTAAATAAGTTATTTTGGTACATTTCTCGCAAATCAGATTTGGTTTTGGCGATATTTTCTTCTCCTTATTACAATCAAATTAGTATTATGTCTTCGAATTCCCTCTTCCTTAACAAGAATTAAGCTATTTGATAACTAAAATAATAAAAAAAAAGTTTTATTATCAATTCTTAATTGGTATGATTAATTTTTCTTTTTTACAAAAATAAAATTTAATTTTTCCTTTTTGAAATTGAATATTAATTTTCTATCTATAAAAAATCAATTTAATTCATATTTTTAAAACTCATTAACTTTAATTTTTCTCATTTTAGAAAAATCAAAATTAGTTTCTCTCTTTATAACTAAATACAATAATTTTCTTTCACTAAAAAAATTAGTTCACATTCTCTCTCTAAATGTATTTATAAAAAAATTTTCTCTTTAAAAAATTAGTTTTTTGCTTTTCGAAAATTAAACATATTAATTTTTTTTTCTAAAATATCAATTTAATTTATATTTTTTCTCTCCAAACATATTTGTTTTAAGAGCTCTCTCTCTTTTTAAAAAAGCCACATTCAGTTAAACACATTAATTTTTATCTTCCAAATATTAATTTAATTCATATTTTTCTCTAAATTTATTGATTTAAAATTTTTATCCCTTCGAATTAAGGATATTAATTTTCTCTCTTTAAATTTAATAATGTTTAATTCTCTTTTCAAAAATTAAATTTACTTGATATGTTCTTCATGAATATATTTATTTCAAAAATTCTATTTTAATTCCTTTTACGTTACCCTACCCTCAACAGGATAAACTCCTATAAAAATTTTAAAAAGTAAAAATACTTAATACTAAAATCTCTTAAAAATGGAGAAAATTTAAAAATATATTTTTTTATACCGTCCAAACACCACAAATGAGTTCAATGCACCTCAATTAACGAATGAGAGCATAATCGATCATATTAGCAAATGGAAAAAATTATATTATGAAAATTTTCCCCTAATTTGAATCTGATAATGATATGATCAAATTAATTAAATCAAGATTTCAAATACCGATAGGCTAAAAAAAGAAAAAAAATGAGAGCATAATCAATCCTAGCTTCAAACCTAAGAGATCAGCTTGGCCCATAAGGGCCCGCTCAGTCCATCTCAAAGTAGGAGGTCAAGGGTTAAAAGCTTCCATTTCAATGTATTAAAATAAAAATAATTTTACTAATAAAATCTTTTTTTTTTAATGGTTTATGCCCCTCAAGGCTCCTAAAATCAGCAATCATCCACTCCACATGTTTGAACCCTCCCCCAGTGCGCCCAAGGAAGGAAGAGCGCAGCTTGCAAGCCCCGTGACTTCAAGTTGAAGGTTCATGATGCCAGGGCATTTTTGTAAACAAAATCCTACTTGCATATATCATATACTTTTAAAGATTTTGAAATAATTTATAAAAATAGATTTACATTAGATAAATTTAGCTTGGATCAAAATGAAACGATTTTAAATATCAAGATCACCAACTACAATACCCCCCTTCATTCTCTCTTTAGTTTGGCCAAGATGACTGCATTCAGCAATGACACTTCCAAAGACTGCTGTTGTAATACAAGCTTTCTTCCTTCTTCTAACAGTCCGACTGCATCTCCGGCTCAAATTCATTTTTTGCTCTTTTTGGAGAATCTTTTGTTGGATCCTCAATGTAATCATTCAGAATCTCCCGGAGGTACTCTAGCTGCTCAAATTCTCCTTGGAGTTCCTCCCACTGCAACAAGGAGACCACAAGATTAGTTTGATTTTCCCTCCAAACTCACATGTAATTCAAACTTCTTTCATATAACCCAGAAAGACCCTTTTTCTTTCAAATGACCCAACATCTAAAAAACAAATAGTCTGGGTAAAAGAGACTTTGGAAAACAATATGGTCCAAATATCAAAGGTATATTGATGCATCCTTTTGGAGCCACAGCCGGGATGGACAAAGAACAATAACCTAAAAACATAGCATCTAGCAAGCACGTGTTGCCAATGCTGAATCTCACACGAGCCGGGGCAAAATAAGTTCATATTCAAGCCCGTCCGGTCAAGGACAATGATCCACTAGGGCCCAGAGGCCTACCCCTGACTTTTAGGATATTTGTATCTTAGATGTTCTTAAGAGTAGCCTATGCATCCCCAAGGGGCCAGCCTGGTAATCACAATTCCACTCCCCCAACCCTAAAATTCAGGATTCGAATCCTTGTGTAACCAAAAAAAAAAAAAAAAAAAACAATGGCGTAGCCTGTGCAATTGTGCCAGTTCCTTATCTGCACAGACACATCCATGTGGAGAGATGATGAGGGACAGAGAGTGAATAGGGTGCAACACATGTTTAAGCTATTTTCATTTTAACTGATCACGCATTCTACATTTCCTGGGTTTTCTTTGGACATACACAAGTGTCAAGCACTTGAACGATATCCTACGTGACCAGAAACAACAAGTTGATGGCAGCAAAGAAAGGCCTGATGCTGTGATGTAATCTAATGGTCAAAGATTTTGAGCTAACTATCACCAAGATCAGCTGTCCAACAGAAGTGCTTTCACATAAAAAACTTATCTAGGGTACATAATCATATTGCATCTGTCAAACCTGAAACTAACAAAAAGATGGCCTCTAAGTATAAGGTCCAAATCTATCTAGTACTCAATACAACCAAGAAAATATTTCTCTACTCTCAAATCTCGTTTCAGCTGCATACAAGGATCATGTAACAATTTCAGACTTGAGGTCATGAAATTTCATTGTACTCTCTGGATCCATGGACCGCTGCTTAGCAGGGAAAAAACCTAGATTTCAACTCAAAAATCATAAATCACAAAGAATCATTTGAGTGACACTTCTATACCATAATAATTAAGATGGTGTTGTTAACTGGTACCACCTAACACTTCTATACCGAGCACTTCTTAAGAATCACAATTTTGCTAATGAGTTATTCTTAGCAACATGACAACAATCAAATATTCCTAATACATATTTGTGAGTACACCCCCCCCCAACACACACCTAAAAGAATTTTCTAACTTGTGCTATGGCACACCCATAACAGTACCCTAATAAAAATTCTACTGCTGCAGAGTATGTCACTCAGATGGTAGAGGTGCGGTGCATATCCTTTTTGTTTCAAAATTTAAATAGGTTATACTCTTTCCCAGATGAATCTACTAGTGCTTGATCTAGCATAAATGGTGCCACATTCAACACAAATGTTTCATGTGCGAATTGAGAAGTTTCCACATATGATGTCACACTTCTTGATCAAATATCATGCAATTATTTGTGCACATGCATCATAGTTGTGGGGCAGACTTGCTAATTCAGTAATGGTGTCACAATTAACCACTTTTACTTGCTCAAAAGTGCTGGCAATGGCAAACTTATTGAACTAAGAAGATTTGATGTACTACACAACAATAGCATGAATAACAAAAGAATGAAAATGCAAGGTATACAGACTGAGAAAAATCAATGACAGTTTCTGTTGAAGGGATCTAGATACAGATAGTTTTCACAGAGATAAGTCTTTCACTTAATACTGAAGCTATTTTCACTCCTCTTGGATTGATCAACCATCTGATCATCCGACCTCATCAATATCCACTCATTAAGGCACTTTAATATGGGGATTGTTGGTGCTGTTTGTGAAAATTTGTGCACGCAAAAATTAGTCAAACCTGAGTCAACTAATTAAAATAAAGATGTTAGACACACCTCTTGATGAGATAAGGATACAAGCTTCCAGCCAGCAGCAGATACATAGCGGCGCTTTAGCATGGTATGACCTAAAGGAGCTCCTATAGGAAAGAAGAAGAAAACAAGTTGAAACAAATATGAAGATAAGAAATGATACAAATGAAAAAAGATAAACATTTAAAATGTGCAACTGCAGATTGAGATATCAAAACCCACCAGAATTCCTAGAGAAATGGGATGGTCCATCAATCTCCAAAGCAACCTTCTGATCAACCAACACTGCATCCAAAGTGTATCCATCCACGACATATTCCCTGACCCAATCAAGACCAGTGCTGTAAAGAAGGCGAGCAACCTCTTTTTGGAATGATGAAGTTACTTTTTGATTAAACCGCTTAGTTCTCCCAGCGTGTGCAATTTTCTCCATTAGATCACTGCTCAGACATAATTTAAGATGTGGGTATTCCAATCTTAAGCACTGGTTGACTAGATGAACCTGAGAGGCAAACATGATATCCTCCCTGTGATGCTCCAGGATCTTATGCTCCTCCGAAGTGCTGAGAGTTTTCCAAACATGGTAGAAGAACATGCGGTCCATTTCCCCAAAAACAGTGTATGACCAAGCTATATTTCCTAGCTGGTCCCTGTTAAAATTGAGGACAGGTGAATCCAAAACCCCTTGCAAGTCTAACCTATCAGAACTTTCCTCACCACTTACAGCACCGGAACTGGATCGTTCCTCCTTTTTACCACATCTAACTTGGTTGGAATCCTTGAAAACATTATCTAGGGATTCGAGCAAAGGCTCAGCTGGCTCATTTAGAGAAGCAAAAGCCCACAAAACCTGGGCAAGCTCCTGCTCTTGAAAGGTGTCAATTATATTTGCTGCCCTCTTTGATAATTCTGAGAAGAGATCAGGAGCAGAGTGTTGCATTGAGGCAAATGCCCCAGACAAATTGGCAACATTCTGAGAATTAAACTCTCCAACCTTGGTTAGAGCAACCTCAGCCAGTCTATCCATTTCAGATAAATAAAGAAGCTCGCCACCAATCTTGGACAGTGCCCAGGCAATGTTAGCAATGCCTTGGGGTGAGCACTCAGGCAAAGCTGTCATGGCAATGCCAACCAGCATAGACATTTCCTTGTTACGGGCAAACGCCAGACGCCGCGATTTTGTCATGGAGACCTTTTCCATGTTTTTGGCAATCCTGTGGAGTGCAGTGGCAATGTTGAGAGGAGAGAGAGGCGAGGGGCTCAACCCCTTTGCAACAGCCACTATGGTCTCAGCCGCAACCTCCAGCACTTCTTCAGCAGTCTGCGCTTCCACAATTTCCTTGTTGAGGTTTATTTCCTTCTTGCGATCGGAAGGCCCAGAGAACTGGGAGAGTCTTTGCACAAACGTTTCCATGGTTCTCTCACGCCTTTCTTCGAACACGCCATCTGCCATCGTACTCACAGCCCTTCTGAGATCGCTCGTACTGTCTTGAGGGTCGAAAACAGTTTCTTCCTCGTCTTCTTCTCTAGTAGTCTTTTTGGCAGAGGTCTTGGACTTGGGTTTGGGTTTGTTCTTTTTCTTCTTCTTCTTGTCGGCAGTGATTAAGTCTTCCATGGAGCGAGTCAAGCCCCTAGAGTGGATGGATTTCAGCGCAAACTTCCTGGCTCTGACGCACCAATCCATGTCTTCGGTCTCATCAAGTAATCTGGATTGGTTTTTCTTCTTCTTCTTCTTCTTAGGGGGTTGGAATCCAAGTGGGTCTAGCTCTCCTAGAAACTCTGCTTCCCAGTCCGATTCATCTACTTTTTCTTCTTGGTCATATTCTAACGTTTTGACTTGGATACCCACAGAATTGTCTCTGCCAAATTTGACACAGTGACACTTGCCAAGGAGGAGTCTCCTCCTCTGATGATTGATTGCTTTTGTTGCATTGGATTTCAGAATAATTAAGGGTTGCACTTGCAAATACAAGCGCCCCTGATGAAGAAATGTTGTTGAATTAAGCAATCCCTCCATCTAGATTATGCTCTCTCTCTCTCTTTCTCTCTCTCTCTCTCTCTCTCACTCTCTCTCTCTCTCTCCCCAACAAAGAATTGAATTTGAACTGAACAAACAATCAACACAAGCAATTTAATGAGATGATGATAATTTTTTGAGAGTATTCAATTCCACACAACTCACTCTTCTTCGCTTCGCTCAATAGACACTGGTCATGGCCTCTCTCTCTCTCTCTCTTACTCCGTGTCTCTCTCCCCCGTCTTCCTTCATTCCACCCCACTTTTCAAACAGGGAAATTGGACTGGATGGTTGATAAGTTACTCCAAGCCTACAAGACCTGGTGTTCCATTTCACCTCGCTGGCACCACAAAAACGAAGCGTTCTCTTTCTCCCCATATAAAACGTTCGGTTGATTCCTATGGTTGTGATATTTTTGTATGCCATTTCATTTAATGGTATATCAAATTCATTATCTTCTACTTTCATTTTATTTTATTTTGCGTAACTAGAATAAAATTTTATTATAATTTTAAAATTACCATCCGTTTTAAAGGTATTTTAGTTGTTAATATTTTTCAAAATTTATATATTTTGGGTCAATCATACCACATTTACTGTATATATAATTTTATCTTTTTATCAACGAATAATCGATTTAATGAATAAATATGTTAGATTTCTTAAACAAGTTTCAGAAAATAAAAAAGATTATATTAGGAGAGCTCTTTCTAAATTGGATAACAATATTCGAATTAAATTAGTTAGAGAATAATTTCGAATAACGATCAATTATAAAATAATAATAATAATAATTTTATCTTTTTTTTTTTTTACTAAACATAAAGTGCGAATAACAGATTGTTGCCTTTTATATATCTCCTTTTACTTGGGTATGATACTTGCACAAATAGAGTATGGACAATGGTTGGATATAAATTAAGTAAAAGTTTGCTGTATGGAGAAGGCTTTGTTGCGGAAAACAAAAATTGGACGGCAGCCATGGTCCTGCTGTCCAGCTTACAGTACAGTACTTGCGGATGTGGCTGCAGTAAATCTACAACAATTATTATTCTTTTATTTTTGGTATCAAAGAATTGTGTAAAAAAATAATAATAATAAAAAAGAAAGAATTAAGATCGGAGGGAATCAGATGATAGTGCAATCTGGGATCAGTGCACCCCTAAGCACAATCACAATGCCTCCACTGATGATGTAGCCTTGAGATTCTCTATTCCCTTCCACCACATTGTCCCTGTTCATGATCTACACACACCCCACAAAAACAACCCCCCTCTCATTAAAATTCAGTTCCAGCAAATCACATAACAAATACACATAATGTATTCAAGTAAGCTGCATAGTACAAAGTTCACCTATCGATATTTGAAATCATATTACGATTAATCAGATCTGAATCGTGATCAGACCCGATCAACGATGTTCTCTTAATTTAGTTTTCTCCATTCTTAAATCTTGAATCTAAGTTCTTTGTTTAGAGATTTAACCTCTTCCCACTAAATTAATTATTCGTGGGTATAATTTAAGTTTAATTGTCAAAGAAAAGAGGGACCAAATATTTGAAGGAATTTTCCTACCATTCTCATAGGTCTTCATATTCGTGCAGTTCAATGAGCATCATTTTTCATTTTCAGAGATGGTAAATTTATCAGAGACCATTGATGGGAATGATAAAAAAAACCTGAAACTTGTAATGTCACATAATCCAAAAGCATAACTATTCTCTTATTCAGTTATTATATTTTTTCCATACCCTGACGTTTTTCCCGATTCTTGCATTTTTGTCGATGATAGCTCTCCTTATACGAGACCCATTGCCAATCCCGATCGGAATGTGCTTTCCTTTTCCTTCCATGCTTCTCCTCATGTCCTCCAGCTGTGAGCTCTTACATGAACACAAGTATAATGTGCAGATATCAGCCACGGAAAATGGATAAAGTGGATTCATTTCTATGCGGGAGTATGTCACCAGGTGTAAACGTACTTGATAGAAGTCGGAACCCATGATCACAGTATCTTCTATTTCGGCTCCCTCTCCCACCCTGGCTCTCATGCCAACGACCGTGCCCTTGATGTTACACTTCTACTCTTCAAAAATGAACAATATATTTCACCAGTTTACAACTAAACTACTCTCGAACTGTACTTGTATGTAAATAAGAAACACTGGTGGGAATTAAAATGGTGAAACAAAGAATAGATTCTCACATTGAGGATACAACCATCTCCAATGACACTATCTTTTATGACTGCGCCCGTCATTTGAGTTGGAGGCAGACACCGCGGCAATGTGTATACAGGAAAATCTCTGTCGTGGAAGCTGCTACGAAAGGAATCAATTTGTGTTAGTAAGCGATGCACTAGCACTATTCTTTCACCCTTTCCTCCAAATTTAAGTTACTGACTTATATCCCAGGTTTGTCTCCTTGGTGCTTTCCATGTTTGCTTGATAGAATGCCTCAATGCTCCTCATGTCCTCCCAGTACTCATCAAATAGATAGGCCCCCACCTAAAATATTTCAGAAAATTAACTTAGGGATGCCAAGGAATTCTACGGGTGGAAATGAAAATTTACTCTGACCTTCATCCCTCTTGATATCGCGCCTGGTATTACTTCTTTTCCAAAATCGTTGGCATTAGGCAATTCTTCTAAAAGATTCCTCATCACATTGCTATTGATGACATAGATCCCCATACTAGCAAGACTACAATAAGCATCATTCCTCGAATTTCTTGAGTTGATTACCTGCATTGACAGGAAAAAAGCTGCTGTAAATATTTCCGGCAAAAATACTACCCAGAACCAAATCATAGTTTATGCAACAACCTACATCTCTATATTCAAAAGAACCAACCAAAATAGAACTGACTGGCTGCTTCTCTGATTTTTCTCTGAATTCTACAACCTCATTGTCAAAATTTACCGTAAAAAATCCAAAGCCAGGATCGCGATTTGTGGCAGCATCTAAACCCACAATTGTTATGTCAGCTTTGCTGCTGCGGTGGACTTGTATTAGGTTTTGATAGTCCATTTTGTAAAGATGGTAACCCGGAAGGACTAAGAACTCAACAACTGGATGCTCCTCGAATATCCACAAACATCTTCTTATCGCATCAGCAGTGCCCTAAATTAAAGCCTATGTAAGTGAGGGAAAAGGCCATAAAAGAAGCAAAATAAGATGCAAGGCAATCTGATCATAATACTCTAAACCAGTCTTGGTCTTCTTGACTCTGATATGCAGCAATCACTTCTACATAGCTTTCTTTGCCGGTACAAGAGTAAGCTCGAGAAAGGTGGGAATTAAGAGAAGTGGAATTGAATTGCGTGAGAGCATATATCTTTGTTATGTTACTATTGATGCAGTTGCTTATAACCGCATCTATGAGTCTGTAATTTGCTGCAATAGGAATGGCTCCTACTGATCTCCTTTTTGTCAATGGATACAGCTGCGACTCTGATCCATCTCCAAACACAATCGCCGCCACACTCTGCCAATAATAATAATAAAAAAAATCTGTTAGAAGATACTTATTGTTAACATTTTGTGATGCCGTGTTGTACATAAAATATGAACCTTATGAGTTGGAGGACAAATATGAATGGCAGACTCTTGCGGAGAGTGAGATATTTGCAACCTTGATGGAGCATTAGAAGAAAGACTTGAAGGTTCTCTGTGATTCTGAAGCAACCCAAGTATTGGTGGCTTTGCTTTATGAATGAATGGGATGGGGACAGAAAGTTGCAGCAATACCATGATATGAGAGAGAGAGAGAGAGAGAGAGAGAGAGAGAGAGAGAGAGAGGGAGTGTGTGTTAGGAATGGTATTCTGCTAATTAGTGCGCTTGTTGGGGCAGCATCTGAGGGGGAAGGGATTTAATGGAGGGAATAAGCAGAGGAATATTGAGGCTTCTTCTTCCCCATGGTTAATGCCCAACAATGTTGCATTTTCTTGGTGGGAGACAAATATCAGACTTGTACTTCCAGGCCAGGCAAGTAATTGAGTTTGCCACTAATGGAATAATAAACGTGAGACTCGAGCACACTTTTTGTAATGAGTGTACTAAACCTTTCCTATGCTTAATCCTTTGATTCTAAGTTTTCTCCTTATTACTTTTTTCCTTTATTCTCGTGTGATGCATGCTGTTTTCCACTTTGAGTTTCCTAGTAGCATCTTTTCAAATAAGCTCACAACAATCAAAGCCTAACTCTATTCCTAACTAGTTCAGCTCGGTTCTAAAAGACTACAATGTAGGTCCGGTGACTAAGCTTGCAGATCATATCAAAAGATAAAACTACATTTTTTTTTTTTTCTCGTATCGATATTTAGAATTATATTTTTATTTATCTAATTTAATTATATATAGAAGTTTTATTTTTGAAACGATTTTTTTAATATATATATTTTTTATAAATAAATTTAAAATTTAAAATTTAATTAAAAAATATAGATTCATCGTCCATGAATAACATAAAACTAACATACGTAAACGTTAGATGGACTATTACAATAACATCACGTTATGACCGATTAAAAAAAGTATTTGATATATAATTGGTTAAAAATATGAGGAGATATATCACCATGTATGATTTAACGGATCTGGTTTATGATTCCTTTTGTCCATCTACCATCAATGGCGCAAGCATATAGGAATGAAGTAGGTGCCAAGGTAGGGATTGTGTCAGCTTTTTCCACAGCAGGTTTCTCTCATACTCCTAGTATCTCCCTTTCTGTACAGTCTGTTGTTTTCGCTCTCAATTATCATGCATCTTGGCATTGGTCCCCTCAAGCATAAGAAAAAGCCCAAAGGACCTTCTCCTCAAGATGAACATGTCTGCACAATAGAGAATTACTTGGGTATGAATTATTCTGTACTAGTTCTTAATCAACCAGTAAAGTGAATTATTTTGAAATCTCCATTCTATTTATGAATAACAAATTTATTTTATTTTAAACTCGAATTGTAAGGGTGAGCCTTAGGTTACGTGAATGATTTTTTTATTCTTAGATTATAGTCTTATAACTTTAGTTAATAACATTAAAAAAAAATAAAAATTGATGCCACTTACGAGGAAGATTTGCATGGTGAGCCTTACGTTACGTGCCCTATTTCCCTGTGATACTATTTGGTGCCCTATGATTTGGACAATGAGCGCTTTATAAGGGCTACAGCCGTGGGCTTTAGTGAACCAAAAATTCTAAGACTTATGCCCTTTTTTCTTTTTTCTTTTCTTTTTTTTTTTTTTTTTAACGATATCAATCGATATTTGAAATCATATTCTATTTACAATTATCAATTTATGGACCATCCTCCTAATATAGTTTGTTTTATACATAAATCACGAGACGAACTTATGACCTTAATTAAGGGATATAGTACTACATTTTATTAAGACCATGCTTAAACAGCAAGGGTTAAATAAAAATTCGATGATAATTATACTTATAAAAAATTGGGGCCATAACGGTTAAAAGAGTGTGTTATAACTAATAAAAATTAAATATATTCACATAAAAGTTTAGATCACTTTGGTCTATTTTAACTATAAAAAGATATTATATTTCTTGAAAAATATCCTGACCTTTTCCTTTTATTTTTGTTGTGCAAAATCCACACTAATAATGCAATAGCCTAATTGTATGTGGAGCCTTATATTCTTTTAGGAAGCGGGGAATTAGGCTTTTTATTTTTTTTATTTTTTATTTGCTTAGCAACTGGTTTAAAGGGAAAAATTGACCCAAAATCTAATATTTAGTTCTAAAACACAACTCATTTTTACCCAAAAAAAAATGCAAATGGTCTAAAATGTCATGCTTTTCAACCCCCAAACTTTATAAAAGGTCTTGGCTTTCCAATTTGGGGGGGGGGGGGGGGAAGAAGAGGGTGTAAAAGAGAGAGATACAAATGTGGGTTTTCAGCCTTGTAGGAGTGAGAGAAAGAATTCATAATACAAAATTTTATCACTTTCAATGCTGCAAGGGTTTACGGTTGGTAGCTTGATGATACTGCTGTGGCCTTTGCTAGTTTAGAAGTGGTGGGAGAGAAGAAAAGAAAAGTGAGAAAATTGTACAACCAGTACTGTTGAATTATAATATTTTCATAGCATTGAAAGAATTCATATAAAGAAAAGTGAGCAGAGGGGGCAACATTTTCCCGGTCAAGTCTGTCCCTCTTGGTATTATCTCCTTTCTCACCCCAATCAATTTCTTTGAAAATCTGTTGGCTTAACCATTGTCCAGGAGATTTTAGTTTTTGGGTATTTTCCTAAAGACTTCAATTCTTTGAGTACGCTGTAAAGCTAACTTTTTAAGTTTATTTTGATTTAGAAATCTTCCTTTATCCAGATTTACATCTTGCCCAATAGTAATTCTAAATAAGAAAAACTTGATACTAACGTGTTAAGGTTAAGAACACGTAGTATGTTATTGTTGGAGTCGATTTTCGACTGGGGATCTGGTGCCTATATGTCCATTAGATCGTCACCGGTGGGAAACTAGCAAAAACTTCATCGGGTCAAAACTCCGACGCTTAAGTCAGATAAACTAATAAAAGAAAAAGAAGACAGTGAGAGGACCCGAACTATAATCTTGTATTGTCTCTGTATGTCATATGTAGAGTTAACCGGTGCTGATACGTCAACTTAGTTGTCATCGAAGGAGAAACCTACAATAACTCCCCCATCGGTGCTGGCCCAATGGCAGGGATGGCCCAATGGCAGGGCTGGCCCAATGGAGAGGCTCCGATGCTCAATTTAGATAGAGTACTAAAAGAAAGATGGAGGAGTCTTGAACACGACCTAGTATTATATATATATAATTCGCTCTTATGTGTATTGTGTGTAGAAAGCCATAAATGTGGCCATCTGTGTGATATATATATATATAGATAGATGATAAAAATATAACGTGAATATAATTGAGTATGAAGTCGTATCTTTGACGGTGTATAGAATGGAGTATGAAATTATACCTCTGATGGTATATAATTGGCCATGAAGTCCTACCTTTGATAGTGTAGAATTGGGAATAAAACTATACCTTTATCTCGTTGTGGGTTAAGTGTGTAGTTGTGTAGTTGTGGTCCTCCTCTGGGTGGTTGCCTTTACTTTGCATATATATCCTTCTAAGGTGCATAAGAAACCTTATTTTTCTTTTGTATGAGATCTTCTGAAATAGTAGAGATTGTGGTCAAAGAGTTTTAGAAAAATTAGAATCCCTCAAAATTAAAAAAGTTTTAAAATTTAAGAAAAATTTTCTTCCTTATTGAGAGTACAAGAGAATTAGAATTTTACGGGGTTAAGGAAAGTTTGAACTTGTCAAGAATTTATTTTCTTATTAGATGATTATAAGAGAATTGGGATCTCACAAGAATAAGGAAAGTTTCCACTATTAAGTCGGGTACCATCATTTGCCCCACACTCCTACTGGTATATTGGAAAAATGATATTAGGAGTAGAGCGAATTGGGAAAATGAGAGAGGCATGGAAGTGAAGCATTAAATGTGAAAAGTGCTGATAAAAGATTGTGAGAATTGCTTGAGAAAAATTTTTAATTTTAGGGTTTGTGAAATTTATAGGGTGATCAAGAGGTTAGGTAATTGGGAGGCTGGAGGACCGGGAGACTGAGAGATTGGGAGATTGGGAGGTCAAGAGATAGGGAGACTGGGAGGTCGAGAGATGGAAGACCGAGAGTTGAGAGACTTAAGTGAGAGTATTCAACTGAGTAGTGATCAAGAGTGCAGAGTGCTTATGTTATGAAAAGCAAAGGTGGGAGATCTAAAGACTAGCTTGGAGTCAAGGCTCTTGGTGAGTGCGAGAAGCTAGAGATCATAGCAAGAGAGAATGGAATCAGGTTACAAATTGTCAAGAGATCAATAGCAGTCCATCTCATCATAGAGAATTTGCTTACTCCACTATACTTTATAGTATATAAGAACTTGTATGAGATAGATTCATCTATTACCTTTGCATTCTTATTCCTACATTGATCATGTATTAGAGTGACTTGAACGTTGGGATGTTGTCGACGGTGTTGTAGTTGAGAGAGTATTAAGTGTTAAAGCTGGGAGAATATATTAGAGTAATATTGCAACTGGTATGATATGGTGTTGAGAGAAAGAGAGTTAGATCCCATCCGGTGTAGTGGTAGCCATATCAAATAGAAAACTGAGAGAAATGGAGTTGAATTCCATCCCAGTACCGAGACCTATAATACAAAAGATCGAGAGAAAGAGAGTTGGATCCCCTCTAAGGGTCCGGGCCCATATATAGACAGAAAACCAATGGGTCAAATAGCCAAGAGCTCATTAACACTACGCTAAGAGTGAGAATTTAGAGGCTTGGCATTGTGCTAGACGAGAGTTCAGAGGCGTCGTGCCTAAAGGGCTCATGGCATTGCACCAGAGCACTCTGATGCCAAGAGACATTCTAGACTATTGTTGGTCAAGATATCATGAAGAAGTGATAGGGTATGTGAAATAGGAATCTTAGTATCACGACGCACATAAAGTAAGATTTCAGATCAGAACAATTTGTTAGCAATACTAAAGAATTGACAAAGTAATAATTGGCTGTGAATAGAATTACCGAACCCAAGCTACGGTATTGAGCGGAGAAAGAGATGAGACGTACGTCCCCTACTTTATGCCTGGGCTTAGAGGCCTCACCTCCATTTCTTTTCTTTGGTGGCATGGTGCTAGTAGAGAGGAAGCGAAGTATGTAACACCGATACTCGGTGTCTGAACAAGTGTATTGATTTTGAAATATTTATATACATAGAAAAAAAAAATTTTATATTGATTTTTAAATTTGGGGTCTTTAAATTAAATTTTGGTATAAATTAAATTGCCGTATTCGTAAATCGTAACGAACCCATTATTTTTATGAAATTCGCAAACTAGCGAAAATGTGGGTGCAAAAATATACATATGAATAAATATATATATATATATATAAAGAGGGAGAGAGAGGGAGAGAAGGAAGTGCTGCGTTTCGGCCGAAACGTAGTACTCCCCTCTCCCTAAATCAGATTAGGGCTAAAGCCCTAATCTCTCTCTCTCTTCGTCTCTCTCGCCGACTCTTCATCTCCCTCTCATCTCGGACTCTTCCTCTCCCGCAGTCGCGCCCGATCGCTGCCGCCATTGCTTCCACCATCGCCACCACTCTTCCACTCTCCCTTTCTCCCTCTATTCTTTCCCTTTCCCTCGGCCACACTCTCTCTCTCTACCGATCTCTCTCTCAACCCATTCCTCTCCTGCGGCAATTTCTTCCACTCCGCCGTGATTCTCCGCCGCTAACCGCTCTCTCCACCGTTGCCCCTCCCTCCTCACGCGAGCGCGAGCGCACGCCTACTCGGGAACACGCCTGCGCACGAGCGCGCTCCAGCCCACAGCACACGACACCTAGGAGAGCACGCACGCCTCACAGCACGCGATCCTCTCTCAAGCGCGTACCTTAGCTCGCGAGCGCGTGCCTCAGTCCGTGAACGCGTGACTGCAGAACTCCCGCGAGCGCGCGCTCCAGCCCACTAGCTCGCGCACCCCGCTAACACGCCCCTGCTTGAGCGTGCCACAGCACGCCACCAGTCCGCGAGTTGCCAGCCCGCGCGCCCGTGAGCCTGCGAGCCCGCGAGCCTGCCAGCCCGCGAGCCTGCCAGCCCGCGAGCCCGCCAGCTCGTGAGCTGCCAGCCCACTAGCCCGCCAGCCCACCAGCTCGCGAGCCCGCAATCAGTTTTCTCTTTCGAGAGCTCACCTGCATCTTCATTGCAGGTAACGACTACGATTTGATTGAAGTTATAGGGTTTGGTATTAAAAATTTGAGTTAGTTGTTAATATCGTTCAAATTTGAAAATATTACAGGTTTTAAACCAATTCAACGGGGGAACGAAAGCTAAGTCTGAGATTTTGTAAAACCCTAGGTAAGAGAGAAATGTAATTTTTTCAATATTTGAAATAAATTTTATCAAATTTAGGTTTCAATACCTTTAATGTGACATTTGCGTATATTTCTAAATTGAGAAATTTAGATTTATACTACAAACTTAGGGAAGATGATAAATTCTAAGAATAATTGGAAATTCGATAATAATTGTGATAATCTGATTATGTTGACTTTCTTGGAGATTTGAGGAGTCGATTTGGTTTGATTTTGGAAAACAGGGAGTGACCACCCTCCCTAGAAAAGTGAGTGAGACTCTAATCTCCTGCATGAAATAGTAAAACTTGTTTTTGTCGTGTTTTCAATAAAACATATTTTCAATATCCATTGACTCGACGTGTGATTTTAAATTTCAAAACTTGTTTGTGACATTTAGAGTGTCGTAAATTTATATTTTTTATGACTATGCATCCATGTTTGAAATGAAATGATATTGTGCCATTATTTGAGAACTAGACATATTTTCTATTTTGTCATCGTATTGGATTGGATTTGAAATGATTTGATAAATGTATTGGTACATGGATTTGAAATGTTTTCGATGAACTATGTGGGTTGGATGCCCACTAGTTATACGATGATATGATTTTTACCTGTGGGACGTTGTGCCCTTGTCATATTATGATGATGATATTGATGATTTCGTAGTTACGAAGGGTGTTTGTATAGTCTTGCGTTATCCTGAATGTTTGCGGTGAGATTTATTGATTTTGGAGAGATCAGGATGACCATTTGTTTAATTGACAGGTTGATTTTAAATTATACAAATTTATTTATACATGAAAAATCTCCAATTTATGGAGAGATTTTGACCGATTTTCTATAAAAATACAGCCAGCATTCAGGGTAACGGGCGGTTGCTCACGACTCCGGTTCGGGGCGTGACAAAGTAGGGTGTGAAATTTCTACGGCTAGTCAGATAGTCATTTTCACATATGACACCAATCTATTGGAGTCGATTTTTGGCCCCGCAAATCACTCCTCTTTCGACTTGAGTAGAGTTCCAATTCCGAGGTACTCGCTAGATCATTGGTGGTGGGAAACCTACAAAAAACCACACTAGAGTTGACCCAGTAAGGGGACTTCGATGCTAAGTCAGATAAAGTAGTAAAAGAAAGAGAAAGGACTAAGAGAGAGCTTGAACTATAGCCCTATGTTGTTTTTGTGTGCCGTATGTAGAGATAACTAGTGTCGGTGTGTCAACTAGGTCGTCATCAATGGAGAAACCTGCAAGAACCTTGTCGGGGCTAGGCCAGAGGGGGACTCCGTCGCTCAAGTCAGATAGAGTGCTAAAAGAAAGATTGAGGAGTCTCAGATATGGCCTAGTATTATGTGTGTAGAATTCGCTTCTGTGTGTATTGTGTGTAGAGAGCCATGAATTTCCTATGCGTGATGTATGTATATGGAGAAAGATGATAAACGTATTATGCCGACATAATTGAGTATGAAGTCGTACCTCTGACCATATATCAAATGGAGTACAAAATTATACCTCTGATGGTATAGAATTGGGTATATAGTTGTACATCTCTCTTATTATGGGTTGAGTGTGTAGTTGTATAGTTGTGGTCCTCCTTTGGTGGGTTGCCTTTGCTCTGCATATATGGCCTACCAAGGGGTGTAGGAAACTTTACTTTCCTTTTGCATGAGATCCTCCAAAATAGTAGGAATTGTGGTTAAATATTTTTAGAAGATTTAGAATCCCTCGAGATTTAGAATCCCTCAAGATTAAAGAAAATTTAAAATTTAAGAAAAGTTTCATTCGTTATTGAGAGTACAAGAGAATTAGAATTTTACGAAGTTAAAAAAAGTTTGAACTTGTAAGGGGTTTCCTTTCTTATTGAATGATTATAAAAGAATTGGGATCTTATAGAAATAAGGAAAGTTTTCAATGTTAAGCCAGATACCATCAGTTATGTTTAAGATTTCTACTTTTTTTTTTCTATTTTCCAATTTATCATGTGTTTGGACATCGATGCATTGACATTTCAATGGACAATTACCACATCTTAAATTGCACTATTTTTAGGGTAATGGTTCTTGTGTCCTTTTTTGGGAGGATTGAGGATTTGCCCTTATCTACTTCTTTCCTCCCATCTCTATAGGTCTTCTCTAGGCTTCATTATTGTCTTATCCAAGATCTTTATAACTAGGAGGGACATACAATTATGTATTTTGGGGTTTCGTATCTATCTATATATATTTGTGGGGTTGGAGGAAGAAAGTGGTAGCATGTTATAGAGTAAGGCAAGAGCAAACCAACTTGACTTGTTAATGTGGTATTTTTTTATTTTCTGGACTTATTAACATTTATTTCTAAAGATATGGTGGCCTTTTCATATACTTAGACCTATAGTATTTTTTATTTTCTAGACCTATTAGCATTTATTTCTAAAGATATAGTGGTCTTTTCAGACAATTAGATCTTTCATTTCATACTACACATTTGGAGAGGAGTCATTGCAGATACTGGATCGGGTATTGCTATTGCCATTGTTAATGTTTTGGATTTTTCCATTGCTACTATGGAAAAGTTCTATTTGATTGCTTATAATCCTATTTGATGTGGAATCAAAGTTGTTGGGGTACTTTGTGCACTTTACTCTTAATAAGTATGAATTACATCTTTATGCAATCTATTGATAATGGGTTTGCCTCCACAGATACGTACTCTGCTGATTCGAATGTGAGATAGGTGTTGAGGAGTCTTCTAAGTCTTCGTAAGTGGTAAAACTTGCAAGTATTGCCGAAAGCACTTTGACGAAGGAGATTTCGACATTCAAATCAGAAAGTGTGGATTTTAAAGAGTAAGAAATAGGCTGAGGAGAGTTGCAAGAGAGTCTTGTGCTACTTTTGTGTAAGAAGTGTAGAGTTCCTGAGAATGTACCACACTGGCTATAACGAATATATAGTATATGTGTATGGCAAGTCCCATGTGAGCCTAG
The DNA here is from genome assembly GCA_033439265.1 of Dillenia suffruticosa. Classification (NCBI taxonomy): domain Eukaryota; kingdom Viridiplantae; phylum Streptophyta; class Magnoliopsida; order Dilleniales; family Dilleniaceae; genus Dillenia; species Dillenia suffruticosa. The sequence continues at coordinate 2,201,800 of JAVTVX010000011.1, forward strand.
GGGTCTCTAGTTTTCTTATGAAAAGATTATTGAGAATCTCCAAGACTATAGAGAATATGTCAAAGATCTTTAAGAGATTCAGTATCTTATTAATTAAGGAAAAATCCAATTGTTATGGAGACTTCCTACCTTATCAAGAGCGATTGCCAAAATATGTTTCCTTATTGAAAGAGATATTCCCAAGAATAAAGGAGTGGGGTGACAAAGAAGCCGAGGTGTCGAGAGTTAGGATGACTGAAGGATGAGAAGTTGCTAGCTTCTTGGGAGGATAAGATCGAGAGGGTCAAAAGGAGTGCTTGACTGGGAGAGTACTTAGTTGAGAGACTGAGAGTGTGTTCGGTTGCTTAAACATGGCATGGCCCAATGGGATCGAGTAGTCTCAATCTTATGGTAATGGACTGTTAGATCATGTACCATCATTTGCCCTCACTCCTAAAACTATTTCAAAGGAGTAATTTTAGGGGTACAGTTGAGATGATAAGCATTGTGTAACTAGAAAAAAAGTAGAGTAGAAACAGTTTTGGATAAGTAGAATCGGCACGAAAGTAGAATCGTCACTGGAGTGAGCATTAATTGCAGTTGACATTAATGTTTCGAAATGGAAAAGTCAGAGCAGCAACACACGCTAACATAGTGGAGTGGGTATGGAAGTGGGATGGTTATGTGAGTGGTATTAAATGGGGAACTGACTATTTCAGTTTCGAAGCATGCCGCTTTGTTCTTAGGGATTTTCTTCCAAGACATTGGCTATAAATAGCTGAGGATAGTGGTGGAATTTCTTCGACTCATTGATCGAGAGGAGGTTATAGAATAGATTTTCGAAGTACGTGAAAAGTAGAGATTATAAGGAGTTGTTCACCAAAATAATGTTTTAATACCAGCGAATTAAAGATGAAGGGGTTTTATATGGTGGTTTTTTTTTATGCTGCCATTATCGGGATGTTTAGGAGAAGGTATAGATGCTGTCGATATGAGATTCCATTAATCATTGGGACTGCCGATATGAGATCCCATCATGGTATCTGAGATTCCAATACCATAGTAGCTTATGTTGGTGGTCTCAAGGGACCTTGCAGTGGGTGTAGATGCCTTCTCCTTTTTGTATTCCAAATTGAGAGGAGGAGGTGTCTACCCTATGTGAGGCCTGATGAAGACGGCTGAATGCTAGGTGTAATAGGCAACTGATAGTTCTCATTCGATTATTGTCAGCATCTTTGTGCCCAAATGTGAAGAGAATGGGGTTATAGACCTAGCACCGGCATCCCCTGGAGGGCATAAAGAGAATGGGAGAATTTGATATTAAGAAGGGAGTTTGGAGAGGTAGTGTGGAGATATAATTTTACTGAGTACCTCCTCTTTCTTTACGTTTCGTTTTCCTTATATTTCTAACTCCCCAACTTTTGTCTTCATAATATGTGTAAAGACCCAACTTGTGTATATTTATACGAGTTCTGAGTTGCTATATAAAGATCTTGTTGATAAGTAAATGGAGTTTTTCTTGTTCCTGATGATATTGTTACTTTGCTTTGTTGGTAGATTCAAATATCTAATTCCTTGGCTTCGTTCTTTATAAACTTTATTGTAATTGTGCTCTTGTGGTTTATCAGAATTGCTTATCGCATTGTGCATAATTGCCCGTAGTTAGAGATTTCAAGTTAGAATCTTCCCGAGGGCAACAATAGCATCTAGTGGCCTTTGTCGTAAAACTTTGAACCAAAGGTAATGTCATGTTATATTGAGGTTTCCCGGGGGCATTGCCCTAATGAGAAGCTTGATAGATGCATTGATGTTGCACCGAGAAAGAATTTGAGGGCATCGCGCCAAGAGAGCTTGTTGGCATTGTGCCAAGAAAGAGTATAGAGGCATTACACTAAGACAGTACTCGTTGGCACTGTGCCAAGAGAGACACTACTAGAAAAGGGACTATAAGCGATGGATAGATCCGTTACTGAAGAAAAAATTTTCATCGGTAAAAAGCATTACCAACGCAATTTTCTGACTGAAAATCCATCGTTAAAAACATGCTCGCAAAATTTTCCGATGAATTGATATCCGTCGCTAAGTTTTGCGACATATTTACGATGATGAATTCCATTGGTAACAAATCCGTCGGTATTCTGTCAATGATATGAGTGATCCTGGCTTTTGCTTCTGTGACGGATCATCAACAGATATATATTTGCCGGTGATAATCCATCTGTAATCTGTCGTAATTTCCAATGGATCACCGACTGACACATAGCGACTAACAACATATCCGTCAGTAATTCGTCACAAATTCACTGACGGATTACCAAGGTTTATCAGTGACAATACTTGCCTTTGCAAATCTATTGGGGATGGTTCAAAAGGATTATTTGATTCAAAGACGGATTACCAACGGATTGATTTGCAACAGATACGTTCGTCAGTAATAGTAAATCCACTGCCCTGCTCAATTGATTTCTAATCAAGCTTGACCTGTAAATCAAACCACCTATTTCATCAGACTTCTAAAATTACAAATAATATCATATCATTGATTGAAATATATGCTACTTAGTTGCAATACTTGCATAGAATCCATACAAGTTCGATTTACAATGTCCAATGTATAAAGTGAATGACAAAGTTGCAATACTTGCATAGAATCCATACAAGTTTGATTTACAATGTCCAATGTATAAAGTGAATGACAAATCCATAAAAGTTCATAATAGTCAAATACAGATAAAAGAAGTTAGAAGCGTCACAGAGGCGGGTGGTTTGAATCAAGTGACTTGGTGCTATCTAGGTCAGGAGGTGTTCGTTCGAATCTAATTTGTGCGAGTCTGTCATGAATTTGTGTCTTGGTTTGCGCCCTCACTTGACTTTGCACTTCTTCCATCATTTTACTTATCATATCCTCCATTATTTTATCTACCTTCTCCTTTGTATACATTTGAGACGAGCGTAGGCATGGCGATGAAGTGGCACCAGAAGAAGTAATGGTCAAAACGTCATCAACTTTCTCTTCGAAATTATATAACCGTTCCTTCATGCGACTCCCAGTCACCTCACACCATGAGCTGGCATCAAACTCTAGCTGAGAAGTGTTATTCGGGCCATATTTTTCCTCAATCTTTTGTTTGTACTTGTCCTACAAATAAACATATCTAATTACATATGTGCAATTATTAATGAATTAAAGAATTATATAAATAAATAATAACAAAATTGTAATACCGATATCATTTCAAACTTCTTGTCGACATACTATCCTTTTCCCTTATAACATCTGTGCACGTGATTAAAGAGTTCGAGATGCTAAATCAGGTGGTTCGTTTCTTCAGCCTGAAAAAAAAACAAAAATATTACAATTTCGAAGAATATAATTATTAACACAATTTCTAAATAACAAAAAAATACAAACCATTCTCTTTATATGTGTCGCAAAGGAGATTGAACCGATTGTGTGCTTTGTGATTTCCCCTTCATTCTCTGTATGTCGGTTTTGCTTTGTAGCATTCGACTTCTGCTGCCACTATGGTGTACTCCAGTATTGATCAATTAATTCATCCGAAACAGCAGATGTCAAGAACACCGGGTGATGACCTTTCGTTTTGGATATTTTTGTAGTTCCAAGAGCTTGCATCGATTGTTTCCTTGCTGCCGAAAGCATATCGGAATATCTCTAGAGTATTTGAGGCAGTACGCCAAAGGTGTTCATTAACATTGCACCAAGACAGAGTATTGAGGTATTGTTTCGAGAGACTGCTTGTTGGAATTACTCCAAGAGAGAGAATGAAGGCATTGCATCAAGAGAGTGCTCATTGGCATTGTGCCAATAGAGAGTATTGAGGCATTGTGTCAAGGGTACTCGTTGGCATTGTGTCAAGAGAAAGTAATGAGGCATTGCACCAAAAGAGTGCTCGTTGGCATTGTGTCAAGAAAGAGTATTGAGGTATTGCATCTAGAAAGTCATAATTGGCATTATGCCAAGAAAGAGTATAGAGGTATTGTGTCGAAAGAGTATAAAGGCATTACATTGAGAGAAAGTTTGCTAATGTCATACTTGGAAGTATGTAGCCGAGAGAGTCTATGTCTACAAAAGAGAATTGATAGATAAAGAACTCATAGGCGTAAGGTCTTAAGCTATTTGTTATTACATTAAATAGTAAAATATAAAAGTAACGATATAGCAGTTCAATAGGTCAGAAGGCAAAAACTATCAATGCTATCAAAAGCAATCAAGATTACTGATAATAAATGTGTAGGCTCTCGACATTCCATGTTCGAGGCATAGCAAAGTTGTCCAAGTGGTTGAAACGATATAGTTCTACGTGGACTACTGAGCGAACTTGATAGAGGACTTCCTAGTTCGGTGCAAGTTTACCCCATTTGGGGTTGTCCCATGGCCTCTACTTTCTGGAGAACTAGGTCTCCCGACTTGAATATACTAGCTTTGACTCTGTTATTATAGTATCGAGTCATCTATTGCTGATAGACTGTCATTTGAGCGGACAGAGTGTCTCGCAATTTTGAAAGGAGGTTTAGTTGTTCTTGTAACGACGGGTCATTTAAGTCTGGCTAGTATTAATCTATGCACAATGAGTGAATTTTGATTTCTATTGGGATGACGATTTCACATCCGTACGTGAGACTCAAGGGTGTCTCTCTGGTAGCCTTACATGGCTTAGTTTGATATGCCCAAAGGATACTATAGAGTTCTTCTATCCATATTCCTTTTGCCTCTTCTAGTGCAGTTTTGAGTAATTAGAGAATTGTTCCATTGGTGACCTCGGTGAGACCATTGGCTTGTGGGTAAGCAACAGAGGTGAGGTGATGCTGTATTTCGAGCTTATTGCAAAATTCCCAAAAGCTTGTATGTTAAACTGCTTGTCATTTTCAGTGATAAGGTGTGGGGTAGGCCAAATCTCGTAACGATGGATGTCTATATGAAAACTTGCACTTTACCAGTTATGATTTGTAACAACAATTTGGCTTCTACCCGCTTAGTAAAGTAATCTATGGCCAAGATGAGGAACCTACACTGCCTTGTAGCTTGCGGGAATGGTCTCAAGATTTCCGCATTGTGCGAATGGTCATAAACTTGAGATTGGACAGAACTCAAAAGAGAGTTGGTATGGTACCGAGGAGAATCGTTGACACCCGTTGCACTTCTTAACGTAAGCCTCTGTGTCAACCTTCATAGTTAGCTAAAAGAACCCTTAGTGCAGTGCTTTATCGACAAGGTTTTGAGTGCCGATGTGATTATCGCATACTCCTTCATGTATTTCCCTAAGAGCGTAATTGCCCTCCTTTGGCATAAGGCACTTGAGGTATGCATGTGTGAAGGATTTCTTAGAGAATAACCCATCAACGATGTAATATGCCTCTCGGTGTCTAATCTTTGCTGCTTCATGTGGCAAGTCTGACAATTGGCCTCTACTCAAGTAATTTTGGATTCGGTCTTTCCAGCTCAGCATATCATCAATTGTCAGGATCTGTTCTGCTTCATCAACACTTGAATATGATAGACTTTCAACATAGATTGTTCAACTAGTCACTATCGAGTTTGAGCTAGCAAGTTTGGAGAGTGTATCAGCTCTTACATTTTCAGGTCTAGGGATCTATTGTATGTTAACTGTATTGAATTTGCTCATCTTATCCTAAAGCTTGGAGAGATACTTCGTCATCATTGGTTCCTTGATTTCATATTTCCCCTCAATTTGTTTAACCATGAGCTGATTGTTGGTGCAGACTCAAATGTCTTTAGCTCTTGGTGATATCGTAATTCAGAGCCCCGTCACAAGGGTTTCATCCTTGGCCTAATTATTGGTAGTTTGGAAATTGAAGCAAAGTGCGTATTCCGCTTTAAAGTTGTGAGGACCTATCAGGATAAGTCTAGCATTGCTTCCTGATGAATTAGAGAACCCATCTACATGTAAGGTCCAGGTGGCAAGAGGGACCCTTCCGAGTGGTTGTCAGCAGCTTGCCTAGATGAGTTTGGGAATGTACATTCAAGGATAAAGTTGGCTAGGGACTGGCCCTTGATGGTAGGTCTTGGATGGTATTTGATATCGAATTCACCATGTTTGACACTCCATTTGATGAGTCGACCTGAGATGTCTCTTTTCTATAGAATCTATCTCAGAGGCTGGTCCAATAGTACCACAATAGTGTGTGCCGAAAATAGGGTCTGAGGTGTCAAACAGTTATGATGAAAGTGAATGCCACTTTCTTAATGGGCTTGTAGTTGATTTCTACTCCATGGAGTTCCCAACTAATGTTGTACACCGGTTTTAGTGTTTCAGCATCCTGTCTTACAAGTACAGAACAGAAGGCTCGGTCAAATAAACAAGTAAAGATAGAGTTTCTCACCAGATATGGGCCGAGAGTGCAAAGTGGTGAAGAGAGGTACTTGTTAAGCTGGTCGAAGGCGATATAACATTCTGATATCCATGTGAATTTCAAGAACTTCTTTAGAGTATCAAAGAAGGGTTAATACTTTTCCCCTACTTTTGACATAAAATAGCTTAGGGCCATGATCTATCTTGAGAGGCATTACAACTCTTTTGGCGTTCTAGGCAGGGCCATGTCTAATATATCTTGGATCTTTTTTGATTTAGCCTCAATTCTTCAGTGTGTGATCATGAACCCTAGAAATTTACCTGATATAATGCCAAAAGGATACTTGACTGGATTCAGTTTCATGTTGTAATGCTCTAATATCTAAAATATTTCTTCAAGATCTGCTACATGGCTCTCTAGACTAGTACTCTTGACTAGCATGTCATCTATGTAGGCTTCCACATTTTAGGCAAGTTGTTCACTAAAGACTTTGTTGACTAGTCATTGGACCTCTATGTTCTTTAAGCTGAAGGGCATAACCATGTAACAGTAGGTACCAAACTCTATAATGAAGCTGGTTTTTTCCTTATCTTTTGGGGCCATGTACACCTAGTTGTAACCGAAGTATACATCCATACAAGTTAGGAGTTGATGGCCTAATGAATTGTCAATGAGTTTGTTTATGTTGGGCAATGGGTAGCTGTCATTTGGACATGCCTTATTGAGATTCGTGAAATTGATACATATTCTCCACTTACTATTAGCTTTTTTCACCATGATTACGTTTGCTAGCCATTTTTGGTATTTCAATTTCTCTTATATAGTTTGTCACTAGGAGTTTCGGACTTCCTCTTATATAGTGCGTTAGTGTTTTAGTACAAAGATTCTCTTCTTCTACTTGATAGGCTTATGATTTGGATTCATCATCAATTTGTGGACAATTACCAATAGTTGAATCCCAAGAATATCTTTGGGTGACCTTGCAAAAACTCGAGAATGTCGGCATAGGCACTCAATGATAGCATCATCGAGAGTGGTTGCCAAGTTGGCTACAATTTGGATAGTCTAGCAAGGTATGTTTGTGATAAGGATCAAGATCACGTCTTTATCGGATTCAGGTTTAGTGATCTATTTGATTTCATCTCTGAACTCCATGGTGTTTATTGAAAAATTGTTGTTTTCTCCTTCTAGAGCAAGGATAATTGGAGGATTAGGATTGCAGTTGAGAGTTGCAATACCGAGAGAAGTTCTAAACTTGATCTTCTTGTGCTTAGTGGTTGGTAAGGCTTCTAGACTATCCAAACTACGACGGCTTAAGATGGATTGTAGGGAGATGGAAGTTTAACCATATTGAAAGTGGCAATGGTAATAGTGTGATTAGGGAGCATTCCCAAGGTCATAGGGAATAAAACAACACCTTTAGGGAACAATCATTCATCAGAAAATCTTTTTAAGGTTCCGTTACTATGTTGTAGATGTGATGACGTAAGGCCCATTCGTTCAAAAGTATCCTAGTAAAGAATATCGCAATCCACTCCTTGATCGATAAAAACTCTCTTCACCAGATGTTGACCTATTCTGGTGGTAATAATCAGTGGATTGTGACCATTAGTGTCAATCCCCACTAAATCTTTCAAAACCGATAGAAGGTCTCTTTCTCTTTGATAGCATGGTTGGTGAAGGATAAAGGTCGATAGGGCATGAAAAATCGGTCTGTTCCCACATATGGTGCCAATTTGATAAAGGTGGGGTTTGGCTCCAAAGATATTTGCTCTGCTTACTCGAGTGTAAGATGGGTGCTGAGTAGTCTTCTAAGCCTTCATGAGTGGTAAAACCTACAAGTACCATCGGAGGTGCTCTGACGGAGTAGATTTTGACACTTAAGTTAAAAAGAGCGGTTTTTAGAAGTAAGCAACAGACTGAGGAAAGCTACAAGAGAGCCCTATGTTGCCTTTGTATGACAAGTATAAAGTTCTTGAGAATGTACCTGGCTGGCTGCCAATGCTAAATATATATAGTATATGTATGTGGTAAGTTCCATGTGAGATTAGGGGTGTAGAAATTCTAATTTCTTTGCTGAGAGATTATTGAGAATTTTCGAGATTGTAGAAAATATACTCAAACATCTCTAGGAGGTTCAGTATTTTGTTAATTAAGGAAAGTTCTAGTTGTCAAATCTTATCAACAACGATTGCCGAAATATGTTTTCTTATTGAAAGAAATGTTTTCCGGAACAAAGAAGATGCATGTCCGATTAAAAAAGTTTTATATTCGTTAGAGATTTACTTCCTTAATAATTGGCTTCAAGTTGTGTCTATCGTGTAATGGAATAAATTATGCTCGTATCAATGGAACATGTCCACCAAGGAGTGAGGTGACCAAAGAAGCCGGGGTGTCGAGAGTGAGGATGACCGAAGGATCAGGAGTTGCTGGCTTCTCGGGAGGATTAGATCAAGAGGGTCAAAAGGAGTACTTACTGGGAGAGTACTCAGCCAAAAGACTGTGAGCATGTTCGGTTGCTTAAAGACGGCATGGCCCAATGGGCTCAAGTAGTCTCAGTGTTGTGTAATGGGTTGTTAGACCATGTACTATCACAATCCATATCAGGTAATCTTTGAATTTGCAGGCACATCCTAGGGCTGAATTTCATGATTTTCCCATGGCGAGATTCTATTGTTTTGACCTTTTTAACCGCAGCATTTTAAAATGCTTATGGTCTTTCTGTTTTCCATAATTTGATGAGTGCTGCTCATTTTGTTGCTGTAAATATGGGTCTCACAACATTTTTATTTTCGAGAAAGTTGGAAATTATTTTCATATTTTTTATTATGCGTGGTACATCCAAATGGAAACACAATTCATAAGTAGAGTGAAATAGATTGGAAATGTTAAAAGAAAGACTTGAAAGCAGTGATAAATAAGAGTAGTGTTCGAGTTGAAGGTGCTGCAAGAGCTTGAGGTCAGGAGATGTTCGGAAAAGGTTAGGAAGAAGCTACAAAAGCAATCAATGCAATATGCTATCATAACCTCAAGTAGGAAAATTGAAAAAAAAAAAGGTCTCAGCTTAGTTGAGCACAATGCAATATACAATTGTAATTTCAATTATAACAATCAATGCAATGCAATATGCAGTTTACTCTGATTAGCTCGGGATACAAGGCTAAGCTTAGTTGAGTATAATGCCATTTCAATGCAATACCCTTGAATCAGATCCATTTCAGATTATATACCTTTTTGTGGTTTCCGTTATGTTTCATGCAAGGGATGAAGTAGCTTCAGCATAACACTAGTGTGAGGGCTGAGATTGCAGAAGACGACGCATGATCTTGCCTTTGGAGTTTCTCATGTGAAAGTGTGGAAAGCGTTTTGACTGACCAACCCTTGGTGGAGGTACCTCCATAGGCTGTTACATGGATTTGGGTACATGGCAGACATGGATATGCATTTCATATGGACAAAATCTTGACTAGAATGAAGTGTCCAACAGTCCCGTTGGCATGCCTACCTCGTGTGCAATTGTCATGGTCATGGGTGCTCAAAGTAAAGGGTCCATATAACACACTCCGTAGATGGATTTAAACTAATGTTTTCCCATAAGAACTTGATTGTGCTATATTTTTCACTCTCCGCTGGTGGTGAACTTGTTCTACTTGATGTTGCCAGGTAAGTGATTGGATCCTGTTACATGAATGGACAGTTGGTGACCTGTGGAACCTCTTCACAGCTATTGAAGCGAGAAACAAAACTAGGTTTTTTCGACAGGCTTCTTCCACCTCTGTCGGCGGATCAAATGATGTGTGAGATGAACCCGCTGGTGTAGCATTCTGTAAATATGTCTCTGCTTCTTTCCTATCCCAATATCTTTCAAGTATGCAGACATTAGGTAGATTCTTCTTGTTGTCATCTGGCCTTCTTAAGTTGTGGGTAAAATGGGAGCAGAAATAAAAACCATGATCTTCTTATTGAATTGCGCCTACTGCCCCGGGTTTATCTAACTATTTTTTATCTTGAGTGGCACTTTTTTGTTTGATGTTTTAAGCTGAAGGAAAGCGATGGCTAATGGCTGACCGTAGATATAGCCGCTCTTTGCTATTTCAATTCTAGTTTAGTTTTTAGAGCTGGTTTTAGAATCGTAGGTTTGAACACTACTAGAAAATATGTGTTCAGTGACGGACAAATCCGTCGTTGAAAGGAAGAAATGTCACCTAAAGATATAAGCAATCGATTTTTTCCGTCAGAAATTCTGTTACAAAAAGTGACAACACTAAATTTCAGCAACCGAATAACTAATCCGTCGCTAATATTGGCGACGAAAAAAATCTATCGCTGATATCAGTGATAAAAATAAATCTAAATCAACGACGGATTCCAATTCTGTCACCTACTCCTGGCCCGCTTGCTTGCCGTTTTCTTTAATATGGGAAAAATCCACAAATATCCGCATAGCCTCCTGCTCGAACCTGGAACAACCAAAAGCTCCAAGATATCACAACCACCAAGCCACATCATACTTCCTTATCCTACTTCTTTCTGTTTTTTTTTTTTTTTTATTTTACTTATTATCTTTATATCTTATTTTTTAATAATATTAAAATAATATAAAATTATAATTTATTATAAATAATAAAATAATTTTATTTTTACTTAAAATAAAATAATAAAAAATTTGAAAAAATAAAATAAAAATAATAAGATTATTAAATAAAATTAAAAATTAAAAAATTCGTCGGTAATCCGTCGTTAATTTTTTATCACTAATCCGTCGCTAATAACTGTATATATATTTTTTTATTTTTTTTCCCTTCATCAAATCACAACGGAAATTAGCGACGGAATATTTCCGTTGGTAAAAATTCCGTCGTTAATCCGTCGTTGATAATTTTTAAATTTTTTTTTTATTTTTTTTAAGATTTAGCGGCAGAAATATATCTATTGCTAATTTTCTTCCCTAATTCGTCGGAATTGCATCCGATGTTAATCTATCGAAAATCTGTAGCTATTACAGATGGAATTTTTTCCGTCGGTAAAAATTCATCGCTGATACTGGTTTTTTTAGTAATGGGATTTTGAATTTGATTTTAGTTTTAAATAATTTTGATTTTGATTTTAGAATCGGAATTAAGAAAATAGAAACTAAAGAAAAAAGAACGAAGGGTTGAACTTAATTTTTGTTTAAAAAATTATGAGTACTATTGAGTAATTACAAAAATTTATTTACCAATAACTTTCTAAAATTTTATTTTTATTATTGTAACTCATCAATATATAATATATATATATATATTTTAAATAATCATTGGTTTGAATTTTCAAAATGATGAACCAAAATGGGATCTTGTAGAAAGAATTTTGGCTTTGAAATTGTAAACTCATGAATAGTTTTGTGAATAATTGAACATATGGTGTTAGTTCAAACCGTGGCGGCCACCAAGGGCTCTAAATTATGTTGGATCAAATGAGACCCCTTTCTTGAAGTTCTAAGATTTGAGTACTTGACATGTTCAGTAAGTAACACCGAACTATGATTATGAATACCAAGCAACCAGTAAACCAGTACATAAAAAGTGGAACAAAATGATGAACAGGTGCAGTGCACGAATTTATGTACAATAACAAAAGATACCTTCAGTGTACTGCAAGGGATTGAGTATTATGTTCTATATTATCCTTTCAATTCAAAAGTTCAGGAAATGTCAACAATAAAAATTGCATTATGATAAACTCTTTAATGGAGACCAATTGCTAGAGTTATAACTCAAAGAATCATTATTAATTACAGGCACCGCACCTTATGCGGTATGCGCCGCAGTTAAAAATAATTATAATTTGTTAAGTTTATAATATAGTTATCAAATTATGGATAATACAATGTAAAACACTAAGATTTCGATTATAATAAATTATTTTAACAATTTTAAAATATCTTTTAACAAAATTAAAAGTTTTTAAACTTTGAAACCAAAACGACTCGGATTAATTTTGCTTTTGAGACTTACATTAACTAAATGTGTTTATATCCAAACTCTCGAAAGAATATCTAAGTTTTAAAAATAAAATAACGGTAGAAATGATGAACAAGTATTAAGCAGGGATGTGTATAGATTCAGACAATTTTTAATTTCCTTAGAGAGAGATCACATGTTGATTATGTGAGAGAATGACCACACCTCTTAGTTTTTTTTCTTTTATATTTAGAGTTATCGCGAGATACTCATAAGATGTGAATTGTATTTTTTTATTATACAAACATTTGTTAGATATATAATTAACTTAATATCTAAACTAAATTATTGTTTAAATCAATAAAAAATAGTACTTATATTAGCGATATAAAAAATATATATAATAAGTGAAGTAAAAAAAATAATAGAAACAAAGACACAATGATCCATGAAAAAAAAAAGAATAAGAAAATTTAATGTAAAAAAAGATGAAGGATTTAAGAAGGAAAAAATGGTCAAAAAATAAAAAGAGTAAGAAGTTGAATAGAAAAAAAAACTATGATCTAAAAATAAAAGGACAACAATTTGTGGGGCTAAAAAAATAAAAAAGAAAAATCTAAGCTCAAACATGATGATCAACTCAATCGAAAAAAAAAAATAGTTTGGGTAAAAAAAAAAGGACCTGAATGGACAAGTGTGGTCAAAAAGTGGGAAAAAAAAAACCGATGTTCCAAAAAATGAAAGATTTAAAGGAAAAAAACCGAGTAAAAAAATAAAAAAAGGAAGGGTCTAAACGAAAAAAAAAATGATAAAAGAAAGAAGGATATGAACGAAAAAAGTAAAAATAAAAAATTGTGATCCAAAAATAAATAAACGACCATCCGAGTGCGCCGTGAACAAGTGAGGCTAAAAAGGGGGGAAAACCATATCAAAAAACGAATGACTTATGTGGAAAAATGGTTAAAAAAAATAAAAAGAAAAAGGAAATGAACAAAAAAAATGTCCAAAAAAAGATGAAGGACAAGAATGACAAAAATAAAAAATTGTGATCAATAAGTGGGACCAAAATGAAAAATAAAATCAGATAAAAAAATAAAAAGACGAAAGATCAAAATGAAAAAAAAAAAATGGGTAAAAAAAAGATGAAAGATTTGAATAAAAAAAAAAGACCCGAATGAAACGCTTTTTATTTTATACTTAGAAAAAAATGGTTCAAAAAAAAGGAAAGAACATGAACGAAAAAAATAAAAAACTATGGTCAGTAGGTGGAGTAAAAAAAAAAAATGTAGAATCTAACTCAAAAATAAAAGCGGGTAAAAAAATAAAAAGAGGAATAATCCAAATGAAAAAAAAGGGGTCAAAAATAGGAAAAACTTGAATGAAAAAAAAAAAATCACCCATGTCGAAAAAATGAAGGACCTAGAAAAAAAATTAGGTAAAAAAAAATGACGAAGGCTCCGAATGAAAAAAGAAAAAAAGAAAAAAGGTGTTCCCGAAAAAAGGGGGCGGTCACTCCCAAGCCCCGTTTTCTTTTATATTTAAATGGATAAATGATCAAACTTTTTTGTTCTTTCTCACTAATTTCATTTTCAAAATCGTTTAAGATAATTATATAAAAATAATTAAATAATTATAATTTTTAGAAAAAAAATTAATTTTAATGGGTTAAATTATTCTTTCAAAACCTAATTTTATTAAATGACGCTTCAACAGGATAAAAAAAAATTACAAATAAAATTAGATTTTACTTTGGCAAGTCGACTTAATTGATTATAATTTTATTCAACCTAATTGAATTGATTAAAATTATAATAATCGATTTAATTCGATTATATAATTTTTATAATCATAATTTAATCAAATAAAATATAAATTATAAATTTATTTGATCGAATTAAATGATTAATTCGATTTAAATATCTAAATTAATCAAATTATTAAAATTTATAAAAATAAATAAATTAAAACAAATATCGATAAATGTTCTACCGTCTATATAAAAATTTTAACTTCAATGCGACTATAAATCAATATGAAAATGAAATCAACTCTAATAGAGAAAAAAAAAGAAAATTAAATTTACTATCCAGTACTTACATTGCAAGGGAAATCGAAATCGAAATATCTTATGCAGAAAATTAGAGAGAATTGATAAAATTAGAGAAGTTTGCTTATAATACAGATGCGTAATCAATTAATCATATGTATCAATGTTAGAGACATTCATGAAAATTTAAAAATAAAGAAAATATTCAAAACAAGATAGTTGTCTTTACTTCTAAAATTTATTCATCATAATACCGTGCAAGAAAGCAGTGTGGCAGCAAAATCGGAGCATAAAAGTAGCAAAGAGGAAGGGAAAATAAGTGAAATATAAGGAGAGAAATGTGTGAACGAGAGTTTCAAGTTTGAGAGTAAAAAAATCATAAACTGAATTAGATATTAGAAATTTAAAACTTAAAAAATATAAACCGAAAATTTTTTATTAATTATGCAATCTCTGTTATATTAGTTTTAATCTTTAGATTTCTTTCTCTTTTAAAATTTTTTATTAATTATAATATTTTTAAAGATTTTAATTATAATATTATAATAATATTTATTGAAATAAAAATTATTAAAATCTATAATCATTCAAATAAATTATTTAAAATTTGATTTTATTTAAAACTAGGGAATGCCAATTAACCGATCAGTACTAAACCATAGACACGGGATTCTCGTATTCTGCTCTCTACATTACTTTAAACTCCATTCCCTCCCATCCTACACACTTACAACTCGTTTGGATAGGAAGATTAGAAGAGAAAATAAAAGATCAACATAGAAATTTATGATTTTTTTTCTTTTGAAAGATTAGATATAATAGAAAATGAGAGATTTAGATAGATATAAGATCTCTTCAAATTTAAAATTAAATATTTTTTATATTTCAAAATTACTTTTTAAAAACTAAAAACAAAACATTTTATTCTTAATAAATGTGATTTCATTTCCTTTTTTTTTTTTTTTTTTTTTTTATAAAACTCCCGAACCGATATGCAAACAAATTAAAACTTTTCTGTTTCTTTCTTTTCTCTCCCAATTAATTTTTTCGTTTCTCTCACTCCCAAACGCCTCTTCAAATTTCTCTCTCTCTCTCTGCACTTCAATCCAATTATTCTTTTTGACGGCGTTTAGGTGTGTCTAAACTCTTGTTGCGAGGGTTGCCATAGTCGCTCTGAACATTCTTCGAACATATTGCGATTGCATTGCTTTTGCTCTTTTACGGACTCCCCGAATTTATCACTAAACTAGTTGGTGCCCCCTTTATAATTCAGTCATTGGGTTTGCAGAATTTTCCTTCATGTCATTTCATAGTGTTCATGTTGTTGTAATTTCTCTTGCCTTGCAGATAATCAATATACAAAACAAAAGGTGGAAAAATGGATCTCTTCCTCAAATTTCCTTGCTCATTTCCTGCAATGGCTTTTGCACAGCAGCAAAGGGGCACAATTTCTGTTCCTAGCATCAGGAACAACTGTCTTGGTCTGCGGTTCTCTTCTCTGGTATTTTCAGTATCTATGAACCCGTCATCCAAAATCCCCTTTGTTTATTAGGAGATTGACTTAGTAAGAAATATTCTCAAATTTGGATTATTAACAATTTTAGAAGAAGAAAAAGAAGTAGATTGAGATTTTCCAGTAGTGACAGGGATGATGTGGAAGACGGTGCCTCGGTAATGAATGAGGAAGAAAGACGTGAGTGGAGAAGAAAGATGAGGGAAATAATTGGTAAGTCTCCTGATGTCGAAGAGGAGGTAGACCCGGTTGAGAAAAGGAAAAAAAAAGTGCTACAGCTTCTCGCTAATTATCCGCTTGTCGTTGATGAAGATGATCCTGATTGGCCTAAAGATGCTGATGGTTGGGGTTTCAAATTGGGCCAATTCTTGACAAGATCACCATCAGGAATGTTAGGGAGGCTGACGATGACTAGAATTATGACAGCAAATATGAATTGGTATGGCAAGATGATAACCATATCCGGCCAATCAAAGATATCACCACTGCCGAATGGGAAGAAGCAGTGTTCAAGTATATCAGTCCCCTCATCGTTCGTGTCCACAATAGATTTCTATCACTTATCATTTACCTTGTCAATTTGCTACCATATGATTAAAGATTCCGTGCTTGTTAGAACCATATGGTACTGAGGTGGGTTAAAAGAAGAGTATGATTATATAGGAGCATCCATTTTATTTTGATTGTTTTCTGCTTAGATTATTCATAAAAAGTGTTGAAAAAAAAAATCATGATTCCTTGTTTTGCTAAAATTTTCATTGATGAACATCAAAAGTTGACAGCATAAAATGAATTTCATTTCCACAGATAAGATTTTTGTTCTCATGGTTTTGTGTAAATGTTGATGCTTTCAAATGACTAACTGTTATTAGGAAAAAAAAAAAAAAAAAAAAAAAAAAAAAAAAAACTTCAATTTCGACGGGTTACATATGGGTGCCTTGATTGTTAATTATCTGCAGGCCTAAGGAAAATGAAAAGATTCGAGATGAACTTGAGAAAGCTGTGCACATAATATGGAACTGCAGGCTTCCTTCTCCTAGAGTCAGTGTAATACCCAATGGCATGTCCACTGCGTAGGGCTTATGGAAAATCATAATCTTCTGATGAATTATTTTGCAGTTTGTTTCAATTGATGCTGCTGTTGAGCTTGATTTACTCTCTGCTTTTCAAGTATCTGTTTTCCCTGAGGTCTTCATTAAAGCTGGAAAAATTTTGTACCGTGAGAAAGGTTATTTGATTTTTTTTTTTCTCTGTTTTCTTTCCCTTTTGATGAGAACCGTAACTAAGACTTTCTTGTTGGTTGTACAGACATTTGGTCTGCAGTGAAATTGTCAAAAAGGATGGCATTCTTTTATTATGGAGCCGCCAAGCCACCCAATTTGACTAGCATCGATGACCGTCAAGAAATGATTCCATCCATTTCCACTAACAATCAGCAGTACCAACAGAGTCCCATATCTGCGACTTACTTGGTAAATGAATTTTCCTCTTAAATATTGCTAAAATCTAGCCAACCATCTAGCCCACCAGCATACTGGTTGTTTTCTCTGTCTTCTTCGTAATGACATGTGTTAATAAGGGATGTGGCTCATAAAAGAAATGGAAAAGATGCAGGTAAATATAGTTTAAATATAGTTTAGGCAAAGATAGATGAGAAATTACACACATAGATTGTTTAAATGCTTCTCATGTTATTGAATTTTCTCTCGAGTTACAACTTTTATCGCATAAGTGTAGGTAAATTTAGTTTAAATGAAGAGGGATGAGTAATTATCAACTATCTTCATATAAGTCACATGGATCTGAATGAGCATCCAGTGAGAGTATTAGATTGAAGTGCTGAACTCTCAATGAAAGTTTTTCTAGTCTCTCTTAGAAAAACGTGTTGTACCTGTGATTTTTCTAGTGTGGTTCATTATATTGGTGACAATCAGCACGTTCTTGCAACTGTATAATTTGGAGGCTTCTCGGATTCGAGATATGCTTGATCTGATTTCTTAGATTGTCACAAAGTACTGTGCTGTTTGCCTCATTTTTTGATAGTGGGTCAAATTTTCACTCTCATGTTTCATCATGATAATTTCATGTGCCCTAGATGCTGTTTAGGTTGTGTGCCCTCAATTGAAAAAAAGGCATATTGTATCAACGTTCGGTACTCTTATCTCATTATTGGTCGGAGCAAATTGTGTCAATGTGTAGTACTTTTATCTCATTATCGGTTGCGGCAAATGATTAATCGAACTGGGGCATTAACATTTTGTTTCTATGTTATATAGTTTATTAGTTACTGCTGCTATGTGTGAACAACTGGAGTGTGGAACGGCCCAAGAATTTTTGGAAACTATTGATGCAAAAGTACATGGCATTGTGTGACTATGATGAATTTTCTTAACTATTGGATAAGGTCCTTGCTGTTATGGTTTTTTAGTGCTCTCACAGTGAACTAGTATTCGTGCTCTAGGTAGTTCGGACACAGACATAGCCATATGACGATTTTTTTTAATGAGAAATAGAAGGAAAAACAGTCAGGAGAAGGGTGTGTAGCAATATATCTTTTTACCCAAAAAACAATATATTTCTTTCATCCATAATGAAATTTGCTATTTTGCTAGCATCTTTGAATAAAAGATGTATTAAAATTAGCAAAAGTGGTTTAACCACCTAGCACTAATGCAATATGTTCACACAATCATTGAAGTTAGAGCAACTAGCAAAACCTATTTCCATAAATGGGCAGCAAGATGAATTCATAATGTATTTGTAACACAAGGGTGTATCTATAAAAAAAGGTGATTCACTCCTAGAAAACCTAAGTTATAGGATTTATGCTACTCATGACAAGTTAACAAAGATAAGACACATTTCAAGAGAAAGGGTTTAGTATGTTCTAGAATTTATTTATCAAAATGTGCCATATTAATAAGATTAAAAAGTCCATAATGTTCGCACATTCAAAGTGCTTAAAATTTCAGATGTATAATTTGAACCAAAAAAGCCTTTTCAAGAAATATGGTTTCTTTTTTTTTTTTTTGAGTTAAATTTAAACACACACATGCTTTTGTTCACTTTTCAATCCCTGTAATTTGAATAGAGAAAATGGATATTTACTTTTCTAAGTGTCCCTTGCTTGTTTCTACTATGCGCCTTTTGTGTCCCTTAGATGGGTCCGCCATATATTCGGATCATGCCTTTATCAAACATCTCTTTTTTCGTGTTCATCTTTATCCTTAATTTTCCTTGTCTCATGGTTAGAATGAGCTTAATTTCCGTGCCATTAGGTGACCCCAAAACTTTTGTCTTCATGTTAGTCCTCATATTGAATTGTGTGATGCGACATGAATTAAAATTGCTCTCCATGTTTCACTTGTTTTATGCTCTTTGCTTTTTTTTTTTTTTTCTCTTTCCTCTGAATTGCCTGCTGTTTTGTGTCAGATTTGTTTAGCATGATTTAGTAGTCCGACTGGTGGAATTCACTGCTTTGTTTTTCCTTTTGATCTTTTTCTTGTCTTTTCCTGCAAAGGTTACTATCATTTGTTGCAGCTTCATTTATTTTAAGTGCTTTTGTTGTTTTCTTTTGGGTTTTTGTATCACTCGACCCAGTCCTTTAATATTTGTTTATGCTACCACATGTTCAGGATCTCTGTGTCAATCAACATTGGCTTCTGAAGAGCTATGGAGATTCAGGTGGTTCAGTGACAGATGGAAATCAACTTCAGTAAGAGGTGATGGAAAAAATGACCCTAATGCAATTTCTAAAACTGATGGTGAAGACATGGCAACCGAACATGCAAGCAATGCTTTACATAAATCCAGCCTTGGACCACTAGATGAGGTACTCGTAGTCTTCTCCCCTTGGAATGGGTGAACATGATGAAGCTCCTTTTATACCTCCTTTCTTACTTTTATGTGTGCAAAAGTTTAGTCTGTTATGAATTTGGAGTGATTGGATATGAGATAAAGATTGTATAGATGGGAACAGTACCTTTTCCAGTTTATAAATATAATCTTCATTTTTTGAACACATATAATAATGAATTTATCTTTTTCCACCCTACTTGAAAGAAATTGAGGTTACTTAGGTTCAATAATTAATTTATACTTTTGAACTCCTAAAAAGGAACCCCTTACTCCTGATGCTTGTATTGCGCTAGGTGTTGGTCCAGTTTGACCTGCTACAACTTCTGATCTTAAAGTTTCCTAGGCTGGGAATATCAGGATTCCTAGTTGTTTCGACAATCCAGATTCCGGACCCATGTGGACCTATTCGAGACTTCACAGCTAAACCAGTGTTACAAGAAAATATCAATAATTCATGGTGTGACAATTTTAAATATATTCATCAAACTTCACAAGCTTACTTGGAGCGTGGGTTGTCTTTTTAAAAAAAGAACTGACGTGTTCAAACAGACGGTCTCAACTGGTATCAACCGGATGCATTATAGTATTTCTGAATGGAGTATATGCTTGACAAAGTTAAACGTGAAATCCTCTGCATTGCTCACTGAGAGATCTTGTTTATTTCTATTCGCTGATGCAAAATTATGCACCATCAACTTGGTTAATTTTATTTTAACAAGAGAAAATTCCAGCCATCCTACAGTATAGATGCTGCTGACATGCTCTTCAATCTTATATTTATTCATTGTGTAAACCACAACAGCAAAAAGGCTTTATGGTAATGGAAACGGAAGGCAAACAGCTGGTAAGAGTTTGAGCCATCAAACTTGCATTCAGCCACTCCAACAACACGCTTGTTCTTCTTTTCCCCAAAATACAATGACAGATTTCCAGTGCTATGAGATACCCAGAAATGCAATCCGCTATGCTTTTTAGTTTCTTGGGAGGAATGATAGATTTCCAGTCAGCCACAGCAAATGTGTGTAATGATTTCAGTGAGCAGAGGCTCACCTTTCCATTCTTGTCAACAGTGAGGTGGCTTTGTCCACCTGAGCATTTATCCATTTAATTGCTGAACCTGGAAGTCCATTTTGGCTTTTGTCAGTATAATTTTATAGGACAGTGGAATCATCTTATCTGTGGCTTTAACCACAGAAATAGTTTTAGATAGGAAAATAAACTCGTGCTTTGTGGTAAAGTGGATTTGGCATGAAATAGTATTTAGTAGCAGCATGGGGCTTAAGGCTGCAATTCTCTTTTCTCTCAGTCATAAATTGAATAAGGAATGTTGGAGTTGGAGGATTTGGCATAAGTTTTCAATCTTTCAGATTATCAGATTTTAGAATGTGTCTATGGTGAATGATGGTGCCCGGGGCAGCGTGGTCATGAATATAGACCTGACTCATTTCTATGGTGAATGCTCTCATAGTAATGAACGGGCATGCAAAAATGTACACAGCAGCACTATAGGTTGTGCAAAGCATTTGGGTCAGACTTACAGGGTATTTGACCAAGTATAAATTCAAGAAGAAAGGAAAAATATTGGAGCCAAGAGGCATGCATTAAAGCTTCTGTTGGATGGAGAAGATTGCACCGAAGAAGGCAATCAACAGATCCATGTTCATCTTAAGGAGGAGAAAGAAAAACCCATCATGTGTTTTGGATAAGCCGAGTCTCAAAAGGATTCATCTTAAAGAAATATCCTTCACTCTCATTACTATGTGAATAATACTGAATATTGAGAGACCGTGATCGTTGAATTTGTAGAACCTGGATCCATTAAGAAGTGTTTAGGGAGTTTTCATTTCATTATGATGAGTTTAATTTCCATATTATGATTGGGTTTTAATTTAGTTTTTATGTTATTACAATTGGTTCTCTGGGTTTCTAGCCTATAAATAGGCTTGTTAAAACTTATAGTAGGGGACTATTTTATTATTGAATAACATTTGTTCCTGAGTTCTCTTCTTGAAGCATTCCAAGAGATTGCTTGGTAGATTTTTTTCTAGGTTTTTTATTCTTCCATGAGCTTGGCGAGTAATACTCTCTACTTTATCAAGTTTCTGTCTTGAGCAAACAGTGAACTCGAGAATGAAGATTCCATGCTTGGTGTTCCGAGTACTCATCTTTGATTAAATTTACACGTCTTCCTAATGATCCAATCAGTTGTTCTGGTTGATGTTCATGTCGACATATACTCGAAGATCAAACCTAGAACTCTTTCGTGGCAAAACCATGGGAAATATTGAAAAAAAAATAGTATAGATGTTTTTAAAAATATTTCAGTAAATGTTTTAACAGTTATCTATTAAAATTTCGATTAATATTTCTTATTATCTTAAAAATATCATGTTTAAATTCTTTAGAACGTGCTTCATCTCTTAAACATAAGAAATTATGCCTCTTTTAGCTGTGTCTACGTTGTACTTTGTTTTTTAATATAAATTTTAGATTTCGTTTCTACGTACATGGAAAATACGATGAATACGAAGGGTACGAAGTTAAGAGACTAGTCCCTACATATGATGTGAACCTTTATATCTGATCAGCAAGAAAGGTGGAGTGGAGAAATTGGATTGGGATTATTTTAGGTAATCTTGAAAGTTTTTTTTTTTTTTCTTTTTTTTCCTTTTCTTTTGCCTTTGAAGAAGAATTATCGATGATGATGCTTATTAAATTATGACCTTTGGGTACATAAAGGTGTATCTCTACAGCAGAGATGAAGGCACGTAGATGAGATGCAAAGCTTATAGCATAGAAAAACTTAAGATTGCTTGCACTACTTGTGTTGGCTTCCACTACTTGTGTTGGCTGCAACAGTTGATGTTACATTGCCCGTGTGATGGCTGCACATGCACTGCACTGCACTGCACCGCATTTATGACTTGTACTTTTTGTACACTCCATTCTTGTTGGTGCAGTTGCTTCTTTCAGCTTCCCAATTTGGGAGAAAGAAGCCACGTGATCCTCTTAAGCAAGAAAAGAGAAGATTATCAATTAGGCAAATCACATAAACCCTATAATCGAAAACGGGATTAAACGTGATAACAGAATAAAATTTCTAGTTTTATTGTTGGTGATGACACTTTAATTCAGTACATGGACATTAATGAATGGCCAAACAGTTGAAAAGATTAAAAATGTCATGTTTTGCATAGTTGAGGTATGTTAAAAATAAGTATGCATGTGGTGGGGTAGGGAGGTTTTAAGCCTCTAGCATATCCGAGGTTCTGCCTTAAAACAGTCCTCCAAAAAAGACCCAAAATAAAATATACCTTTTAAACCTTCATGGAAGTTGGGTTTCTTACAAAGCTTTTTGAGCAGCTAAAACAAAGTTCATGTAAATTAAGAACAAATTTATGTAATTTTTCTGTACAATATAGTAGTCTAGGCAAGAGTAAACAAATTATAAAAGAACAACTCTTAATCTTCCTAGCTTTCATGTACAGTGCAGACGCAGATTGACATATTCAATCCAAGATACTATTTTTTACAAGACAACAACACCACACTTGCTTTGCATTCAAAAACACCCACCCTCTCGCTCTCTCGCTCTCTCTCTCTCTCTCTCTCTCTCTCTCTCTCTCTCTATCTGTAAACAGACATTGATCCACATATAAAACAAACAATTGAACAATTACAAGGCGGCAGCAGTAATACAGGAGGAGAAGGAGAACATACGATGATGTTTCCCCAGACTGACAATTCGCTTTGACATATTGGGTAAGCTGGAAGAAGCTTCATCTTCATCGTAAAAGTCTCCAACTGATTTGTGTCTCCGATGCCGGTGGTCACTTCGTTCAATATTGTGGTCATAAGGCATCATCTGATGTTGATGTTGATGTTGCTGATGATGATGATGAGCATCTCCTCCTTGGTTGAGGTCAAAGTCGGCGATGTTGAAGGTGTGAGCAGTTCCGGCGGAGAGACATTTATAGTGCCTCCGCCTCCAGTTTCTCTTTATCGTCCTGTATACCAGTGGTATCAACCCCTCCATCTCCATTATTCCCTCAAATCTGAATGAAAAAAGACCCCAAGTCTTTGCCTAAAAGCTATTTTAATGGTTTTGGTTTTGGTTTTGGTTTTGGTGTTGGTGGTGGTGGCTAACCATTTTGTCTTCACTCCCTTTTCCTTCAGGTTTTGACATATATTTATACCCCCCTAACATCAACATTGCTTTCCCACCATATTTATCTTTTTCTGTTGTAAATACAATAAAATGAAAACTCCAAATTGTTTTCTCAAATCCTAACAAAGATTCAAATACCATTCCGTTGGTGGGTTCATCAATGTCCAATGATTTTATATAAAATAAAATATTTAATAATTCTTAGTCTAAAAATTTAAGTTTTTAGAATAGATAACTATCTTACATAATTGAAGATGATATAAGAGGAGAATGTCCAAACCCGCTAGTTTATTTATGGGTATATTTTAAAAGATAGCTTCTGGCATTTCGAATTTCATTAAGAAAATCAAAAATCAAGTCTGCTATGCCAATTCCAACACGCCATTTTAGGATATTTGACTCTCTCATCTTAATAGCATAACCCCACTTCCACCCATTTGTTTGCGTGTACGGAGATATATTTTTTTAATATAATTTTTTTTTATTTTTAGATTTTAAATTTAAAATTTGAATAAATAATTTAATATTTTTATTTATTAAATCAAGGGTAGAAGAAGCTATACAGTTTAGACGCTACAAATTGGTTCGGTAATTATCAAATAAGGCGGATCAATCAAATGAATCTCATACTTTTCTGTGGGGCACTCTTGTCTAAAATTTCTAGGACCCCACCTTGAGTTGACAATATTGTTGTCCCGCAAGACTTATCAACTCTGCCAAATTCACATATTATATTCATTAGTCATCTCAAATTATTTTGCATTATCCTTTGCAAGATAAAATTCTAGAGACTAATTGGTGTCATCAAATGCATTATGAATATCATTAATCTATTAGAGATTTTTTGTTCAACCTCGGGAAGCTAGACTTTTTTATTTTTTATTATTATTATTTTTAAAAAAAATCTAATTAGCAGTGGTCAAAGTGTGATGTTCAAGCTCAATTAATCATTTATGCTGTTAAAGTTTCTCTTACTCTTTGTTTCCCTTTTCTAACCCCTTTAAAAAATCTAGTTTCAATTCCCGTGATCAAGTAAAATAACAACTTTGAGAGAGAGAGAGAGAGAGAGAGATAGGTCCGTTGCTTTGTCAGCGTGACTAATGGGGTCGAAGGTTGTTGGATTGAAGGCACTAAATCTTGTTGTTTCTCCAAAGTCCTCACCTAAACATGTAGAAAGTGGCGACGGCGAAGAGAGCAAGCTGAGAGTGGTTGGAGTAATATTCTTTGTTTAAACAAATGAATTGGGGCCTCGTCGGGCCTATTATATTCTCACAATTCTTATTATACCTAACCCTCTTTCGTTTTATTAAGTTAAGTTGTAATGCTAATGATTAAGAGTGATGTTTTGTGCACCCTATAATGGTCGTCCACATCAAATCTACAAAATACTACTCATCCTCCCCCCCCCCCCAAAAAAAAAACCTCAAAATTTCTGAAAAACTTTTGTTTTTGGAATAAAAGTTTTGTATTGGGCTCTTTTCCCATTATCAGACAAGTTCTTTTTTTTTTTAAATCACACAAAATCATATTTTTTGTTCCAATGATAGATTAATAGTCATAATTCTCTTTCACTTAATCCCGTGAACAAAGTTCAAATATCGTATAATAAAAAAAAGAACCATCTTTCTTAAAAAAGAAATGGCACGTAGGGAAAGTATGCTGTGTGGTATGTTACTTGGAAGTGTCTATCCGAAAGAAAATTGCAGATAATTCGAAGGCTATTTTGATGTTGATGTCTTTGCCTAATCTTTGAATGCTGTCAAAGGGCAGCCCATTAATCTCAGAATCTTATGCGGGGGCTTTCACCATCAGCCACCTTATCTTACGCATAATATATTCAACGAAGTGGATAAAAGTCAGTACCCTAATGTCTTACGAAATGAGTTTGGTAAAGTATTCCACAAACTGAAAGTGCTACCCTAGTTAAGCATGTTTGAAAAATTCATGAGACGAACGGTCTGTATGACAGTTGTATGCTTATTGACGAGGTACTTGACCAGCCTCCAGTTGGGGTATTTCCAGACCATGAGTGGTGCTATTATAACCCTCTTGACAGAGAGAGAGAGAGAATGGGTTTTAACAAATTAGTCTGTTGACGGCGATGTCTTTTGCATCTCGGAGCACAAGAGCAATGTTGGGAGGCAGACATTTTTTGACCCCTCAAAAAAGGTACAAGAAATGATCAACATGTTCTCCTCTACATAACTCGGCCATCATAATACGAGGTTTTCAGTTAAATAAACCCAGCAACTCGCAAGATATTTTACTTTTCATTTGCACCTCATGAAAGCAACAGAAGCAAATCTTCATTTCATTTTCCCCTGTATCAGTGGCAGTGCAGGTTTGTCAGCACCAGCGAAGGTGAAAAAGAAACCCCAAGGTCAAGCTCTCCATTTGTATCGGCAGAAAAATAGTAGAGCCACTAGTGGTGTTTAACTCGGGGACCAATGCGTTCAAAGTTTCAGAGTCAATAAACTCAGTGAATGGTGTAATTTCTCATATCTACAAGTATGCTGTTCATGTCTAGATTGAATCCAGGGAACATAGCTTCAACATAATTAAATTAAGCCTACTAATCCAGCTAAGAGATTTCATAATATAGCCCCTTGAATCAGAATTCCCCATGTAGAGTGCTGTCTGCATCTTTGACTCTGATCAACAGATTCAGATAATTCACCACAAACCCTCGTACACCCACAAGATAAGGCAAAATAAGCTAAACCAGGAACAGCACCTATACTTAAGCTTAAGTCTAACCATTGCTTCCAGATTTTTTCGTACTCATCACTCTGCCCTAACATCTTCAGTTCTTTGGGAGACAACATTTCTAAGAACTAAAACACTGACGGAGTCCGTTGATCCTTTCGTTGCATACAGTCTGCGAGAGCATATGCTCAAAATAATAGCAACAACGCCTTTTTGCTTGAGATGAGACCTAGCCCATGCAAGATGTCCAAATAATCTTTTAAACAAGGGGTTCCATTGTCTCTATTTTTGTCCCTAAGTCCCTCCCTTCCTCCCCTTGAGACTTCCATACATGAAAGACAAACAGAACGCATTACATTTATGTAAAACTAATGCACTTTGTGTGGACGTGTACGAAAACCAAAAGAAGAGAATCACCAGAAGCATGTCCATACGTAATGAAATTATGTAGCATCAAAGGTATTGAGGTCCAGCATTTATGGTCCCTAAAGTGGGAATAGTATAAGAAATCAAGTTAGAAAGGATAGGAGGCCCAATCACCTGCCATTTACAGGAAGGTTCCACTGCTTAATTTATATAACCTATGTTAAATTGTACCACTACCATTCTTATTTTCTGACAATTCTGTATACCGTGATGCCTTTTCCATCTCTTTAAATTAGTAAAGCTAACTGCATTCAAATTGATCTTCTGTACGAGCAGAAATGTGCTACTTGCCTTTTCTTTTCTTTTTTTTTTCCGTACTAAACCAACTGATATTCGGGTTTCGCTCCACTAATCCGACCGAGAGCATTATGGAGTCCATTAAGGGGTTGGCTCTTCCAAATCCTTTTTCTCCATTTTCAGGGTTCAAATTCAAAACCTTTTATTAAGGGATAAAGTACCCGACAATTTAACTCAAAAGAGTTTGGTGCTTCTTTCTTGACCTATTAAGACCCTTCTCCTGTCTGTTTTATTATATGATGCAGCGTATCAAAAACACATCATCCGTAACCACGCTAGTCCTAGAATGGAGTTAATGGACTTGATCAACATATTGCCCATAAATACTGTAGCTTTAACAATAAGGTTCTCAAATCAGATAGGACTAAGTCATTATCTCAATGTAATAATCAATACTAACAATAATGATATGATTTTTACTGGGAACAAACTTTACCATACTTCATGCCATGCAAAAGAAAAATATACACAACTCCATCTTTATGCACCTTAGAATTAACAAAAGCAACAACGCCATTCATGACAAGCAACAGAAGCAGCACATCAGACTGGATCCTAAGCAGGATGCCGCCCTACTAAAGCGAGATCCATCCTAAATATACCTTAATTAAGTACTAATACTAGGAGCAGAGGCAGGTTTGTCAGCAAGAAGTAGGAATAACAGCATAAGAGTGGCCAAAGCTAAAATGAAAAGGAAGCAAGGGCTGGCCAACAGAGGTACTCTGTCTGTCCCTTGTTAATCGGCAGAAAAATGGAGCTGCTGGCACTACAACTGCCTCAATTAGCTTGAATTGCAGTCTCGTCAATGTCATCTTAAGTCTTAATGACCAGCAAGATAGCAGCGACATAGTATGTTACAGTTCTGAATATCAAATCTAGGATAAACTTTGTCTGCGCTTTCGACCTTCATTTCCAAATGTATAGTGTTGAAAGAGAACTGAACCAAATAATCAAGCTTCTACATAATCGCCAGGAGCCTACCAAACCACCTGAGTTGATCAACAGAAGTGGATAGTGGGCTGAATAAGTAAGGCATTTGTTTTACTTCCTAAAGATCAGAATCGATATAAAATTAGAAAGTTGGATGACAAACAGAGCTCTATTGAGATTTGCAAACTTGTCCGTGCTCTACTAGGAATACCAAAAAGTAGGATCAAAGGAAAGATGAACAAAATGGCAATAATTTGCTTCGCCATCCCATAGCGCCCCCATCCCATAGCGCCCATGATGTCAAATACTGTGTCACAAGCATATCCAAAAAGTGATTTTTATTTTTAACCTAATTTCAGACGGAATATGGACTTCTAAAAAGAATAGCAACTCACTGCTTGAAGTGAGTCTCTATATACGCTGGAGTTGTTAATTCATGTTGAAGTAATAACCATGGCTATAAGCATCATATGCATTGTATGACAATGGGTATTAGACTAGTCTGTATCTCATTCTTGGGAGGCAACCCTTGGTGCCATTCTTATCAAATTTTCTGACCTATCAAAAGAGAAAAGAGAAATGATCATAAGATCTGATGAAACTAAGTAGGACCACATATGAAACTATCTTGGGAACACTAAGAGTCGACCAAATAATGATAGTGTATGTTGTTAGGACTTTTGTCCACCTTTGTACAAGGTTAGTGTTCTACTCACATCTTTGCCTTTAAAAAATTCTCAATAACCATAATGAACAATAAAAAGAATTCTTCAGCTGAGAATTTTCAACTGTCTATTTGCAAGTTTCCCTCAGCAAGCAATGCTGTTACATAGGAGAGCTGAATCCCTAGAATAGCAATGGCAGTCAGAACAATATAATTGCTACATTGACAAAGAATAGATCTCCCAAAACATGTGTCTCAGCCAAAGTATTTTCTTTTCTGTGAATTCAAAAAGCATTTTATTGGATTATTCTATTCCAATCTCTTTTCTATTTCTAGTAATTCCTAACCAGCATCCGGATACTGGAGGTTGTGATTGTGACTCATTCAATATGGTCACTTGTTATCAGCATAAAGTAATCCTTTACAAATTTGCACTCAAACCAGTGTAGATGCCAACCAAAGTACCACCAAGATGATAGTCAATAATGTTTCTCGGAAACAAAGAAAGAAAACTAGATGCTTTCCATCATGATTAAAAAGAAAGGAAATTCAATTAAACAAAAGAAAGAATGAAATAAAATGATATTCCTCAAATAGTGATTCTCAGTTACTATCCTCGGGGATTACTACCCCTAGGAACACTGCGTTTACCTTGTGGTTAATAAAACTTACTGTTACAATGGTGAAGAAAAGTGAAGGCAACAATTAGAGTTCAAACAATCGGTTTTTGTAGCAAATTGTCCAATCAGAATCCTCTGAGGCAACAAGGCCACCTCCATCGGTGCTTATTGACTCTGAACATGAATTGTTCCTATGAGGGAACTTTTCCCATATCTCCCCACTAGTTCTTGATCCATGGGCAATGGTCTTAAGAGATCTGAAACCACTCGAGAAATCCTGCTTATCTTCTGCTTCAACATTGCAGACATTGACGTCATCATCGTCATCTGAAATGCATCTGCAGCAATCCATCTCATCCATCTCAAAAATACGAGAGGCCAATCCTTCTCCCCACGATATCCTCATCTGAGACAGAGACACATTTTCAGAGGTAGAACTCAATATCCAAGGAGCTCGGTCATCTAAAGTCCGCTGAAATTGGCTGAATTTGGACATCTGGGTTGGTGCTGTTAGACAACTCGGGTTCTGTATCAACTTCTGGTTCTCCATAGAAAAGCTTGTTGTCGGGAGAACATCAGCTACCAAGTCAAGCTTAGAATTGAACTCGTTAAGGCAAAAATCCCCTTCATGTAACCAGGATGTGCTAATATGCCAATATTCTGAACATGAATCTGATTGCGGAGTTTGAATGAGATTCTCACTATCCAGAGAGACCATGCTGAGTGGACTACTTTCCAGTGCAAGGTTATGATGATACTGGTATTCTCTTTCTTCTTTAGAGACAACATCCTTACAATTAGGGATGGGTTGTGTACAAGGTGAAATTGAGAAGGCAGCCACACCACGAGACCAAGAAACCAAAGTATCATCTTGAATAGGAGAAGTAAAATTCTTCCTAGTTGTAGTGTTCGTGTTGGACAATGTCATTGCTGATGTACCCTCCGTACATAACATTGCATCAGATTCAGAGGAAAGTGGAGAGGCATACCGTGGTTTTCCTCGAATTCCAGGCGCCCCATGTCGCGAATTAGGAGTCTGATCTTCTTCATCTTCTTCATTGCAGGGAGATAAGAGCCAATGCATGGAAGCATCAGTAGGAAAAAGCACAGGAGAAACCCTAGAATCATTAAAAACCGTAGTAG
The DNA here is from genome assembly GCA_033439265.1 of Dillenia suffruticosa. NCBI lineage: Eukaryota > Viridiplantae > Streptophyta > Magnoliopsida > Dilleniales > Dilleniaceae > Dillenia > Dillenia suffruticosa. The sequence goes on from JAVTVX010000011.1 coordinate 2,232,426, forward strand.
TTTTACCATTGTCTCCGACGGTGAGTATGCCTTTAGCTCTGCATTTTCTCCTGTCAGCGACCCCAGAAACAACATAGCCTGCAGCGTAACAAGCAGATTTGGAGGACACTGTTGAGGAATTGCATTGAATTTGGGGAGAGAGCGAGGGCTGAACGGGAGGTGTCCTAGTGGCGGTTCTTGCACAATTGTCAGCATCATCATGAAATGCAGCAGAACCAGCACCAGATTTACAAAGAGGACTAGAATCCGCTTCTCTAGGGTTACTCACCTCCTTCTGCTTCTGACTCTGTGAACACCCAGAAGACCCAGAAGTGAGTCTGGTAATGGGTCTTTTCTTAATGGATCTAGAAGCCGGTTTGGAAGAAGCCGGTTTGGATGTGGAAGGGCTTTTGTTGGTGGGTTTCGGTTTTGACCTAGTGGGGTTTGAAGGAGCAGCGATTGGGGCTGATTTGGGTGTCTTGGTGTTGTTTGGGTTTCTGGAAACAGAAGAGAAAAAGCTCAAACAACCCCTTGTCTGAGCTTCAATGGAGATTGAAGATGAACAAGTGCTGCTGCAGCTGCTGCTGCTGGTGCTGCAGTCAATGCTGTTAAGTGGGTGCCAGCGACTTTGCTGAAAACTTTTCTTTCTCCCTTGTGGTTCGGATGTTGCAACATTTTTCTTCCCGATATTCGACGCTATGGAATTGGAGGCCGTTCTCGTCTTCATCTACTCACTCACTCCCTCTCTCATCGCACAACAGGGCAACCTAACAAAGATCTCTTCTCTTCTCTTCTCTTCGAAATCGAATATTTGACTGTGATTTGAATATCTCTCTCTCTCTCTCTCTCTCTCCCTCTCTCCAAATCATCCAACGGCACAATTTGGGAAAGTCATGGTCCCACAAGTTAGCCAAGTTACATGTACTTTTTTGCCCTCTATGTTGTTATTTATTTACACAAAAAAATGCTTGCCCAAAAGTGCTTTTTGTTATAAATTTTTGGATAAATTACATTTTACATGTGATTTCGAAAATCACATACTATTTTTATAATTAAAAAATATACATTAATTTCCTTTAATTTTAAAATTTGTGACAAGTGTACGGAATAATGAAAAAGGAATGAAAAAGTAACCTAAATACATAAAATGTCGATTATATCCCTCACACTCTCTTCTTTCACATTCTTCTTCAAATTCCATTAAAGAAAAAAAAAAAAAAAAAAAAAAAAAAAAAAAAACCTTAGCAAAGCTTGCGTAGTGCCTCATCACCGAGAGGTGATACCGCGGTTTCCCATTTGACATTTGCTTCAAGTTATCTACACCTTCATCTTCAACAAAAAGTCTCATTATCCTTATTATATCTATCACCCTCTAATACCACACCTGTAGGTCTGAAATCAGTACCAATAATCATTTCTCCTTTCTCCTTTCAAACCATGTATAAATTAGATTATTAATCTTGAATATTCCTTTTCCACAATCTCAAAATCCTATTCAATACACTTCAATCATCAGATTCTAAAAACCTCGATCAAATTTCAAACAGCACAAATTTCCTACTCACACAAGATAATAAATCTAATTCATCAGTAATTCCTTATTTGTGAAACCCTTATTTCACAATTCAATATTCAAATTCCACAAAAATTCTCAAATCTCCAAAGCGTTCAATTCTCTATCAAATTACACATCAATCTCATCCAAATCTAAGTCACATCCCTTTAAAAAATCTAAATTTATCAAAATTTTCTCAAAATCTAAGATATCGACGATGTAGAATCTAATATAATCAGTAAACAAATTGCAAAATTATGATGTTAACAACTTCTTTCACCAAGCCATTGCTGAGATTGCTTCTAATGTAATAAGTAAACAAACGCAGCCTCATAGGAGCCGTCCATTTCATGGCTATTGATAAGTCCTCCGATACCTTAATCCGATGCTATGAGGATGATTCAGATGGCGATGATGATGGATCTGGTGACTAATTAGCTAGATTCTTTCTACAGATGTTCAATTTAATCGAAATCTATTCATCTTCTTTGTTTATGGTCCTTGTCGATGAGTTTGCCAATCTTGACCACTGTTTTGCTGCAATCAATGGGCGATGATAGTGAATGAAGGATTTTTCGGTCGTGACACAAAGTCAACGATGGTCAATCACCACAACAGTGGCTATTAAATGATGATTTGTCCTTCAATTCCGCGACCCCCGCTTTATTCTACTTGATTCATTGACCAATCAGCTACCGTGAAGTAAAGAGGAGTTTGTTGTATCAACAATCCGATGACGAAGGAGTTTTGATACATCACCGACGTAGGGAAACGATTTGACTACAAATCCAAAGATACAGAATTCACCTCTGTTTGTGTACTAAAATTGCCTATTCCTCCTCCATGGAGTGGTAAACATCCGCTTTGGAGCCAATGAAGCAACCCCATAGGTGGGTGCTACCGCTGTAATGGTGCCGATCCAGCAGTGGAAGTGCAGCGATTGTGAAAGTTTTATGGGTTTTGCCTGTGGTCAAGTCTAATTTTTGTTAGATTTGAATTGGCGTAATTCTGAAAATAAAAATAATATGATATGTTAACCCACATTTTTCGTGTGTATTACTCAATTTCAATCAAATCTGACCATTTTTGTTCACTTGCCACACTTTTTAAAACCATATAGGGATAAATAGATAATTTTTGAACTATTGGGGTAGAATGTGATTTTTGGTTAAAACATAGGGGATAAAGTATAATTTACCCTAAATTTTGCAAAATCTAGATAGATGTCCAATGTGTGTTAACATATGAAAGGTAAATAGTTTTTAAAGATACATATGATGACATATGATACTATTATTACTATTACCATCATCTTTTTATATAAATCAAGTTATATTATCCTAAATATTATAATATATTAAAATATCATATATTTTTGAGAATATTTGATTACCTTAACTTTAGATCTTTTATTTTATATATATATCACAATTTGTATAAATAATTCATTTGTTTACTATATTGAAGATATACAAAAACAATAAAGAAAATATTATCATTTTTTCTAAAATTATTCTCTCTTTACATTGCATTTTAATTTTTGAGCTTATCATAGTTTCTTTATTTTATAACATGTTATTAGCACGTCTCTATCTTGATAAATTAAGAGTGGAAGATTTTATTGTTCAAGGTGATCTTGAGGTAAGTTTGCTTATCAATTTTTTTTATGGCTAATCTTATCAAATTTGAGTTTTTATCTCTCGATAATTTTGGAAAGAACTATTTATCATGGATTCTTGATATTAAAACAAGATCGAGTCAAAGCAATGATTTTCATCCATCATCATCTTCATGAAAGTTTGAAAATTGAATATCTTACTATTAAAAATTCTCTTGATTTATGGAATAATTTAAAAGAAAGATATTACCACTTGAAGATGATTGTTTTTCTTAAATCATGATATGATTGGTTATATTAGGGACTACAAGACTTCAAATCAATTAGTGAGTATAATTATGTAATATTTAAAATCACATCTCAATTGAAATTATATAGTGAAAATATTACTGAGAAAGTTATGTTAGAAAAAAACTTTCTTTATTTTTCATATCTCAAATTTGTTCCTATAACAGCAATATCGGGAAACGAGATTAAAAAATATTCTAAATTAATTTTATATTTTATCGTGACTGAACAAAATAATGAATTATTGATAAAAAATCATGAAACTCAACTTACTAGTTTTAATCTATTTTTTGAAGTGAATACGACTGAATATTCTTATGAATATGGAAAATGTCATAATCGTGGTCGTGGTCATATGCAAAATAAATGGTCCAATTAAATATTCTCATGAATTTTATTATTTAGTTTTCTAATTGATTTACTCGATTATGAAATATGCTTTTTTTAATTAGTTATATTTTATATTTTTTCTTCCTTGAGAAAATATGGATATTACTAAAAATTTGAGATCAATAAAGAGTGAAAAAGATAAATATCTCATTGGTAGTGTTACGACACATATAATATTTAAAAATAAAAATTACTTATCTTATCTAAAATGAGAAAAAATAACTGTTAATATCATAAATGATAGTACACAATTAATTGATATGCTCCGATAGAACACATTTATGTTTTCTTGAATGAACAAAATTACTCAATAATAATGTACTATATTCAATTAAGTATCGAAAAAATTTGCTAAATTTTAAAAATATTCATCGAAATGGGTATCATATCGAGACAATAAATGATACAAATGTTGAATATTTATATATCACAACTATGATTTCTAGAAAGAAATGTATCAGAGAAAAGTTATCTTCTTTTTCTTCTGACTTTTTTGCTAAAATGAGTATGATTAAAATACTCCATTTAGTAAGTCATGATTTTCTCACTTGGCATAGTCTATTAGAACATTTTTGGATTGATAATGATAAGAAAAGTAATTAAAAATTCACATGATCATACAACAAAAATCAAAATGTGCTAAAAACAAATAAATTTTCTTATACTGCTTGTTCTTAATGAAAATTTAGTATGAGTTCTTCACCGATTAAAGTGAAAATTGAATCATTTGGATTTTTGGAAAGAATTCATGGTAATATATATAGACCAATTCATCTGTCATGTAGACCATTTAGATTTTTTATAATGTTTATTAATGTATATATAAGATAGTCATATATTTGTTTATTATCAACTTGTAACATGTTGTTTGCTAGCTTGCTTGATCAAATTATTAAGTTAAGAGCACAATTTTCAAATTATCCAATTAAGAAAATTCGGTTAAACAATACTAATAAATATTCATCTTATATTTTTTATGACTATTGCATATCTATTAACATCAATATTAAATATCATGTAACTCATGTTCATACACAAAAATGGTTTAACTAAATCATTTATCAAACGGTTGTAATTCATTGCTAGATCCTTATTGATGAGAACAAAACTCTCTATATTTGTTTGGGAACATGCTATTCTGTATACAGTAGCACTTATATTTACAAATCTAACAAATTATTTTGTATACCCTTCTATAATTGACTTTTGGTTATGAGTCTAATATTTCCCATCTAAAAATTTTTGGATGTGCGATTTATGTCTGTGTCAAGACACCGTACAAAGCTAAAATGAGGCCTCCAAAGAAAGATGAGAATATATATCGAATATGAGTCATCTTTTATCGTCAGATATCTTGAACTCTTAATGAGTGATATTTTTGCTATAAGATTTGTAAACTATTATTTTTGCTTGGTTTCTTTTTTTTTTTTTTGCCTGGTTTCTTTTTTTTTTCACTTAGGTTTTTCATTTTCCGAGATGACCTCACTATGTTTTCTTTTTTCATTTAGGACTTGCTATTTTTTTTCCATTCAAATCCTTTCACTTTTTTTGGGGGTCCTTCGGCTTATGGTTTTTTTTTTTTTTTCACTCAAGTCTTTACACTTTTTTGAGCCGTTTTTCTTGTTTTTTTTCAACTTAAATCATTCGTCTTTTTTTTACCGTACTTTTTTTTTTATTTAGATTCTTTCACCTTTTTTTTTTTTACCTTTTTTTGTTTACATACTTCATCTTTTTTAGACCATTGTTTTTTTATTTATTCTAATATTGACGGTTTTTATAACTTTAGTCTTTTGACTTTTTTGAGTATAGATTTTTTTCTTTTTATTTTTTGACCTAAAGATAACCGTTCATTTATTTTTGAACTATAGTTTTTTATTTTTTTCCCTTCAAATCCTTTTTTTTATTTTCTCTCTTAAGTTCTTTATTTTTTTAATATAGCTTTTTCCTCTTTTATTTTTTTTTTAAATTCCCACGGATGGTTATCTCTTTATTTTTTTTATTCTGTTTACTTTTTTACCTCATATATTACTCTTTTTTTTTATCTCATTCGTTGATTTTTTTTAGAATTACAATTGTTAGACTCTTTGTTTTTCTTTCATTGATATGTATCATATTTTTTATTAATTTAAATAATAATGTTGTTCAGATATTTAATTAATTATATATTTAATAAATCTTTATAGAGTAAAAAAAAACGATTTATATCTTGTGGACATCCCATATGTCAGCGTGGGTCGATCACTGGTAAAGAATAAAAGGGTGGTCGAGCGCACGCATAATCCCGACTCTGGTGTGTGCACCGTGTGGGGGTAGGATAGGATAACCCCATAAATAAATAAGAAGGAAAGAGGAAACACCGGCGGCATCATCAGAATAAGCATCAGCATCGGCACATGTTTTTCCAGTTGTCGGGGGGCATTCAAATATTGTTGGATCCGTGGAGCTTGTCTTGAGTTCGTGAGTGATTCAGGAAAAAGCAAATGGGTCATCAACAGAACATGAAAAAGAAAATTATCATCGACACCGACCCAGGAATTGGTACCTTCTCTTTTTTCTAATAATTATGTTGGGAAATTCGGTGTCCTTTATTAAGGTTTCCTGATAGATATTTATCATTAGACGATGCGATGGCTATATTTGTGGCGTTACAGTCACCGGAGGTGGAGGTGATCGGTCTCACTACTATCTACGGCAATGTATACACCTCTTTAGCCACCCGAAACGCTCTTCATCTGGTAAATAATCCAAAAGGGAAAATCATTTCATTTACCTTTGCAACTCAGGGAAAAGGGTCCACTTTGATTGGATTAATGATGTTGCTTTTGTGGATTTCGATTAGTTGGAGATTGCGGACAGGACTGATATTTCTGTGGCTGAAGGTTCTCATGTCACCATCACTGTATGTCTTCCCTCTTACTTAGGATAGGAAATTTCATATTAGTTTATGCTAATGCAATGCCAATTGCCATTAGATTCTGCTTTCTGGGGTCGGTTGTTTAGGAAATTTTATTTGACTATAGTGTTAAATAGAGTCGGATTTGAGATTTTTATCAACAGGGTAGATCAAGATCCATCCACCTTTTTTTGCATCTTTTGTTATTTCGGAAAATTGTAATCCTATCAGATTATGATTTGAACGTATGAATCAGTGGTGCAAATGGCACTAAATTCGATTTTGGTTTCCAATGAAGAATGGTACAAAACTTCGTGTAGCTGATTTTGTTCATGGTGTGGATGGACTTGGAAACCAGAATTTTCCTCCACCAAAAGGATCCCCAGTCAAAGAGACAGCTGCCGAGTTTCTGGTTCACCAAACCAAGCTTTGCCCCGGAGAAATAACAGTGGTCGCTTTGGGTCCCCTTACAAACATTGCATTGGTAGGTAATTAGTGTCATGGGCCATTTGCCTTCATTAATATCTGTATTGTTTTTACGTGCCAATTGTTTTTATTCTTTTGTTGTTACAGGCTATTGAGCTTGATCCTGATTTTTGCAAAAATGTGGGGCAGATTGTCCTTCTTGGAGGTGCTTTTTCTGTAAATGGAAATGTAAATCCAGCTGCTGAGGCAAATGTGAGTTGTTATCGTTATCTTTTTTTTTTCTCCCAAATGATTTGACATTTGAGAATGTAAATTAGTGTAAAGTTCTGAATCATTATTCAGCAACTTGTAATAATTAGACATCAAATTCATAAAATTGGGAGTGGGGCTTGGGGAAGGTGACATGCTAAATACATATCATTGGAAACAAATATTCTAGAAAAACATTTAGGAATTCGTAAGAAAAAAAGAATTTATGCAAAATAATATTTTTTTATTTTAATTGATACTAATCTTTTTAGAATTATTAATTAACTCAGTTTTGAAAATCATTTGTATTAGGAATGAGTTTAAGGATTTGTTTTTAATAAAAATTTTATTTTATTGCTAAATTACTATTGATTGATAAAACTAGAGAGTGTATTAGTATTAAATTATAGTTATGTAGAGTCACACTGGAATCTAAAAGATTTAGATTGCATAGATAAAAATTTAAGTATATGAGATATAGGTTTAGCGACAATATTCAGAATGATGAAAACACGATTATATTAGATGGACAAGATATACTAAAAAGTGAACGATTTAAATAGTTTGGTTTCATCATTCAAAATGATGGTAATATAGATGGAAATGTGAATTATAGAATTGAAGTGGGTTGGATGAAATGGAAAAAAACATCTGGAAATCTTTGCGATCGCACGATACCACAGCATTTGAAGAGAAAGTTCTATAGAATCACGGTAAACTCTGCACTATTGTATGGTATTAAGTGATGGACTATTAAATAACAACAAAAACGAAAAATGGTTATAACAAAATGAAGATGGTTAAGTGGATGTGTGACAAAATTAGAAAAAAAAAAATTAGAAATGAATAAATTTATAATAAGTTGGGAGTTAATTCAATTGTTGTTAAGATGTGAGAATGTTATCTGAGATGCTTTGGACATGTGCAAAGAAGACCCAAAAATGTACCAGTTAAGAGAATCGAAAACTTAAATATAGGAGATTTAGTAAAACGTAGAGATAGACCGTTGAAAACTTGAATGCAACTTTTCTATAAAGAGATGATAGTTAAGCGTTTAAACGAGAAGATGATCTTGCATATTAAACCAATATTATATATATATATATATATATATATCTATTTATTTATTTATTTAATCATTTTTATATTTGTCTATCGAATGGTCGACTCCAATTGTTGGAATTAAGTTTCAAATTGTTGTTGTTGTTGTTGTAAAAATTTTATTTTATTGTAAATCCTAATTTCCTCAATTTAAAGAGGATGTGAACAATAAAAAGACAAGTCTAATTTTCATAAGAGAATTGTGATAGAAAACGTGTTAGGAAACAAGTTTCCAACCGTCAAACCTAAGATCTAAGAGAGGGAAAACTCTAGTAGGGAAATTTCTTGCAAAGTATCCATTGACTGGATGATGTACTAGAGCTCATATCAGACCGACATGGAATAAATTAACCAGGAGAATACAAATATCTATGTCATCGAATATGTTTCTTTGTCTGGATTGTAGAATAGACTTCCTTCAGGCCAGCAGAATTAGAAATTCAATGAAGTCTTTGTTCTCAAAGCCCATTTAGAAGTTTACTAAAAAAACATTCAAACACAGGTAACGGTTGGTTATATGTATATGAGTATGTTGGGTTGAATAATTAGTCCAAATGAATGAGACAAGAGCCTTAGACTCTTTGCCATCCCATCTCTAAATTGGATAACCCCCCAAAAAAAAAGAACAAGAAAAAAATGAAGCTGGGTTATGTTCAAAGGTTCAAACAGCTAAAGCTGAAGCTATTTACTTGGTATACCCTAGGCCAAGTAATTCTATTTACCAAAAATGTAGTGTGAGGCTCAATGTCCTGTGTGGCATTGATATTTTGGCAAGGACTTGCATCTGTCACAGATAATACACTTCCAGAAACTTGTAGCCTTCTAAGCATATCAATATTTTCCTGGATTACATATCTCTAGCATCTTGTTGTAAATATACCTTCAAAAAGAAAATGTTATAGTGCCTTTGAGAAGACAGATACAAAATATTCATGCTTGTATACAAATATATACTAATATCGTTCATTGTCTATTTACATGTGTATTCTGTAACACTCATGGTTTTGGGCATCTATATCCATTTTGAATAGTATGTAGCCCTTCTTTTAGGAGATTCTGATCCATATGCTCAGGGATATATCATGTTTTTGAAGCATGGCCCAAGTGATTGTTGTCTGCCTGCGTAGATTCATGTTTATAGGAAGCCATTTCTTATCAAGGGTAGAAAGCCAGCATCTGGAGTCATAGTTTACTTATCTACTGTGTTTGTGATCATGTAAAAAGAAGAGAACCACACAGTTATTCTGTGTAGCATGAAGCACACCAAAGAGCCTTGAAGCCCAACCTAGGCACGTCACAAGTTGCTTCCATAGACAATACAAGTTTGGTTAATGTATATGTTCTTAATTACACCATTTACTGCTCTGAGCTAGCATTGGAACAACTTTTGGGTTCAATATATCACATCCAAAAGTTTGCAACTATGAGTGAGAGAACTGAAGCTGAACCATGTTTTGTCTCATTGCAACCAATCCCAACTAATTTTCTCACGATTCTGATTTCCTCCAGAATGAATTGAAGTATGGAAGGGAAAAAATGGTCCCAACAAAACAAATATGGTATAAAACAACTTTAAGGCTGCAGTGTCTGAGCGTAATTTATCCTTGTGGCACTAGCCTTGTAGAAGTATTGAGCACAAACTAATTCTAATTTCTGAATGAGATATCCATGTTTAGTGCTTCTTCAAACAATAGAAAATGTCTTCAACTCTTCATCTGTTGAGTTTTTCTGCTCTGCTCTTCTCTCTCTCTCTCTCTCTCTCTCTCATGGTGTTTTGTTGTTGGGTTGGTTAAACCAGATTTTTGGTGACCCAGATGCTGCAGATATTGTATTTACAAGTGGAGCAGACATTTTGGTTGTGGGAATCAATGTCACCCATCAAGTTCTCATGACTTGTACTTATTTGTAAACCTTTTACCTTCCTTCATTGGTCCTGTTTCTGCAAACAAATGATAGCTTGTATGAGGTCCTCGTCATATTTTGTCGAAACCTTTTTACGAGGCTCAACTGTTTTTGGCTCCTTATATCATTTTCCATCTTAAAGTGAGCTGATTTTTGCATGATTATCATAGATGCTGATCGGGATCTACTAGAAGAGTCAGGTGGGAAATTTGCAAAGTACATGTGCAAGATCCTAGATGTATACTACTCATACCATCATGAATCATACAACACCCAAGGTAACAATATAATATGAACCATAAAAATTTGGAATTTTTTTTTAATATAGTTCTGGATGTGTTAATATATTTTGGGACTTGATATAGGTGTTTACCTCCATGATCCAACTACAGTTATTGTGGCAATTAATCCTTCACTAGTTACTTGTATGGAGGGTACTGTCAGAATCCAGACATCTGGCATTACAAGGGGTTTCACAATTTTCTTTAACAAACAGAAAAGGTAGAATTCTAGTCTCACTTTTAATTAACGATTTCATGATTGGACCCTTCAGACAATGTGTGAAGTGAAAATGCACTCATTAAGTTCAGAGTTTCTCCATCTTAGTGCTAATTGTTCGGACAGAAACATGCGGTCCCAATTTAACTCTCAGTTGACCATGGAGTTACGAATACATGATTTTGTCTTTAAAGAATGTGTCGATTAAACTTGATATCCTAGTAGGACAATCTACAAATATTATAGCAAATAATTTTAAAACACACTTAAACCATGGTAAATCTGTTGGCATTAAAATTAAAAATTTCTTAAAGGAAAAAAATTTGTTGATCATAATCATTTAAATGAGTTGAATGACAAAGAATCTCAAAAGATTTCTAATGACAAATTCAAACTCCTGTAGAGTCTGATACAACTCTCAAAGAGAGTAAATTTCAAACTACTGAAAAACACATAAATGAAATTTTTTTAAATTTTACGACAACAAAATTGTTAAAACAATTGTGGATAATATTTTTGCATATAATATGACACTTGAAATTATGGAAGAAATCAAAAATTTTAAACCAAAATCAATTGAAGAATGTAAAAGGAGAAATACTTGGACTAAATAGAAAGATGCAATCAAATCTGAATTGAAGTTACTTACAAAATGTGAAGTTTTAGACCTGTAGTTCAAACACCTGAAGTGTAAAACTCGTAGAATATAAATGAGTTTTTGTGCACAAATGAAACAAGAAAAATGAAATTTTACACTACAAAGCATGACTTATAATACAAGTGTTAGATTTATTCAACATGCAATGAAAGCGTGGAAAATCATACAAATTAATTAGATCAGAATTTTCAGGTAAATATCTCAATGCATAAATCTCCAAAAATTAGCCGAATTGCGAACTCTCTTGTACGGATCGCTCAATCGGGATGATGATCACAAAATCGAATCATCACAACAGATTCACTATGTTGTAACCCTAAATCCGATGACAAAAATGATGTAGAAAAATTCTTCACTCGGAATTTTTTCTCAACTCTCAATGAATCTCACTCTAAAGATGATGTGTTTATATAGAACTCTTTTTCTTTCAAAGATAAGTTCTCTTTAGTGTGTATGTTACCTCTATGTGAATTATCTTCTCCAAATCTCAACATTGAAGAGGAAGAAGTAAACACACATATAGGGAGCTATTTTGGGGATGGTGGGATAATGGATTAACTACTCATTATCCCTTAACTTAAAATTTAAAATATTTTTACCATTAAGGTAAATGCCCATATGTGGACATATTTACCTACATCTGCCACTTATACACGAGAGCATTTTACTTCCGTCAAAAGATTACAACTCATGCGATCTATTAAATCACCCTGTTTGACTTTCATATAAGAGTGAGCGTCGTGTGACCGGCGAGTACACCTGCAAGTAAAGATTTCATGATGCACGTATTAGAATGACCGAAAAGCCATCGTTAGTATAAAAAAGAATTCGTTGTACCCAAAACTCAACGCATTTATATCCATTGAGCCACTTTCCTTATCAAAAGTGATCATCAATCATTTGTTCGACTATATATTTACTATTATGATTAAATCTCAATATGGAGTAACAAAACAAGTCGACCTGTGAATACAACACAATAATATAATGTCGATTGATCTTCCTTTTACCAAATTTGAATCCATCAGTCTCAATTGAACTAGTTTCTTAAATCTACTCCTTAGATCTCAATTTATCGTCCAAGATATAGGTAGATAAACTAAAGTAGCAAACACTTAACAAAAACTTTTAGAAACAACCAAAAGTAATAAGAGTATAATAGATTTCACCCAATGGATCTCGGGTCTCAAACCGTGGGAACGAAGATCATGATCACACTATCGTCTCAAATAATAGCTCCCACTATCCCATAGTCGTCTTATCATATACGGTATAAAATACGTACCATAGTGTTATTCCTCCATCTCTCAAAAGGGCATATACCATATTTTTCTAACACTATACAGGTATGTAACTCAATGTACACATAAGATTTTACCTAGATATTGAAGAGAGAATTTTTTAGAGACAATATCACTAGACACAGGTAATATCTGAAATCTCAAATCTGGCTACTTACACGTAACATGGATGTGGGTATGTTTATGTTGGTCATATCGCATAAGATCTCATCATGAACACATATGAGAGCGACTTATGTTCTAACAAGGTTATTCTCAAAACCTCTTACAATTAAAAACTGTTTCATCCCCACTCACTTAAAGTTGGAGGTAGGAGGTAGTCACTCGTGTGAAAGTGACGATCTCACCTGCCTGACATATCTTTTATCATAAGTCACTATAAAATATATGACTATAAATAACTGTTAGAAATAAACTTGTAACTGTATAATGTATATATATCATATATATATCAATAAGTATCAAAATCAGTATATATTGAGAAATATTAAAATATACTAAACCCAATAATTCCATATCTTACAAAGAAATCTCTCATAATGGGTTTGGTGGATGGATCAGCTACCATACTATGTGTAAAAAGTGTACTTAATCATTATTGCACATTTCTCGATGATATGTCTCACATAATGGTATCTGATATCAATGTATTTGGTTTTACTGTGATACTTAGAATCTCGATTTTTGGCAATGGCAGTCTGATTATCACAATAAATTATCACTGATCTCCCACTATCTGACATAACTGCTAAGTCATCTAGAAATTTTTGGAGCCAAACACTCTCATGAATTTCCACTGAACATATCACAAACTTAGTCTCTATCATAAATAGAGATGTACAGATTTGCTTATTACTTCTTTAAGATATGGTACCATTATCGAGCAAGATAGCAAATCTTATTGTCGATTTGCGTTCATCCAAAAAGCCACCCCAGTGGCATCTGAATACCCAATGAAACACAAATTACCTCCTCTGTAACACAAGGAGAGGTCCGTAGTTCCTTTGAGATATCTCAGAATCCTTTTCACTACTCACCAATAATCTCTTCCAAAATTTCGATTGATACCTACTCATCAGATCAACTACAAAATAAATGTCTGGTCGTGTTCACCTCATCGCATACACTAAACTGTCCATTATACTGCCATAATGGATTCTACTCATCTCCCTTATTTTTTCTTGAATTTTATGGTGCATGTTAAAACTCAGCTCTTCACTTTTAGTGATAAGAGTATTTATTGGGTTACAATCACTTATCTTGAAATACTCAAAAATCTTCCTGATGCAGAATTCTTGTTAAAGCGTCAACATCCTTCTTAAACAATCCCTCGGGATCTTAATTTTGAGAATGAATTAAGTCTTACCTATGTTTTTCGTATAAAAACTCGACAATAATTATATTTTAATGATCATCGGATACTATCTATTGTTCCCAACCAACAGAATATCACTCACATATAAGAATATGATCACAAAAAAGTTATCGAAATGTATCAGATATACACAATGATCCTCATCGATCATTGTAAAACTATAAGATATTACCTTTTCATGAAATCTTAGATACCACTATTTATATGACTATTTTAAGCCCTATGTTGATTTCCAAAGTCGATAGATCTTATCCACTTGACGTATTAAAATGAATCCAAAGGATTGCTCCATGTACTTCTCATCTAAACTTCCATCACGGAAGCTGACCTTTACGTCCATCTAGTGTAATTCAAGATCCATATTCGTGATAATTACTAAAAGTAAACGGATCAAGGTAAATTGCATTATGACTTCCCAGTAGTCTACGCCCTTAGTCTAAGTGTAACATTTGGTTACCAGACGGGTTTTATACCTCTCTACTGATCCGTCGACCTTTCTCTTGATCTTAAGAATCTACTTATTCCCAATAGTTCTTCTAGCTTTAGGCAAATCAACTAGATCCCAAAGTCAATTGATTCTCATTAACTCCTTATCTTCATCCATGGCTTTTAACCAATGGTACTGCATAGAACCCGCAAGAGTCTCTTGGACTGCTTTAGATTCCTCATCATCTTCAAGAGTCACAATGAGGGTCTCACTCTCAATTGAAAAGTGACGTTTAAGTACGCATTCTCGATACTCTTACGAGAAGAGAGAATCTCTTCACCTCTAGATGAATCACTCTCATTAGAATCAAAATCTGTAATGGATTCTTATATCTCATCGTTGGGCTCACCAGAGTCACTAAATTCATCCATTTCATAGAATGTAAAGTCCTGATCGATTTCACCTTTCTTAGAGAAATCATTTTCAATGAATGTGGTATCACGAGACTCAATTTTAATAACAGTGTCATCCGCATGCTCATCTAAGAACATATACCCCCTAAAGTATTCTGAGTATATTATATAGATACATTCTTTTCTCGCGGGCCTAACTTGTTGTGTGGATGCAAGACATAATCAGCTATCTCGTAATACTCTTTTCAAAATAGAGTTCTCTAAATTATTCTGACAAATACTCACGCCCCTAATCAGTTTTGAAAGTCTTCATTCTCAAGTCTAACTGATTCTCAATTTCGTTAATAAACCTCCTGAAATATTCCAATGTCTTAAACTTATGTGAGATTAGATAGACATAACCAAAATACGTATAATCGTCTATGAATGTAATAAAGTACATACGTCCGTTTCGGGCTCTCATACTCATAGGGCTACAGATATCGGAGCGGACCAATTGTAATGAAATCCCAACTCTCATTGCGTTGCGCAATGGTGTTCTTGTTATTTTACCGATTAAGCAAAACTCGCATACGAGCAATTCAAACCAGGTTAGCAGATCCAACAAATCACTCGCTATTAACCAGTTCATTCTCTCTTACCCTATGTGTCCAAATCTACTATGTCATATATTTATATCATCATCTACGCAATCAAATATAAAGGCAATAGAAAAATAACAAGAATACCATTAAAAGAAGTAGTATCCAGTACATACAATCTATCATGGATAAAATCAGAACAGGTCAAAGAACTATCGTATTTAATAAAAAGCTGATGATTTTCTATATAACAGAACATATTTTCGACAATCTTAAACGAACTACTGAAATCAAGTTTCGTCAAATACCCGGAGTATAAAGAAAGTCATATAGATACAGAGATTGACTATTTTGCAACTCCAACTTGTAAGCGCCAATCCCTTTGATAATGACAGATGCTCCGTTCCTTATGTAAATCCTCCTAATTTGAGGATTCACTCGGCGAAACTCCATGTACACACTTCTGTCTCAAGCTATATGGTCGGTGGCTCCTAAATTTACAATCTACAAAGTGGAGAAATCAATGAGTATCACAATAGATGAGACAAAACTCAAACCACATAAATAAGAAGTACATTCCTTCTGCTCATCACACTCATGAGTGAAATAACCAAATCTATCTCAGACGTAGCACTTTTTATTGGTCTTATCAAATTCCTTCTTCGTGTGCTTTTGTACTTTGTTGTTAAATTTCTCAAATAGTTTCTTCTTGGCTGGATCTCGAGTTTTCTTCTCATGCTTATGCTATTCATCATGTGCCACGGGTGCCCTTACTCAACTCTACTAAATAAGTATGACTCGAGTACGGCATACTCGTCTCCACATGCTCCTCCTCGAGCTAACAGTATCTGCTCACATCAACGAAAGTATGAATACTCCCATCGTGAGTGAGATAGGTTTTTATGATCTTCCATGAGTCAGGTAAAAGACTGAATCACACCCAATACCTGAAATTCGTCCAAAATAGGCTCGTCTGCATTCTTTAACTTGGCGATTATACTCGTCATTTGCATTAAATGTTGCATCATTGTATAATCAGCCATTTTCTTCAACATCCTCACCTTTGGAGCTGAAAAGAGTACCATATGCTCTTTTAAGGTGAGCCAAACTGACATAACCGTAGGATACTGTTCATAAACCGAAATCATGTCATCGTGCATACCACTGATAAGAATTACCTTAATTTGGCTATCCTTTTTCTTCCACACACAATAGAACTTTTTATCCTGTCTAGCTTGAGGTGTGGTACCTTTCTTAAGACCCATCATCCGTATCTCAAAATCTTATACAGATTTTGCTCCTCGATGACAAACTAAATCTTTCGGTATAAAATCTCACAATTATCACCATTCAGTTTATACTCTTTCCAACGATCTGATATAATAGTCTTTAATATAGCAAGAGAGACTTTAATGACTTACTGATACTTATTTTCATATTTTATACACTCTTCGAATTAACAAATCTTAAATGATTCGAATATAGATTTCAAAACAAGCGTATGAGCTAACGGACACCAAATACCACAAATGAAATCGCATATTACCATTTGAAATTGAATTCGGTACACAAAAATCCACAAAAAAATTACATTTAATAATATGAGACCCTAAAAAAAGTAGAAAAATCCAATCTAAAACGATCTGATGCGCCAGTGGCGACACTTCATGTGCCTACACGCGCAGCAACAAGCTACTGCACGTGCTAGAAGTGCAACGCGTCTCCCACGTGGCCTCACGCACACTTGGGTTACTTCTCAGGTCGGTATGCGAGTCGGACTCGCATCCGAGTTAACTCGACCCGGAACCTGACCCTTTTTGTTCATGCACCTCACTTGCGCGTGAGCCTCACGCACTCACCCCTCTACAAGTCATGCACCTTCTCATGCATATACTGTACGTGCCCGCAGATCTGGGGCAGTTTTTCTTCGCCCAATAGATCTACAACCGGGTCCTTGCAACCTGATTGCGAGAAAAACTTATTTCGGGGCTATTTTTCACACAATTTTTGACTGAAAATTATAATTGTGCATCCTCCAAATATTTTTAACTCGATTTTAGGAGGATTTCAGCCCTAAACTAGACGAATCATGAAACTTTCGTTGCGGCCATTTTGGAAATCCCAGTTTTCGATGATGGTAATACATTATATCTATATCAAAATGTAGATCAAGACATGAGAAACACACATGTACTAATTTCATAGATCAAATTGTCTTATAATGTGACAGATCTATAGTTTTAATTTTTAGACACCATTTAGGGTAAAAAATTTTGACCTTATTTTTCATGGTCGAAACGTACTTCAAAAATTACGAAAAAATTATTTTCGTGATCTACAAATCATGGGTAATATCGTAGTATAATTGGATTCATGAAACTCATTCGTGATCTAAATCTCAAAATTTTTTTACCCAACATTTTTATACTCGAAAAATTCTAAAAATTTTTTTATTAAATCTAATGATCGCTCTGATACTAATGTTAGATTATTTAACATGCAACGGAAGTGTAAATAATCACAGAAATTAATTAGATCGGAATTTTGAGTAAATATCTCAATGCATAGATCTCCAAAAATTAATTAAGCCGCGAACTCTCGTACGGATTGCTCGATCGAAATAGTGATCACGAGATCGAACTACCACCACAGATCTATGACACCACAACCCTAAATACGGTAACGAAAATGATGTAGAAAAATTCTCTACTTTGAATTTTTCCTTAACCCTTAATGAATCTCATTCTAGAGATTATGTGTTTATATAAATCTCTTTTTCTCTCAAAGATAAGCTCTCTTCGATATGTATGTTAACTCTATGTGAATTATCTTCTCCAAATCTCAAAATTGAAGAGGAAGAAGTAAACACACACGTAGGTAACAAGGAGTTATTTTGGGGAAGGTAGAATAATAGGTTAACCACTCATTAGCCCTTCAAATTTAAAATATTTTTACCATTGAGGCAAATGCCCCTACGTGGGCATATTTACTTGCGACAAGAGTTTTCATAAAAATTGGACCTTGATTATAATGATACATATTCTTTTGTAATTGACACAATTACATTACAGTTTCTTGTGACACTAGTAATACATAAAAAACTTGAAATGCATTTAATTGATGTCGTCACTATTTACCTATATGGGATATTGAAAAATAACATTTACATGAAAATTCCTAAAAAATTTAAATTACCTAACATATGTGATCCAAATTCCTGTGGAATTTACTCCATCAAGTTGTAAAGATTTTTGTATGGTTTAAAATAATCTAGACGAATGTGGTATCATCGTTAAGTGAATGCTTATTTAAAAAGGGCTATGCAAATGACCTAATATGTCCATGTGTTTTAATCAAGAAAACTAGAATGAGTTTTGTTATTATTGCCATTTATTATTGATTTGAATCTCATTGAAACTTTTGAAAAGATTTCCAAAATTGTTAAATATCTAAAAGGAGAATTTGAGATCATAAATTTTGAAAAGACAAGATTTTATATTGATTTATAGATTGAACATTTAAAAGATAGGATGTTCACAAATTAATCAAATTATATTATTAAAATCTTAAACAATTTTATATGGATAAAACACATCGATTAACTATCTCAATCATTGTTCAATCACTTGATATTGATATTCCAGATCATGAGAGAAGCTTGACGAACTTCTTAGTCATGAAATACCATATCTCAGTGCCATTGGTGTACTTATATATCTTGCTAAGTGTACAAAACCCGATATATCATTTGTTGTGAATGGGGTTAAGCATATTGTTTGATATCTTAAATGAACAGTTGACTTTAGCCTATTATGTTCTAATAATTCTAAACCAATGCTAATTGGATATACAGATGCTGGATTCTTATTCGATCCTTATAAAACACGATCTCAGATTAGATATATACTTACTTGTGATGGTACTACTATATCATGACGATTTATAAAATAATCTACAGTTGTTACTTTTTTGAATAACGTTGAGATCATAGTTATTCAAGAAATAAGCCAAAAATTGATTTGGTTAATGTCAATGACTCATTATATCCGAAAAAATAATGGGTTATTCTCGAAGGAAAATATTCCTAGAATATTATTTGAAGACAATGCTATTTGCAATGTACAGTTGAATGGAAGATATATTAAGGGAAATAGAACTAAATACATTTAATCAAAATTTTTCTTCACAGATAATTTTTAGAAAAATGGTAAAATTGATACACAACAAATCCGATCAAATAAAAATTTAACAGATTTATTTACCAAATCACTGCTGATGCTACATTTAGACGATTGACAAAAAGAATTAAAATGTATCAACTTAAATATCGTAAGAGATATTCAGAACAAGAAAAATAAGTATATTATCAAATATTTTAAATAATGTATTTTTTTTCCTTCATTACAATTTTTTTCCCACTGAGTTTTTTTAGTAAAGTTTTAATGAAACCGATTTTTTGTGTAAATGATATTCAAGCGAGAGTATTATAGATTTTAGGAAATCTAGAATGTCAAATGTGTGTGAATATATGGAAGTTAAATATTTTTTAAAAGTACACATGATATCATTGTTACTATTATCAATATCTTTTTATATATGTTAAATTCTGTTATCCTAAATATTATAATATATTGAAATATTATATATTTGGAAGAATATTTGATTAATTTGACTTAGATATTTTTTTTATATATACACTAATTTGTATAAATATTTTATTTGTTCAATAAACTGAAATTATATAAAAATAATAGAAAAAATTAAATCATTCTTTCTAAAATTTTTTTCTTTACATTGTATTCTGTTTTTTGAATATTATATAGTTTTTGAATTTTGTAATACTTTTATATAAAATGGAAATATTACCCTTGGGGTTATTGTTCATGTGCTTTTTTTGAATTATCAAAATATCTCATTGCTATCTTTTTTTTTTTTTTCATTCAAATCTTTATGTTCTTTTGGCCTGATTTCTTTTTTGCTTAGGTCTTTCCTCTTTTGGAGGACCCCACTATATATATATATTTTTTTCATTCAGGACCATATAATTTTTCTCCACTAATTTTTTTTTCATTCAAGTCCTTACATTTTTTTTTTTTGCCCGGTTTCTTTTTTTTCACTTAGGTTTTTTGTCTTTTGGGAGGACCTCACTATGTTTTCTTTTGTCATTTAGGATTTGCTATTTTTTTTCATTCAAATCCTTTCACTTTGTTTTATCCCTTTTTTTGCGTCCTTCGACTTTTGGGGGAGCCCACTATGGTTTTTTTTTTCATTAAAGTCTTTACACTTTTTTGAGCCGTTATCTTGTTTTTTTTTTCCCACTTAGATCATTTATCTTTTTGGACCACACTTTTTTTTTTCAAGTAGGTTCTTGCAATTGTTTTTGCCTTTTTTGGTTTACGTACTTCATCTTTTTTGAACCACTGTTTCTTTATTCAAATCTTTACTCTTTTTTATTTTTTATCCTTTTTTTCTTAAGTTGTTTGTCTTTTTTTGACATAAGTTTTTTCTTTTTTGGACCCCATTTGTCCAGCTCCTTGGTTTTTTTATCCATTTTTTAACTTTAGTCTTTTGACTTTTTTGAGTATAGATTTTTTCCTTTTTATTTTTTTGACCCACAAATAATCGTCCATTTATTTTTGAACTATAGTTTTTTATTTTTTTCCATTCAAATCCTTTTTTTTTTATTTTCTCTCTTAAGTTCTTCATTTTTTTAATATAGCTTTTTTCTCTTTTATTTTTTTAAAACCTCATCGATAGTCATTTCTTTATTTTTTTTTACTTTTTTACTTCACATATTATTCTTTTTTTATCTCATTCGTTGATTTGTTTTAGAATTACAGTTGCTAGACTCTTTTTTTTCTTTCATCGATACGTATCATAATTTTTATTAATTTGAAAAATAATTTAATTCAGATATTTAATTAATTATAAATTTAATAAATCTTTATATAGTAAAAAAAATGATTTATATCTTGTGGACATCCCATACGTCAGCGTGGGTCGATCACTGCTAAAGAATAAAAGGGCGGTCAAGCGGACGCATAATCCCGACTCTGGGGTGTGCACCGTGTGGGAGTAGGATAGGATAACCCCAAAAATAAATAAGAAGGAAAGAGAAAACACCGGCAGCATCATCAGAATAAGCATCAGCATCGGCACGTGTTTTTCCAGTTGTCGGGGGGCATTCAAATATTGTTGGATCGGTGGAGCTTGTCTTGAGTTCGTGAGTGATTCAGGAAAAAGCAAATGGGTCATCAGCAGAACAAGAAAAAGAAGATGATCATCGACACCGACCCAGGAATTGGTACCTTCTCTTTTTTCTAATAATTATGTTGGGAAATTCGATGTCCTTTATTAAGGTTTCCTGATAGATATTTATCATTAGACGATGCGATGGCTATATTTGTGGCGTTACAGTCACCGGAGGTGGAGGTGATCGGTCTCACTACTATCTACGGCAATGTATACACCTCTTTAGCCACCCGAAACTCTCTTCATCTGGTAAATAATCCAAAAGGGAAAATCATTTCATTTACCTTTGCAACTCAGGGAAAAGGGTCCACTTTGATTGGATTAATGATGTTGCTTTTGTGGATTTCGATTAGTTGGAGATTGCGGGCAGGACTGATATTTCTGTGGCTGAAGGTTCTCATGTCACCATCACTGTATGTCTTCTCTCTTACTTAGGATAGGAAATTTCATATTAGTTTATGCTAATGCGATGCCAATTGCCATTAGATTCTGCTTTCTGGGGTCGGTTGTTTAGGAAATTTTATTTGACTATAGTGTTAAATAGAGTCGGATTTGAGATTTTTATCAACAGGGTAGATCAAGATCCATCCACCTTTTTTTGCGTCTTCTGTTATTTCAAAATCGTAATCCTATCAGATTATGATTTGAACGTATGAATCAGTGGTGCAAATGGCACTAAATTCGATTTTGGTTTCCAATGAAGAATGGTACAAAACTTCGTGTAGCTAATTTTGTTCATGGTGTGGATGGACTTGGAAACCAAAATTTTCCTCCACCAGAAGGATCCCCAATCAAAGAGACAGCTGCCGAGTTTCTGGTTCACCAAGCCAAGCTTTGCCCCGGAGAAATCACAGTGGTCGCTTTGGGTCCCCTTACAAACATTGCATTGGTAGGTAATTAGTGTCATGGGCCATTTGCCTTCATCAATATCTGTATCGTTTTTACATGCCAATTGTTTTTATTCTTTTGTTGTTACAGGCTATTGAGCTTGATCCTGATTTTTGCAAAAATGTGGGGCAGATTGTCCTTCTTGGAGGTGCTTTTTCTGTAAATGAAAATGTAAATTCAGCTGCTGAGGCAAATATGAGTTGTTATCGTTATCTTTTTTTTTTCTCCCAAATGATTTGACATTTGAGAATGTAAATTAGTGTAAAGTTCTGAATCATTATTCAGCAACTTGTAATAATTAGACATCAAATTCATAAAATTGGGAGTGGGGAGTGGGGAGGGTGATATGCATAGTGCATATCATTAGAAATAAATATTCTAAAAAAACATTTAGGAATTAGTAAGAAAAAAAGAATTTATGAAAAATAATACTTTTTATATTTTAATTGATAGTAATCTTTTTAAAATTATTAATTAACTCAGTTTTGAGAATCATTCGTATAAGAAATGATTTTAAGGATTTGTTTTTAATAAAAATTTTATTTTATTGCTAAATTACTGTTGATTGATGAAACTAGAGAGTGTATTAATGTTAAATTACAGTTATGTAGAGTTACATTGAAATCCAAAATGTTTTGATTGAGTAGATCAAAAATTGAGTATATGAAATGTAGGTTTAGCGATAATATTTAGAATGATGAAAAAACAATTATATTAGATGGACAAAGTGTACTAAAAAGTGAACGATTTAAATATTTTGGTTTCATCATTTAAAATGATAGTAATATAGATGCAGATGTGAATCATAGAATTGAAGTGAATTGGATAAAATGGAGAAAAATATCCGAAAATCTTTGCGATCGCACGACACCACTGTATTTGAAGGAAAAATTTTATAGAATCGCGGTAAATTCTGCACTACTATATGGTACTAAATGATGGACTATTAAATAACAACAAAAACGAAAAATAGTTATAACAAAAATTAAAATGGTTAAGTGTATGTGTGATAAAATTAGAAGAGACAGAATTAAAAATGAATAGATTCGTAACAATTTGGAAGTTAATTCAATTGTGGTTAAGATGCGAAAGTATTGTTTAAGGTAGTTTTGGCATGTGCAAAGAAAACCAAAAAACGCATCAGTTAGGAAAATCGAAAACTTAAATATAGGAGATTTAGTAAAATGTAAAGATAAACCGCTGAAAACTTATATGCAAGTTATCTGTAAAGAGATGATAGTTAAGCGTTTGGACGAAAAGATGACCTGCATATTAAACCAATATTATATATATATATATATTTATTTATTTATTTATTTAATCATTTTCATATTTGTCTATTAAATGGCCGACCCAATTGTTGGGATTAAGATTCAAATTATTGTTGTAAAAATTTTATTTTATTGTAAAACCTAATTTCCTCTATTCAAAGAGGATGTGATCAATAAAAAAGTAAATCTAATTTTCATCAGAGAATTATGATAGAAAACTTGTTAGGAAACAAGTTTCCAATAGTCAAACCTAAGATCTAAGAGAGGGAAAACTCTGGTAAGGGAATTTCTTGCAAAATATCCATTAACCGGATGATGTACTAGAGCTCATATCAGAGCGACATGGAATAAATTAACCAGGAGAATACAAATATCTATGTCATCGAATATGTTACTTTGTCTGGATTGTAGAATAGACTTCCTCCAGGCCAGCGGAATTAGAAATTCAATGAAGTCTTTGTTCTCAAAGCCCATTTAGAAGTTTACTAAAAAAACATTCAAACACAGGTAACGGTTGGTTATATGCGTATGAGTATGTTGGTAGAATAATTAGTCCAAATGAATGAGACAAGAGCCTTAGACTCTTTGCCATCCCATCTCTAAATTGGATAACCCCCCCCCCCACCCCAAAAAAAAAAAGAAAAAGAAAAAAATGAAGCTGGGTTATGTTATGGACTCAAAGGTTCAAACAGCAAAAGCTGAAGCTATTTAATTGGTATACCCTAGGCCAAGTAATTCTATTTACCAGAAATGCAGTGTGAGGCTCAATGTCCTGCGTGGCATTGATATTTTGACAAGGACTTGTATCTGTCACAGATAATACACTTCCAGAAACATGTAGCCTTCTAAGCATATCAATATTTTCCTGGATTACATATCTCTAGCATCTTGTTGTAAATATACCTTTAAAAAGAAAATGTTATAGTGCCTTTGAGAAGACATAGATACAAAATATTCATGCTTGTATACAAATATATACTGATATCGTTCATTGTCTATTTACATGTGTATACTGTAACACTCATGGTTTTGGGCATCTATATCCATTTTGAATAGTATGTAGCCCTTCTTTTAGGAGATTCTGATCCATATGCTCAGGGATATATCATGTTTTTGAAGCATGGCCGAAGTGATTGTTGTCTGCCTGCGTAGATTCATGTTTATAGGAAGCCATTTCTTATCAAGGGTAGAAAGCCAGCATCTGGAGTCATAGTTTACTTATCTACTGTGTTTGTGATCATGTAAAAAGAAGAGAACCACACAGTTATTCTGTGTAGCATGAAGCACACCAAAGAGCCTTGAAGCCCAACCTAGGCACGTCACAAGTTGCTTCCATAGACAATACAAGTTTGGTTAATGTATATGTTCTTAATTGAACCATTTACTGCTCTGAGCTAGCATTGGAACAACTTTTGGATTCAATATATCACATCCAAAAGTTTGCAACTATGAGTGAGAGAACTGAAGCTGAACCATGTTTTGTCTCATTGCAACCAATCCCAACTAATTTTCTCATGATTCTGATTTCCTCCAGAATGAATTGAAGTATGGAAGGGGAAAAATGGTCTCAACAAAACAAATATAGTATAAAACAACTTTAAGGCTGCAGTGTCTGAGCGTAATTTATCCTTATGGCACTAGCCTTGTAGAAGTATTGAACACAAATTAATTATAATTTCTGAATGAGATATCCATGTTTAGTGCTTCTTCAAACAATAGAAAATGTCTTCAACTCTTCATCTGTTGAGTTTTTCTGCTCTGCTCTGCTCTGCTCTGCTCTTCTCTCTCTCTCTCATGGTGTTTTGTTGTTGGGTTGGTTAAACCAGATTTTTGGTGACCCAGATGCTGCAGATATTGTATTTACAAGTGGAGCAGACATTTTGGCTATGGGAATCAATGTCACCCATCAAGTTATCATGACTGGTACTTATTTGTAAACTTTTTACCTTCCTACATTGGTCCTGTTTCTGCAAACAAATGATAGCTTGTATGAGGTCCTCGTCATATTTTGTCGAAACCTTTTTACGAGGCTCAACTGTTTTTGGCTCCTTATATCATTTTCCATCTTAAAGTGAGCTGATTTTTGCATGATTATCATAGATGCTGATCGGGATCTACTAGAAGAGTCAGGTGGGAAATTTGCAAAGTACATGTGCAAGATCCTAGATGTATACTACTCATACCATCATGAATCATACTACACCCAAGGTAACAATATAATATGAACCATAAAAATTTGGATTTTTTTTTTTAATATAGTTCTGGATGTGTTAATATGTTTTGGGACTTGATGTAGGTGTTTACCTTCATGATCCAACTACAGTTATTGCGGCAATTAATCCTTCACTAGTTACTTGTATGGAGGGTACTGTCAGAGTCCAGACATCTGGCATTACAAGGGGTCTCACAATTTTCTTTAACAAACAGAAAAGGTAGAATTCTTGTCTCACTTTTAATTAACGAATTCATGATTGGACCCTTCAGATAATGTGTGAAGTGAAAATGCACTCATTAAGTTCAGAGTTTCTCCATCTTAGTGCTAATTAGGGGTGTTAATGACACCAGGTACTCGTGACACTATTCGGTCAAAACTTGAGCCCGGGCTCGGTCAAACCGAGCTCGGGCTCGGGTAGCTGGGTATCGAGCTCGAGCTCGAGCCATGTCGAACTCGAAAACTCGACGAGTTACCCGAAATATTTTAATTTTTTTTTAAAATAAATTTTATATATAATTATATGTTTTTTTTAAAAAAATTATATATAAAATTATATTTTTAGGTATATTTTTTAAATATATTACCTATACCACCCAATAACACTACCCAACGACATTACCCGATAACACCCCACGACACTTCGAGTTCTAGCTCGAGCTCGAGCTCGAAAAATACAAACTCGATGAGCTCGGGTATTATGATACCCGAGCTCGACCCGGGTGTCATAACACCCCTAGTGCTAATTGTTCGGACAGAAACATGCGGTCCCAATTTAACTCTCAGTTGACCATGGAGTTTCAAATACATAATTTTGTCTTTGAAGAATCCCAAATCCCATGTAAAATTGGATTCTGTCAAACCCCTTAGGTAGCATCCGTGGTTTGAAAAGCTTTTGTATTGGTCCACATGTGCCTTTTCTTGTTCAATTTTTTTTTCCTCTCCAAGAGTATTATCTCCTAAAATGCTCTAATATTCATGTAGAGACATGCTTTAATTATGCTTTGCATTTGGTGTATCAGCATATGCTTCTCTACAAATTAGAAAGATAATATGTTTGACTATCAAAACTACTTCATGATGTGACTGGTAAGAGTTGGTGATTTCATGTGCATAAATAGTTTTCCAATTTTAACCATTTTCCTCCTTTGCCACCTATAACATTGATGCCCATTTCCTGAAACTTGAGTATTGGCTGGCGTACCTGGTATATAGGGGGCTGTATGAGATTTCATATGTTTCCATCCTTGTTCTAATTTTCATTCCAGTTTATACAATACCAAGCATGGGCAACCTCTAGGATAACAAATAACTTCATAATGAATATTTACAGATATGTTTTCGAATATGCGACAACAATGCTATTTTCAACCTTGTTCTAGTTTTATACCATACGGAGAAAGTTCTTATTTAGTACAGGAGAAGCAGATGAGAGTACTTTTATTTCATGATGCCCTTTATCATTTGTTCAGTGACCACCGCATGTACTGTTTAATCTTTTGCTCCTTGTTTTCTCTAATCTTTTTGGTCCAAGTTGCCAATTCCTCTGTTCAACTTTATACATCTAGGTTTGCCGAAGTAAATGAGTGGACCGGTAAACCCACTGTGAAGGTTGCAGTCACTGTGGATGCTCCCACAGTACACAAACTGGTCATGGATCGACTAATGAACTCATGATGTCCCGACAAAAGCGTGTTGGAATTTTGGCCAGCATCTTTTCTTGTGGGCATCATCCATTGACGGCCGCACACAGGTGGTTGAGTTGCAATAACCATACCATCAGGGATTCACCATTCCTGTCTAATGATTTGGATACTATATGTCTCTTTAATAATGTGTATGTACCATATAATGTACATTCGCCTGAAATTGGTCTGCAGAAACTGGTCCACTGCTTATGTTTCATTTTTTTTTTTTTTTTTTTTTGGGGTAACAGCTTCTGTTTCATTTCATTGAACAAAGGCTAATTGCAGCCGCCTTAATGCCTTTTTTCCTACACAACGATGCGAAGGTAAAAAATTCTGGGGCCAGTGTATATTTAGAAGTTTATGGATAGAGAAATGGAAGTGGTTAAGAAGGGAATGGTCGAGTTGGTCTATTGGGCAGATTAGATTTCGTGGGAGTTATTTCTGAGCATGATAATGAAGACAAGAGGGAACCACTGGGCAAATCGTATGAGATGGAATTATCCCATCGTGATCCCCCCCCCCCTTTTTTCAACATCGCGCAAGTAAGGTTATTATTTAACGATTTATTCCCCCATCATCTGATAGTGTTATTCTCTATATAAAAAAACCCATAAATCAGAAATTGTGTAATTAATAATATTTTTTAAAGATTTATTTAATGATAGTAAGAAAATTTTCTATTAAATAATTTAGTCCACGTTTGATATGATTATTTTTAGTTTAACTTTTCCTTAAAAATTAATTTTTAAAAAAAAAAAGTTAAAAATTTGTTTGATTTTTTTTATTTTTGAAATAAAATTCAAAATTCAAAATTAATGATCATATTTGAAATTTTATATCATTTTAACGAGAATATTAATGGAATAAAAATAATTTTATAATAATATAAATAGAATAAAAAATATATATTTTTGGAAAAATTAAAGTATTAAAAAGAAAGAGAGGAGTTTTTTTTAAGTTATTTTTAAAAAAAATTTATAGAAAATTTTTTTTTTAAGAATTTTTAAAAATTATTATTTGA
Organism: Dillenia suffruticosa; assembly: GCA_033439265.1. Taxonomy (NCBI): domain Eukaryota; kingdom Viridiplantae; phylum Streptophyta; class Magnoliopsida; order Dilleniales; family Dilleniaceae; genus Dillenia; species Dillenia suffruticosa. The sequence continues at coordinate 2,261,412 of JAVTVX010000011.1, forward strand.
CCGGATTTCTTATCGTAAAGAAAAGAGACGTTTAAAAAGAAAAAACCTGAATTCGCTGGTTGAGAATCCACAGTTGCAAACTAGCACTTACGAGGGACGATGAGGATCCGAATTTTATTTTTCTGGAGGTCATAACGTAAAATCTTTGAAAATCATGTAACCAGCATTTACGAAATGGGCGCGCATTTCAACGTGGGGCGCAAAGTGGCGTAAGTGAGAAGCGGTTTGCCGTCTGTTTAAGCAGGGTCCTGTGAGTGTTACCGTCGCTCTCCCTTCGTCCGATCGGATTCTTCTTCCTCTTCTTCTGAGAGAGAGAGAGAGAGAGAGAGAGGGGGGGGGTTGCATTTTCAAAGTTGGAAGCTTTTCTTGTGGAAAGCAAAGAGATGGGGGCAGGTGGTGGTGTGAAGGGCATAGTTATAGATAGTTCCGTCTTCTTCTCCTCGGCCGCCGAGAGTGCATCAAATGGGTCTTTACCGCCAGCGGCCCAACTTCTCCTCCGCAGGCTCCGCTATTCTAGTATTCGCATCGTAATTATGATCTCTCTCTCTCTCTCTCTCACTGCTATCGATTTTCATTTAAAAGAGTGGGCTTCTTATACTATGCTAAAAATACGATTATGGTTGTATCAGGGAATTTCATTGGGATCAGGTCTGTCTGCTCAACAGGTAAACCCCCATCTTCTCCTCCTCCAATAATCCCCCCACTAGGGCTGTCTTCAAATTTCAGCGATTGGGGTTATTGTAGAGCATCCTTTTTATCACAAGCACAAAAAATTCTGCTGAGCAAATGATTGTAGGGTAACCCAACAACATTTTTAATGATTTCTGAGCAATAGGTATTCCTCCTCTTCATCTTACTGTGCCTCCTTGACCCTTTTTTGCATTTGATTTTTCCTTCGTGATATGTTCATCCCGCATCTGAAGAATTTCTTGGCCAACATTTCTATGTTTTACAATGTCATGGGTATATACTTCGGTCTGTATTTTCAACTGTTTAAGGAGAAAAGATGTTTGGAAGCACTAAGAGGACAATTGCATCTATGTTGCAAACAATTAGACAACAAATAGATTGTATAACTCATCCTGATAAGAATTACAAGATGTCCAAATTTCAAATGTAATGAAGTATACTGGTCCTTTGAAAAGTCAGCCTGCAGGCCAAAATTCACCCTTTTGATACTGTTGCTGTTTGCCGTAGGAAAACATCCTGAAGTCAACAGCCACACAATGCTCCTTTGATTGCTTCATCTTGCAGCAATCATCTTCAGTAAATTTTGCTCTTCATGAGGTGATACTGCGTTGGGGCCTTAGTGATAGGAGCATTTTATTTTTTGTCTCTTATCACAATGAGCAACTCTTTCAAATACTTAAAGGCCGTGGTTTCTCAATCATTGCTCTTGGTGAGTGCAAGTTAATTTTCTCTGCCTGTGTTCGACTCTTTCCTGCTTCTTTTGGAAACAACATTTCACTTCGCATTAACTGTTATGAGCTGCTTTGAGAAGCATGAAGAACCAACAAATGCAACTGACCCATTATAATGCCTATCGTCGGTATTTTGCCTTTGGCAAAAAGAAGGAAGAATTGAAGTGTTCCATTTGGAAAGGAGAGATTTCTTTATCTCTAATTTAATCTGAATTAGGGTCTGAAGCTCAAAGATGCAAGTGCTAGGGCTTTTTTTGGGGCTATATGATAATCTTTCTTTAGAAACCTTTGAATGTAATCTTGTGACTACAAAGGGAGATTTCCAAATTTTCTCCCGATAAACTTAGACAGAAAACCTGTTGAAGGAGTCCATAGAGCCCTTGTCTGTGAAGAATACTCAGTGCTTCATCAAATTATAATTGTATATATTTTATTCTGAGCAGATAATAGAAGACCTTTTGATTGTTGAGGTCTATGTTGTACACTTCTAGAAATGAGCATGTTTCGGTATTGGGACTTATGTTCTTTGTAGTTTATGACAGTGTAAAACTTTTATAACAACCTTGTCCTGTGTTTGTGCTTCATAGATTGAGCTTTACTTGGGTGACTAGGCTATGTTAAGCATAAACACTTGATATTATCTCATCTGCCTTTTCTATTTCCTGGTAGAACTTCTAGTAATAAGGTCTTTGTTGGACACTTCTAAAGATGAATATGTCTCAGTATTGGGACTTATGTCCTTTGGACATCGCATGATGCTAAACTTTGTAACTTATGATAGTGTAAAACTTTTAGAACTACCATGTCCTGTGTCCGTGCTTCATGGTTGTGCTTTATTCAGGTCACTAGGCTATACTTTTATGTTAAGCATAAACACTTGATATTTTATCTCATCTGCCTTTTTTATTTCTTGTTATAACTTTCGAATCCTAGTTTACTTTTTCTTCATGAGAGGTGCAACTGTGTCTTCTATGGATGCAATTCATGAAACACCAGACACAAGATCACACGATGTATCTTGTTTATGTTATTGTATCCGTGTGCTGCTTTTGCTATGGGAAGGTTGAGAATTGCTAATTTCTCTTAAGAAGTGGAATTTTCATTGCATTAGGCAGTGAAGATGCTGGGCCACAAGAAGAGTCAAATATCCAGATAATCAATAGGATAGAAGAGTTCCCATTGTGTTTGTGCTGCTTAAACAAAAAGGTTCGTTGCAGTTCTTTTGTTTCCCCCTCTTTTTGTTTCCTTAATCAGCTAAGTCATTCTGTTTCTCTGTCCCAGTGATGCTGTTTCCAAGCAGATAAATGTCCATTAGATATACACAGAGGTCTTGATTAATATGTTGGAATCTATTAGATATACCTCTATAGATGGAGTTTCATTGTTCTGAAATAGTAAACCTTCAGCAGGCACACAATGCCTTGTCCTTAATTTTTTCAAATAAATGCAATCTTTTCCTCATCATAACACAGTACATGTATCACAAAACACTCAAACACAGAAAACACACAAGCATTTTGTATGTTGATGCTTATGCCTAATAGTGTTAAGGCATAAAAAGGTTGTCATTAATTAAATTATGTGCTGATGTGTAGGATTCGGTTGTTTTCTTACTGTGTCTTAGTTGCAGGCCATTAACATTGCATGGATGATCCTTTTTTTATTTGAATTTCTTGATTTCGCAATTTCCCATTCATAACCTTCATAATATTCCTCACACATATGACTTCTCTTGTTTCTTTTACAACAGGCAATAAGTACTGACACTATCATTGTTGGTTATACTATGAAAGCTTCTCGTGAAGAAGATTTTTCCAAGGTGACTTCATTAGGCAAGATAGTAGTCCTTGAATAGAACATGGGATAAGTAGTTGTACTCGGTTTTGGAACTTTGTTGCTTCAAGTTATTTTTCATATTTATATTTTATATTCACTTAGATATTATATTTCTCACTGCAAGTGGATTTATTTGTTTTCTTTGGGCAGAGAGGTGCTTTCCCTATGTATCCTACAGAGAATGGGCTGACATTTATGCCCTTGATCTTTGACCTTCCAATCCCATCTCAGTTACAGGAAGTGGACATTGTACTCCACAAAGCAACTGATGAAATTGTCTCAATTGAATTGAGCAACTCATTGGAATCTTCTAACAAAGTCACTTATTCAAGGGGCATGCAGGAATTGGAAAGGTAACATCAAAGCCTTGATACCTTCATTCATGTGGTGTACTTTGTAGCATTTGGAGGAGGCAGGCTTCTCATATTAAAATTGGCCAGGATGTCCCATGCAACTGGTTGCCTGTAAAAATTTCAGCCTGTCTCCCCACTCCTTAGATTTAAGTCTTAACCAAGTTTTTCAACATGTCAGATTTGAGACTCCATTGGATTGTTTCCAAGTCTATATGTGCTAGGTGACCTATATAATGTGTGCCTACTGTGTTTTTATCCACCCAATAGTTGGAATACAAGTTTATATATGTTGCATTATGGAGGTTCTCTTAAATCAAAGAAAAGAGGTGGTATGGCTTTCTGTTGGAGATCTAAAATTGAATGGTTTATCTGCAAGACATATACAGAGACAGTTTTTAGATCATGAATCGTTCTGTTGGGATTCTAAATGTCCTTTTTGCTGTATCAACTTTCATGATCTATCAGAATGAAAAGAAGATTGTTCTAAATAATTTATGATTCTCTTTAATATCTTTGGTTATTGCATAGGTATGTGGAACACCATCCAGAATGTTGTATAATTGATCCTCTCAAAAGCATTTTTCCTATACTGGATAGGATAAAAATCCAGCAGGTTCTAGGTGGACTGGCAGAACTCAGAGTACCAGGTCTTCATACAGTCAGGGGCCCTCATTTTATCAAGGTCTTATTGCTCAATTGGTATCTATTTTTGCTGCATCTGTATTTAAAAATTCAGTTTGGAATTCTCTGGTTATCGAACGTGTTCTTTTGATGGGCATGTACCATTCCCATTAGACCTGGTTATGGTTCTGAAATTGTGGAACGGGAACCAAATAGCCAATTCTAGTTCCACAGTAAGAGAATCGGAATGAACTCATGGTTTGGTTCCGATTCTAGTTGCGATTGATATACCTATTTTTATTTCACAATTTTGTTGAATAATGTACAAAAAAAATGGAAAGAAATTATATTCTATATTTGAAAAATATGTTATAATTACATAAAATTCACTTTCTTTATTAAAAAATTAAAACATACATTGAAAACTTATTTGATAAAAAAGAGGATTTAAATTTAATTCTGAAAAATTAAGCTGCCTACATATTCTCTTGGAGTTTAAGAGGAATCAAAACCCTTATAGTTCTCTTAGCTTAATTAGTGAACCACCTTAATTACTTCCAGCCTTTCCACTTCACCTCGGTTCCACCTTAATCTCTTGAATTTTTGGTTCTGAAACAGAACCAGAACTGATGGTTTCATTTTGTTTTGTTTTGGGGGTGGGGGTGAGGTGGAATCTAAACCTTCACCAATTCGGAGTGGAACCTAGAACCATCACCTGATTCTGCTTCCAATGTTGACCACTTCAATTCCCGATTCCCTATGAAACATGGTCAGGTCTAATTTCCATTGGCAACTCTATAACTTTTATGCTTTAGAGATGCACATAAATATCTCACGGGAAGGCGCAGATTCCAAGCTCCACTCTATAGAACCACCTAATTTTAATTTGTTTGTAGATCCAAAGAAACACAATTATTAGATTTCAATTTTGATGCGGACAATTATTGTTTAATAAGGAAGTTCTATCTTACTAGCCTTGTGTACTGTCACTTTAAAGGTTGTAGAGATTATCACTACTCCTTTTTGTATACCTTACAGTTCATGCTCAGTGGAGCATGAGCCAATTTGATTTTTAGAGGGAAACTCTTTTTTAACTTATCGTTGCCATCGAGTGTGATGTTTTTTCACATCTTGCGTGAAGGTCTTGGCAGTGTTGGCACCATGAATCTGGAAATTGTTTTCATTGAAAGAGATGCTCAAGGGTTCTAAATTTCCAGGTCATCTGTAAAGATTTCAAGAATATGAGTATTAAACTACAAGAATAATGCTTCCTAGTCACGTTCAACCTGTAACTTGCGCTTTTCCAAGGCTAAATTTTTTGTAGGCTCACGTCTCATCATCTTTTTACAAAGGCTTAAAGACTATCATGTACTGAAACTATGCCAGAAACTATGATTGCATATCCTGCTGTCCTCCTTTACTGCTGTTGTAGCTGAAAATGAACAAGTTGAAAGGCTGTTTGAGAAAGTGGTCTGGTTTAGGATGATCAGAGAGTTTTTGATAGTGCGGGTTTGGATATTAAGGTTTTGGAAAACCATTACTTTATGGTTATGGAGTTGAAGAAATAGGAACTGAAATCAATATCTGCGACATGGTTTTATTTGTTTGTTCATACTGTAGTGTTTGGTTTGTAGTACAAGACGGAAGAGACGAGACACAAGACAAAGGGTGTGTTTGGTTTGCAGTGCAACTGAAATTTTGAAAATGCACGATGGCAAAGTTAAGGAAAAAAAATGATGAAATTTTCTGTCTCCATCTCCATCACAGTCTCCCCTAAAAAAAAGAAGCATATAAATTTGACTCATTTTTATTCTGAAGATGGAGACAATTTATGATTTTGTCTCCGTCTCTGCAAACCATATACGATGTTTTGTCTTGCGCACATCCGTTTCATCCGGTATACCATTTCGAACGCTACCTACTTGTATGAATTCAAAAAGATCTACTTTTATGGTATGTTCTTCTGTCCTGATGATTTTGAAGTCATTTCCAATTGAACAAAGCTAAAGCTTTCCAATTGAACAAAGCTAAAGCAATCCTCCATGATACAAGTCATTGATTTTTTTTTTTTGGTCTCTGTTCTTGCAAAATTTCATGAGGATGTTTTCTCCCCTTTGTGGGTCCATGTTGCTATAGTGGCTGCTAGGTTGTGGTAGGAGCAACATTTGCATGTTGTTTTCCTCATTCACTTTCTTTAAAATAATAATTCGTCCTACTTAAGTAATAATAATAATTCTACGAACCCATACATGTTTTGGAGGAACCTTGTTCATACGTCCAGTGAGAATTGCATTGAATGAGTATAATTTTTACCCTTTTTCTCCTCAGCTGATGGACTGAACAGTATCTTCTACCCTTGTATCTCTTGCTATGCTACTCCAGCTCGTTTCATGCCTACCAGGCATGATGCTGTTTTATGGGCATGAACAACGATTACCATGTTTATTTTTATATGAGGAGATGAGTACAATCAAAGATTTGTTAGATTTGCATGTTTTAAGTTTCTAATTTTTAATGTGCAGGTTGACAACTTTGATAATCTTGATTTGGAACAAAGAATATTAGAGGCAAAATTATCTCTTCCAAGTATAGTGAAACCTCAAGTTGCTTGTGGTGTAGCTGATGCTCACAATATGGTAACTTTTCTTAAGTTCTCGATTTTAAAATTTGAATCTAAATATATTAAAATGAAGAGGCAAAAAAGGATATGGGATCTCGACATAATAGCATCAAATTTCAATGGATTTTTTTTTCATTTTCTTTTTATTTGAGGGGTTGTGTGCTGAAACGTGTTAAATGATGGATGATTTTGAAATTTTAACATCATTTTTTTTAAAATCTTATTTACCCTTTCAGTTTAGCATCTCGAAAAGTAGGGGTCCTTTTTTTGGGGATTTGTCCCACCATTTTTTTGTGTGGTAAAAGACAAACCTTGCCTTCACAGAGATACTACTTCCCACATGCCTGTTCTGATGCTTTTAGTTTTCCAATTGCCTGTGGGAGCATGTATTATCTCCAAACTTGGTTTGTCAATGTTTGGCAAGACAATTGCTTTGCTTGCCCCCAGAACAAGGCTGTGTAAATGGTCTTCAATGGTTTCTGGAGATTTTTCATTGTGATGAATATTTGGAGTTAGTCTTCATGGACAATCTATATGTTGTTCTTCCCTCCTCAGCTTGATTTTTGTTTCTTCATGTTCTTTTGATAAAGTTTATTCTTGCATCGTAGGCAATTGTTTTCAGGGTCGAAGATTTTAAGGACCTACAAGTTCCTCTTCCAGCTATTGTACAGGTAAGAAGCATGTGTGATATCACTTTACCTTGGAAGTAACATTGACAGAGCACATGCTTTTAGATATTCCATTGTTGAGGATAGAATTCCTTCTTGCTATGTTTGTTTCTTGACTAAATTAATTTTTTTAAAAGTGCTTATAGCAGTTGTTTTAGGTGATAGATATATTGATTTATTATATTTTTAGAAAATCTTGTACAACAGAGGACGCAATTTCTGAATTAGTTCTTGTTGAGAACTATATATTCTAGTCTGAAGCACAAGCCACTCTGGTATGGAAGTTTGATTTTTATCCGACACATATTGGACTCTGATACTCATCAAAAACTAAAGTTTTTATGTAACAAAGGCAGTAGAAGTAGTTGAGTCATAGATGATGTTTTATCATCTACAATTTTGGATGTTTTCACCCTTCTCAATGCTTGTTTGACCTAGCTTGAAGGTAAATCATTTTAAATACGAAAGAAATAAGAAAAAACAAAATGTTACATTTATCGACATGTATGGGTGCATTCATTGTATAATATATTTTACCATTTTGTGACATATTTTATTTGAATTTTGGCTTCCCTGGACCATCCTGGCATTAGTAGCCATGCTTCAGGGATTGAAACGTCTCAAATAATTTGGGAAGTGCTAATACCTCTAAATACTATTAGAGACAGGTCCTTGGTTTTGTCATTTGGAGTCACCATGTCTGCTATGACAAACAATAGAACGCATGTTTGCATTAGCCATCATATTGTTACTATGCCGTTGAAAGTTTAAAATCATCTGATCTATGGTTAATAACAGTTGGGGGAGATCGCTTTTCCTTTTTTCCTGCTCTTTTGCATGTTCTCTTGCTTGATGATTTGAGCAATTGACCACTTCTCCAAATGTTATATTGATGAATGTTTGCAGGAGTACGTGGATCATTCTTCGACAATTTTCAAATTTTATGTCTTAGGTGAAAAAGTCTTCTATGCAGTGAAGAAGTCCATACCAAATGCAGATGTATTAATCAAACTATATGAAGACAAGGGGCATCGACCTATTCTCTTTGACAGGTTTCGTGTTGTTAATTCTGGGATATACTACAACTTTTTTCTGGTTCATGTTGAAGTCATTACTCTTTCTATACCCCTTGACTCTGTACACAGTTTGAAGTCTCTACCAACTGCAAGAGAAAGCCAGCAACCAGGAATAGGGGTTCAATCTAAGTTGAATGATGAGTCCATTGATCTGGAAGTGGTCACCTGTGCAGCTACCATGCTGAGGAAGTTACTTGATCTTACCATCTTTGGCTTCGATGTTGTCGTAAGTAGCTGTCTACATTATTCCATTATCCGGCATAACTACTTAGTAAACAACTTATTTTGATGCTAAAGAAATTCATAGTCAGCTAGTCATATACAATGTGATTATACAAATTGTAGTTGCCTTAAGCAGCCATGATATCTGCCAAATATATTTATTCTTGGAGATCCTCATCCCAAATTGTAGTTAGGTTACCCATTGTTTTGCTTGGTGGTACATGTAATACCTGGAGGCATTCCACGGACTGTGGTAACATTGTTTATCCCAAAAGACTTTAGTATTGGATCTGTTTAGCTTTTTGGCAGCAAGGGATGCTCACAGAAGTTCCAATTTTCTTATGCTTTTCTGTGGTTCTTGCTGGTGTGAAATCAGTCAACATTCTTCTGGGATGTCATATCCATGCCAAACATGTCGTCTAAAAATACGGTGATTATTAAGTAGCCTGTGAGTTTTGAATGCCCATTCTGAGAGTGAGAAGATACTTGGTGAAGTACCAGTACATTAGCATGATTTAGTTGGGGAAATTATGGTGCCATGAAGGGATGCCTGTCTAGTCTGGAGCCTGTGAGACGATCTTTGCTTTAAAGAGTATTTTAGACATCTAGTATCTTTTGGTTAGGTTTCTCATTTGCCACCAGTGCAAATGTCAATGCTGGTCCATGGTAAGGAATCTTCGCTTTTTTGCTGTTGTGGCACCTCTCATGCTAAATGCTATATAAGATCGCAATTTTGAAGTGCATGTATTTGGCTGGTACAATATGGACTTCTGTGCTAGGATAATTTGATGTTGTAATGTCTTTAGTATTTATTGTTTGAAATTTCAGATCCAGGAAGGCAGCGGTGATTATGTGATCGTGGATGTGAACTACCTTCCGTCTTTCAAGGAAGTACCGGACAACGTGGCCATACCTGCCTTTTGGGATGCTATCTACAGTTTGTATGATTCCAGGAGGAATCAAGCAGCGAGTGCATAACAATAAGATTGCCTAAAATATCACAATTGATGGTAGGAAGATGTATCATTTTCGACCAACAGTTGTGTTTACCTTCTGTTTGTCACACTTGCTTAGAGATTAATGAGTCTATGCCTGTTGAAGCATTTTCTTTATATGCTGGGGGGCCATTTTTGCAGTACCATATATGACTTGATAGGACTTTGGATGGATTGCAGCACTCACATTTCAAGGTAAGCTCGGCTGATTCCTTTTCATAAACTCTTGCTAAGCAGAGTGTGTGGATGGAAAATATTTACTCTTCGGCTTTATGTAACAAACCGACCTCTCACACTCACACTTGCCTATTCACATTTCTCCAAAATTAGAAATCTAATTATCATAATAATTCTGAATAATGCACTTTATAATAATGGTCGATCTAAAAAATTAAGATTAAGATTCAGGTTATTATTGTTATAATTATCATAATAATGCGCTTTACAATATATATGGTGTGTAATGGTCGTTGTATTGCAAACACAAGCGATCATGCTGAGGAATTGTGAGACCGGTTGATGGCTGCTTTATGTTATTATTGGCTGATATCGTTTTGATTGGTTAATGACTTGTCCACACTCCACAATAAAATCGTTCTCATTCACTATCAATTTTGGTCAACTGCCCTGTCATTTTCACTATTCAACAATCAAATTATTCCAAACACAAGAAAAGCTCTTTTCCAAAAAGAGAGGGAGGGAGGACGTCGCATTCATTCTCCCCCTCACGGTGACCAGAGAACGTCCAACCGCCGTGGTTTAGAAATCTGACATGACATTCTCATTCGAAATGGCTTGAAGAGATTAACATGTTTCTCAAAATCAATCGAGGATATCTCAATTCACGATAACCAGAAATCTGGGTTGCCGGTGAGGATTCATGTCACAGCTGCTGTGGTTATCAAAATCCAACCATTGAAGTTAGAAAATTCGAGGACGAAACCAAATTTGAATGAAGAGAAGAAGAAAATAACGAATTTCAATTGAAATTCTAAGAGATTAAAACTCTCAGTCGACTTTGGCAACATGACCTTATTGTGGTGACGTTTTTGTGGTGTTGGCAAAATCAGAAAAACAGACGTTGTGATGTTGATGATCGAAATTACATAGAAAAGGCAAACAGATCTGGATTGAATGAAGAATTAGAGAGAGAGAGAGAGAGAGAGTTCATCGGCAATTGAGGGAAAAGAGAGGGACGGTGTCTTCTGGGTAAGGCTTTTTATACAGGGGATCAACGGTTTGGGTGTTAGATTTTTTTTTTTTTTTTTTTCTCGAGATTTGAATCTGAAATTATCATATTGGGAAGAAGTTTGTACCACTAAACTATCTCCTTGGAGATATTTGGGTGTTATATATAGTTTGTAATATATTGTGGGCATCTGTACCCAAAAAATATATATATTGTGGGCATTTGTCTTACATTAAAAAGTTAAAATAATCAATCAAATTTGAAACCATTTAAATTTAATTAAAATGATGTGATGAAGGGAAAATGTGATTTTCATCGAATGACTCTTAAAATAAATAAATAAATCAATCAATCAATAATTATTTAAGGATTAAAGATGGGGCACTTGGATATTAAAAAATAAGCGTTTGTTCAGTTATTCGTTATTTTATTCGAAATGCACAATTTTGAAAAATTAAATAAATTGATATCTTTTTTAATAAAATGTCATTTTTTAATAATGAAGTGATGTATCTCGAATAAATAATAATTTTTTTAAAATCAAAGGAATATATTCATTATACTCTTTAAATGAAAGATTATCTCATAATTGTAATTTTTCATTTTCTATAAATACTCTCTCTCACCGTTGGAAAAATTCACTTCAAAATTTTCCATGATCGGCAATCAAACAACTTTTCATTTTTTGAAAATCTCAATTTTGTTCTTAAGAGAAATTTGAGATTTTGTTATTTCAAATTTTTATTTCGACTTGCATATCCTGAATGAATTTGCCATTAACCTAACCATCAATATAGTGGATGTGTAATTTCTTTAAAGACAGTGATTATTTCACGTGGAAGTCCAGTCAAATTTGGCATTTCAAGATCCATCAATTTCCTAAAAATTTTAAGGAAATTATTCTACAATGAAGGCTATTGGTTTCAATTCTATTTTCAACAAAATGATCAGCTCGAATATGTTCAAACTAGACTACTTTGATGAAACAAATTTCACTCGCTGGAAGAATAAATTACTCTTCGTTTTTACTATGTTGAATATTGTTTATCTACTGAATCCGAACTTACCACTCATTCTAGAGCTAAGTGAAAATGATATTGACGAAATCAGAATCTTTTGCCAGAAACATTAAGATGATAAAATTCATTGTTCTGATCGATTATACGATTTATTTCATCCACTTAAAATCTCACAAGAAATATAGAAAGTATTGGAGAACAAGTATACTTCTATAAAGTAAGGTACAAACAGATTTTTTAGTATGAAATTTTTTGAATTTCAAATGGTGGATAATAAATCTGTCATACATCAAGTGAATGAATTACTAGTCTTAGTGTCTAGACCCAATGATTTAAAAATAGAATTGTCTGAACAATTACAAATGGTTACAGTAATTTCAAAATTACCAATCACTTGAACAATTATCGAAAGAAACTGTTACACACTTTTGAAAATTTTACTATAGACCAATTCCTAGATCATATTCAAATTAAAGAGAAAACTTGAAATCGTGAAAATAAATACATTTTGAAATTTGAAAATAAAATAAATCAAGTTAAGTTCAGCGTAAGAATGAAGAAAAGAAAAGAACAAATGACAACATTTTTAAAGATGGAGTTATCAATAGTAAGAACAATAATAATAATAATAAAAAGAAAACGAGTCAAATTTTTTTCTGTGGAAAGAAAGGTCATTTTAAAAAAGAACGCAAATTCTTCAAAAAACTAAAATTGGAGGAAAACATTAGGAACAAGAAGGCAAATGTGGTTGAATATCAGTTCAACACTGTAGAAATTATTGTCATCACTACAGGACTCAATATCAGCATGGTTACATAATGTAATATGGTAATAACAAAAAAATTTTCTGACCGGTGGTATAATTACGGTGTTGTTGTACATGTTTGTAATAATAAAAATCTTTTCAAAGTTTATACAGTGATAACCAATGATGAAAAGGTTCTTATGAATAATCATGACACAGTCAAACTTATGGGAAAGGGAACTGTCGAATTGCAGTTTACTTCAGGGAAAAAGTTGATTTTGACAAATGTCTTCTATGTTTCGGATATGAGAAACAATCTGATTTTTTAAAGTATGATTTATAAGAAAAGTCTAAAAGTTGTCATAGAAGTAGAAAAACTTATTGTATCTAAAAATTGTGTATTTATAGGACAGAGATATTCATATGATGACATGTTCGAATTAAGTATTAATAAAAATGAATTTTTTTCTTATATTGTTGAATTTTTTTTTTTTTTTTTGATTTATGGTATACATGTTTATCCCATGTTAATTTTAATTCAATTAAATTTATGTCTAAATATAGTTTTATTTTATATGCCAATAAAGAATCAGGAAAATGTGAAGTATGCATACAAGCTAAGATAACTAAGAAGCCATTTCCAAAAAATGAAATGATTTCAAAGTTACTTGAATTTGTGTATTTTAATATTTGTGAATTAAATGATCATTTAACTAGAAGTCGAAAAGATATTTTATAACTTTCATAAATGACTATTCCAGATTCACTCATATTTATTTGATAAAAACAAAGAATCAAGCATTTTACATATTTAAATATTATAAAGATTTGGTGGGAAATCAATTGAAAAAAAAACATTAAAATACTATGAAATAATTGAGATAACGAATATTTTCTAACTGAATTTTTTAATTTTTGTGAAAAAGAATGATTTGATTCATCAAATAAGTGTACCATATACTCCACAACAAAATGGTTTGACAAAAAAAATAGAATATTAGTTGATATGGTTAATTCCATATTAATGCATGCCATGCTAACAAATTTATAAGAAGAAACTTTATTAACGACTTGTCACGTATATAACCAAATACCTTCCAAAGAAAACGAAGAGTTTTTCATACGAGATTTTGAAAAGAAGGAAACCAAATTTAGTTTATTTAAAGGTATGTGGTTGCATTGTCTATTATTGAGTTTCGGGTCAAAAAAAAAAATTGGATCCTAGAGTTCTTAAAAGTATTTTTGTGAGATATGCTGAAAATTCAAAATTATATAAATTTTTGGATTTAGACTCTAATATAATTATAGTTAAGAAATGTTAAGTTTTTAGAAACTATATTTTTGGGTGATCGAACTATGAATCAACAATCAAAGAAAGGAATTACTTCTCCCACTTTAGCACATAATACTACTGTGAACCCTAATTCTTCCCATTAACAAAAGATAAGTGACTTGTCTACAAATTCTAGAAAAAGTAAAAGGGTACAAAAAGAAAAAAACTTTGATTCTGATTTTATTTCTTCACAAGCACTAAAATTCTTGGTTGAAGGAAATAGAACTGAGATACTTAATAAAATACTTATCGTATTGTATTTGGAGAATGATCTCAAAACATATAATGAAACATTAATTTCAAGAGATTTTGCTTTTTGGAAAGAAATAATAAATGATAAAATAGATTCTCTTTTAACAAATCCTATATCGGTGTTGATAGAGCTACCTCTTAGTTCAAAACCAATTGGATGTATGGTTGTTAGTAGATTTACCTCTTGGTTCAAAACCAATTGGATGTAAGTGGATATTTAGAAAAAAGTATAATATCGATAATACTATGCAAACCTTTAAAGCAAAACTAGTTGTTAAAGGTTTCAAAAAAAAGAAAAAGATAGATTATTTTGATATTATGCTCCTGTTGTTAGGATTATTTCTATAAGAGTGTTGTTTACTTTAACATTAATCTATGATTTACCTGTCTATTAACTAAATGTTAAAACAGTATTCTTAAATAGTGATCTTGATGAAGAGATATATATAAAGCAGCCAAAAGGATTTGTCTTTCATGGTAATGAAAAAAAAATTGTAAATTAGTAAAATCCTTGTATGCAAACAGCCTCCAAAACAATAGCATGAAAATTTTGATAGTGTTATGTAATCAAATGTATTTAAATATAATAGAGCAGATGAATGCATTTATTCTAAATTCACTAAAGAATTTGGAGTGATTATATATCTTTATGTATATAACTTGCTAATCATTGGGACAACATACAAGTTATAAATGATACTAAAATGTATTTGACTTATCAATTCAAAATGAAAAAATTGAAAGAAATCAATACTATTTTAGGAATCAAAATTAAGAAACATAGTGAGTGTTATGTTTTGTATCAATCACATTATGTAGACAAAATATTTTCAAAATTTAACTACTTAGGAATTAAAAAAGTTGATATTCCATTTGATATTTTTAACAAACTAATAGAAAATTCAGAAAACTCTGTTAGTCAATTAGATTATGCTAGTATAATTGATAGTTTGATGTATGCTATGCTATGCATTGTACTAGACTTGACATTACTTTTGCAGTATGTAAATTTTCAGAGTTTTACACATAGTCCCAATGCAGATCATTGGAGAGCCATTTGAAGGGTTCTTGGCTGTTTTAAAAAACCAAAATTTTTGGATTATTTTATAAAAAATTTCCTTTGGTACTATAAGATTACACTGATGTTAGTTGGATAACTCGTATTAACGACAATAAATCAACGTCTGGTTGAATATTTAAATTAGGTGGATGAGCAATTTCTTAGGCCTCCAAGAAACAGACATGTATTACTAATTCAACCATGGAGTCAGAATTTATTGTATTAGCAGTAGCAGGTAAACCGATAGAATGATTAAGAAACTTGTTGTTAGAGATAGAATTATAGCTACAACCAGTGTCTGCAGTCTCTCTATATTGGAGCAGCGAAGCATCTATGTCTAGAGCATTCAACAAAATTTAAAACGGCAAATCTAGATATATTGTTTTAAAACATAAATATATTAGATAATTGATTTCTAATGGTATCATCATAGTTTTCTACGTGAAATCTAATAGCAATCTTACTGACCCATTAACCAAAAGATTTTCAAGAGATAGAACCAAAAGTACTATAAGTGAAATGGGTATAAGGTAATTCTAATTTATCACTAGTAACAGAAATCTTATCTTTTTTATTATTTAGCAATTCTAAAAATTTAAAAGGTAACAATATTTACTCTAATGATAAGCAGCAAATATTGAAACTTTTAATATTTAAGAAAATGTAGGTGAATAATAATTATTCTTAATGGAGTTTTGTTTGGTTCATGAATAAGGAAAATCCAAATTTGAAATTTTCAAACTTCACATATATAAACATAAGAAATAGTGTCGTTTCTAATAAAATTTGGGAATAAATTTGATAAGTGTTTATTAATTCAGGAAATAGCATATGGTTATATTATGGTATTAAAACTGACGATAAACGTATTATAGATTTGTAAAAAATTATTATTATTATATTTCTGATCTTGTTATCAGAAATTGAGATTTTATAATTATTTATTATAAATTGTGATAAGATTTTGAAAATATTAATATTATCTTTGAATTTAAATCGAGAGACACCTATCACGGAGATAATTCTAAAAGAAATTATATTGTTAATAGATATTACAAATTAAGTAAGAGATTGTTAGATATAATTTGTATTATGTTGCAGACATTTGTCCGACATTGAAAAGTTGAAATAATCCATCAAATTTGAAACTATTTAAATTTGATTGAAATGATGTGTTGGAAGGGAAATGTGATTTTCATCAAATGACGCTTAAAAATAAATAAATACTTAATTAATTATTTAAGAGTCAAATATATGGCACTTGGACACTTGGGACATTTGGGCATTAGAAAGTAAGTGTTTATTCGGTTATTCATTATTTTATTCGAAAGATACAATTTTGAAAAACTAAATAAATTGATATATTTTGATTAAAATGTTATTTTCTAATAATGAAATGATGTCTCTTGAGAAAATTGATAGTTTTTTTTTTTTTAAATCAAAAGAACATATTCGTTATACCGTTTAAATGTGAAGAGATATATCGTAATTGTAATTTTTTATTTTTTATAAATACTCCCTCTTACTATTAGAAAAATTCATTTCAGAATTTTTTATCATTGGTAATTAAACAATTTTTCATTTTTTAAAAATCTTTATTTTGTTTTTGAGAGAAATTTGAGATTTTACTGTCTTAAATTTCTATTTCGACTTATATATCCTAAAAGAATTTGCTATCAACCCAGCCACCAACATAGTGGGAGCATAATTTGTTTAAGGATGGTGATTATTTCACGTACAAATTCATTTAAATTTTGCATTTCGAAATTCATCAATTTCCCAACGTGGAGTTTAATACTGAACAATTAAAATTGTAACTTCTTTATTATGTAACAATGGCAATACCCGATCCAACCTGATAGATACTCAATTAATCTTTTTCTATTGAAAAATGTATTATGAGCTTTTTTTTTTATTTGGGTCAGTTTGGATATATATTAATTCTAAAAAATCCAATTTGATCCTAACCTAACGCTAAAATATAAATTTTTAATAAAATAAAATTAAAATTGAATAAATTTTTTTCCTATAAAATTATCTGAAACCATTTTGTCACTAATGTTGATCAACTCATACATGCACCACGCACACAACCTCCCTCCTCCCCATCATCTAACTTTTTGCTTTGTCCCTCCCTTCGATTTCAGTTTAGTCAAACTCTTCTCTTTATTGATTTTGGTCACATTTTGAAACTTTGGAGACACAAAATTGACTTTAGAGAGAGTGTGTGTATATGTGAAAGAGAGAGAATAAGTGATTTCGGTTATTGAAATTATCTATGATATGAAGTCAAGGATACTGGGTGGTATTTGTAAATTTTTCATTAGCAATGTCTATAATGAGATAGATTTTGAGTTTTTTAGACCGATAACAAACACAATCGAGTTCTGATCAAAAGTAAGTGAGGTTAATAATGCTGTGTTTTTGTAGTCAAGCACTTAGTCTTGATTTGGGTTGTTCCTATAGTTGCTAATTTAATTGGGTGGAAGTGAGGTGTCTATGATGAAGAATAGAAGAAGAGCAAGTGAATTTAGGCAATGAGAAATGACATAAGAGAATGTTGTTGGGTCATTAAAAATTCATATCTTCGCTTTAGTTCTTTTTATAAAAAAAACTCATAGGATCGAATATGATTTTTTTTTTATTGACTCTAGTAAGATCATGATTAGATATGGATCGTAAGATTAGGTTTTGAAGTAGATATGGTAATCAAAAACCGCACTATATCCATCCATTGCCATCCCTATTTTCACGGGAGGTGTTTGCAAAATAGAAAAATATTTGAGGACCGGTTTGTAATCGATCTAAAGTTTGGGGGTCAAAATTTTATTATCTAAAAATAAAAATTCGGGTCGGATTATGCTCCGGTACCGCGTGAATTCAGTGGGGAGGGGGCGCATGATGCGTGGGACCCACGCAGCTATACAAACGGAACCGGAAAGCAGGATGAAACCGAGAATACCTCTCCACTGTCTTCTTCGCCCGGACGGGGGCCTCTGTCTGTGTCTCCCTCCTCGTAACACTGCCCCACTCATATTCCCCCAAAATAAGAAACCCTAAAAGATTTTGTAGAAAAAAAAAAAAAATTCTATCAGTATAAATCTTCTCTAAAACCCTCCCCTCCCCTAATTATATCAAAGGATTTAGAAATATGGCTCAAGATTCATCATCATCACTCGCCGAAACCCTAGAATCTTCTCTCTGCATCAACTCTGCCGACGACCAATCTCATCCATCTTCTTCTTCTGCTGCTTCAGATCCATCGCTCTCTCGGAATGTGTCATTCAGTCGTCTTAACGCTCGCGCTCCTGAATTTGTTCCGACTCGACCACAAACCACCGGCGCGATCGCCGTTCGTTCTGATCTGCAACAGCACCCTCGGCTCGTGATCCCGCCGCCTCAGGCTCTGGTTCATGTCTATCCTTCTCCGAATTCGCCGTTTCACCCGCACGTTCCGGTTCAGAATCATCATGTCGTTCCGGTTCAGTATCACCATCCCCATCATCATCCCCATCATGATCATCATCATCCTCATTATGGCGGGGGTAGAGGCGAGCAAGACGGGGTTTCACAACAACAACAAGGAACTGATCATGATCGCCATGATCGTGGGACATCTGCTTCCAAAAATGCTCTCTCCGAGGAAGCCACTCATAAACTTTTGAATCAGGTAAACTGTGTTTGTCATATTCATATACCTTGTTGGATTCTTGTAGTTAGGTTTGGGGAAGTGCGTTGAATTGCCTTGAGTTTGGATTCGGGCTTATCATCTCTTTGAAGAATTGATTGAAAATGCCAACTCTATTACATGGTTTAATGAGAGAACATTCGGGCCTTTTCAATTCACAATCTGTTTTGCGTGGTGAAATTCCTGTGGAGTTGGAGAGCCAATTTAACCTTGTGTCTTGTGCGTGATGTATTTTACTAGTCAAGAAAAAGCATTTATTATTTTAGAAGGCATGCTTTGGAAGTCAATGATTGCGTACTTTTGATGGTTTCCAGCAAAAACAGCACCTCTATGAAATATGAACCAAGACTGGGGGATGTGCGAACGAAATGTCTCTTATTAGACATATACCTATATTGATATATCCTTTTCTTTAGTAGTTTTCTGATACTTATTTGTTATATGAGGTTCTTTGTTTTGGCTGTGATGAAATTTAGATCTCTCGTAAGAATTTTTTCCCTCCCTCTCAATGGGTGCTAGTTGAAATGTAAGCTCTCTTGCTTATGGATAGTCTTTGATTGCTTATGTATTATTTAATGTTCATTGATTCATCCGAGGTGGAATCAATGGTTCTTTCATTCAAAAACAATGCTCCAGGTGATCAAAACTTGAACTCTTGCATGGGCATGCAATTTAAGAAAACTATGGGTAGTCCATATTGGTATTATATGTAGTCCCATGTTCTATAATTAAATCTCTCTCTCCCCCCCCCCATTAAATGCCTAATTATATAAATAGCTTCTGAGTTGACCTTTCTCATATAAAACTAAATAGATACATTGAACCTTTTTTTTCTTAGCCTAGATTCTGGTATTCTCATATAAAATCAAATAGATTCATTGAAACTTTTTTTTTTTTTTTTTAAAGATCCTGTTATTCTGTTTCATAGTGTATAAGACTTATTAGTTTAATGCCTCTATATAATTTGAATAATTTGGATATCACCTTTGTTCTTATATGTTGGTCTGAAAGTGCTTTTCCTTGTCAGATCACGCATCTTTCTAGTGGTAATTATCTTATTGTATAGTTTAGTCTACGATATGATCCCTCCTTCACCCAAGATTTCCAAAGTTTTAGTGTTAATCTAATAGTGTTAATTAGGACTTGTCCATTGATGGGCCACCTTTCGCAATCACAGGACTCCTCTGTTTTGGTAGATGAGCTCAGGCTCATGGAGAGGTCCTTGGTATTTGAATCCAGTAACAATAATGACAGATCTTCTAGTTCTGACTCGATAGGCCAAATTTCTGGTAACATTCCCAAGAGCTTCTGTCGTTCTGTGATCAAATGAATAAGATCTTCTAGTTCTGGATTCTTAGGCATTGAAAGTTGGGTTTATGCAAAAGATTTGTGTTACAACTGAGACTGTGCATGAAACCTTCCTCTCATCTGTTTCAAGACTAGCTAGGTGAATGCAGTCATGGATTTCAAATTGGTAGCATTAACGTCATAGCTGGTTGTTGACAAATGATACAGAAGCAGTAATGTCTGCTATCTCACTTCTGGGAAGATTGAATGTTGATTTGTATGATATCAGATTTTAAATCCTCGGTAGTCGGTATATTAGTTGGATGAATGGATTTTCTTTGCTCATCTTGCCTACTTTCTTTCTGCTTATAACAGCTGTTCCAATTTTAAGCTCAACTTATGTCCACACTTTCTTGGTAATTTTTTGAGGCCTTTATCTACTCTGTGTTTAGTTTTCATTCTTCTAATTTATGGTGTTATTAACAACTTGCAGGTGGAGTACTATTTTAGTGATATAAACCTGGCTACTACTGATCATCTGATGAGGTTCATCAACAAAGATCCTGAAGGATATGGTATGTTTGCGAACCTGATTTCAATTGGATGATTTGTTTATTTTGTTTGCTTCGAGGGGTGAAAAATCTTTAGTTATGCATCTTGTTGTGAAGTATTGAAATATTACCCTGGACGTGCCTGGATCTTCCAATGAAACAAATTTTCAGTTTTTATACACTATAAAAGGCGAGTGTTCCTATTCTCTAGAATTTTCCTTTTTCCAACTGTGATGCAGCTCAGCAAGAGTTGGAAGTCATTGCTCGAAAATGCAAACATATATGATATATCATATGTTGCAAGTGAATCATGATATCTTGCACTCCTTTGCTAATGCTTGGGATAGAGGTTGTGCAACAAAATGTGCTAAAATGTATACGAAACAGATTGCTCCATTTATTTGTATTATAACTTAATACAGGTCAAGAACATTGTCATTGATTATGTTATTGACCTAACATTTGCAGCTTCTATGGGTTATATCAAACAGCAACTCGGTCATTTTATTGCCATTGGGAAACACGATGTCTTAGGTTTTTTTTTTTTTACTCTGGTATGAGGAGAAAAGAATTTGCTATGAGGGTAGACAATAGTGGTAGGGGTTACAGCCAAAATCATAGATCCGAAGAAAAATTCTTCTAGAAAGAGTTGTATTGTAGACTAATTGATTTTCTGTTTGACAGTCACATCAATGGTCAATTGTGCAATGTTAAGCCTTTCTTTGTGATATTATTCAGTTCCAATATCTGTTGTTGCATCCTTCAAGAAGATCAAAGCTCTCATTAGCAGTAATTCCCAACTTGCTTCTGTTTTGCGGCGTTCCACGAAGTTGGTGAGTTTCCCTTATTGCTCTTCACTTTTGTACTCTAAATACCATTTTTTCCTTAATACCGTTTACTTATCTTCTCTTCTCTTGTAATTAAATTTCTTTTGGCACTACAATATGTAGGCCGTCAGTGAAGATGGAAAGAAAGTTAAACGGCAACATCCTTTAACCGAGTCAGATATGGAGGAGTTACAAGTACGTTCTTATCATAGATTGATTTACTTGCGCTTTTTATTTCTTTCCCTATTTCACTTTTCCCTGTGCCATGTGCTTTTGGCATCTTGTATTAAAATTAAATAATGGGACACATTTTTTTTTTCATCATTGACTCTTTCAATATGATTTCCTGTTTTTGCCCCCCTTCTGCAGTCTCGCATAGTTGTTGCTGAGAATTTACCTGAGGACCATTGCCATCAAAACCTCTTGAAGGTTTTCTCCAGTGTTGGGAGGTAACGAGCCCATCCCATTAGTAAAATAGTGTGCATTATGTAATGATACTAGCAACTATGTTTCTAACATGACACCTATGCAATAGTGTTTGTCTCTGTCACTGCGAATGTCATTCCATTTGTAAAATAATTAACAGTATGCATAATATGTGACATGATAGTAATTGGCTTGTTTTTAACATGATTGTCCATGCAATAATGTTTTTGTCTATGTCAGTGTGAAGACAATTCGTACTTGCCAACCTCAAAACTCCAACAGTGGGCCTTCAGCTTCTAGATCAGCAAAAGCAGATGGTTTGCTTTACTGCAACAAGGTAAAAAAGTCCATCATTGAGTGTCATAATATTTTGCCTACTTATGTTCATTGTTTTGCAATCAAACTTTTATCATTTGCATTCTGTAAGTATGGTTTTTGTTTTCAAGGCAAAATGCACGAACCTTGGACATTATCCGATGGGGGCCACATCAGATAGTTGTAGTAGGAAATTTAGCAATCTAAGAGAACTTTGGCTACTGGTTCATTCCTATTGTGGCTTGAAGTTCGAAAGAATGTGCAGCACTTAAGATAGGGGGCAAAAATACACATTTCTGAAGGTATAAATGAAAACTATAGGATTCCCATGTATAATTTTTACGCCCCCTCCCAAACCAAAAAAAAAAAAAAATGGTCCCTGCTTTTGGCCATACTGAGGATGTCTATGCAATTTAAATTATATATAAACTTTACTGTACAACGTCAAACATTACTACACCTACAAATCAATTTGCATACAAACTATACAAATCTGTTATGGGATATTATTTTCTTTTTACTTTGGCAAAAAAAAAAAAAAGAAAATCTTAAATTTGCCTTTTCTATTTTACATTTATACTCTTTAATTTCTCCTAATAAAAGAGGATGAAGTAGACTTTTTCAAATTTGTAAATTTTCTGTAGATTTTGTCCTTAATGGGTTTGTGGAGTTTGTCTGTAAATCTTGTTTGTAGTAGATATGCCAATTCTCTTTGCATTTAATATATGCTCTTCTAAATTGATAATATACTTTATTTATAGATATCATATCACATATATTTATGTGTATATTCTATCACCTGATACCCACGATGGACTGTCGAAGATGGTTGAATTCAAGGGCCTTACATTTTTCTTTTTTACTTTTGTATACAGTTGCACGCCTTTGTGGAATATGAATCTGTTGAGCTTGCAGAGAAAGCAGTAAGTATTGCAAATTATTTATGGTAATTTGATGGCTTTTGTTTCCTTGGATTTTGCTGTTTGTCTGAACTAATGAAACACACTTTCTTTTTACAGGTTGCAGAGCTGAATGATGAGGGTAATTGGAGGAGTGGCCTCCGGGTTCGTTTGTTTCATAGACGCACAGTATGTCACAAGCTTCTATCCCTTTTCAATTCAATTTGAATGCATAATGGCATTATAGTAATTGCATTGAAACAGTATGCTTTCAGGAAGTGCGAATAAAAAAATCAGTTTGAAGTGTTTGGCTTTACTGAACTGTGTAGTTCCTGCAAAGGTCAAGCAAAATGCTTAAATTATGTATATGATTAAAACCTTAGGGCATCTGCAAATAAAAAATCGATCATCATGTAGACTACTGGAAAATGAGTATTTCTGTGACATATTTTTGTCTAGAAACATAGATTTTTTTTTGGGGGGGGGGGGTGATTCAGTTACCCATTGTGGGAGCATGCCATTATTAGGTGTAAAATTCCAACAGCGTTAGCTGAAAATTGATTCAGTGCTAGCTTTCTACATTTTGCATTCTTAATAGCATGCATACTAAATTTTGTGTATCGAAAGAAACCCCTAAATGGAGCAGTTCATCAATGTATATCATTTTTAATTTTGTAGGCTAAGCCTGCTCAAATACGGGGGAGAAAGGTTGGTCACGAAGATGAAGGCAATTGTGAGGAAGAAGGAACTTCTACATCAGAGCAGCAGTTGAATGACAGGCATATGGAAGAATCTTCACAGCTGCCTGATGTTTGTCCACAGGACCATGCGGTAAGGACTTTGTTTGCTGTTTTCGTAGTATTGCAAGCTAGAATATGAAGCATTTATTCTGTTGCCTGTGAGAAAATCTCTCTAAATCTGTTGACAGCTCTCTTCACTCCTAAAACTGAAAATCCTTGAACCTTTTATTAATTGGTGAAATTGAATTTAGAGGAAGTTTCTATGAGAGAAAATAGTGACTTAGGTGACTTCTATTGTAGATAAAACCTTATGAGAGAAAATGAGGTGGTTTGAATTTGTTTTGAGGAACAACTTCAAAGGCATATCTTAGAGGATGCTTATTTCATGAGTATATGGATGGTTTTTGACTAATATACTTTGTTGCTCAAAGTATGAATCTGTTGACAGTGCAAGGCTTATCAGAGGTCAGTTCTAGAATGATAGAGGAGGCTTATTTCAGACCTGTTAAATGGCCCAATTTTTGCGTTTTATGTTCTTAAAAAATTTATCCTCTTCCAAACATACTTCTCCAGGGCTGCAGTGTCATTTTTGATTTGCTGATATACTTGGACAGGGGGAAGAGCATATCAATGACAAGGAGGGTGGGCAAAGGAAAGGGCGCAATCGTGTCCGTGGCAAGGGACGAGGAAAAGGTCAGCATCAGAACCAGCACCATCACAGTGGCCGTGGTAGCCATGTAGGGACACCACCTACAGCCAACTTACAGAGTAATGAGGTGCTGGTAGCGGCTAAGCAACCTCCTGGGCCTCGAATGCCAGATGGCACAAGAGGATTTTCCATGGGAAGGGGGAAGCCAGTTACAGTCAATATCAGTTGAGAGGTGCTGGGTGGACATGTTGCCGGTATATCAGTTTTTGTTTCCTTGAGGGGTCTGTGCTCCAGTGTATCAGTGGGGGTGTTGGGAGTTTGATAGAGCAGGGTTTTCAAAGGGCTGTCATTCCTTCTGTAGTAGTAGTTAAGAGGACCATATTAGGATTTATCGTGTGATGCTGTAATCAAGGAAGGAAGATGCAGAGAACTAAGCATGTTCTGTGATGCTGTAATCAAGGGAGGAAGACGCAGACAACTAAGCATGTTTCCCCCCGCTTTTTTAACTTATATGATATGGAAAACAGAAGCACAAACCGGGAAGATCCTTTGTTTTTTTTCCATGCTGATAATAAGTAAATGGTCGGCTAAATTCACATTTAAGCAAAACTGTTGTACAACCTCTCCCCCCCCCCCCCCCCCAAACAAAAAGACAAAAAAAATTCTCTTTCAGTCGCAATGTTTGTTTTGTTCTTCAGTTTTTTCTCGGACATGAAGCCTTGATTTGTGTCCTACTTATGCATGTGGAGTCATGTAGTTTGAAGGCGCTTGTGTCGTTTATCATGCATGCTTGTCCACTGGTTGGCCTTGTTCTTCGTTAATCTCGTTTTTCTGTTGCTTGTGTCCTTTTATATTCTCTTCTTGCTTGTGTGCCATTACTTGAAATCGAGATTCTAAATGTGCTAAACCTTTTTCCTTTCCCTTTTTTGGAAGTACAAACCGACTTTTCCTCCCTCTTTTTCTGTGTTTTTGGAAGCACAAATGTTGCCCGATTACTTGTCACCTAATCCTTTCAAATGCTTCCTTTCTTTGTAATCCTTTCAAATGCCAACTTTATGAGGGATTGAATTTACGTGTAAATTCTGAGTTCGTATGACAACAGGAACGATGAGTAAGGCTGTAAAAATATTAGGCTAGTTCTGAATTGTTCAAACTGGCTTGCGAGTTGATGAGTTTTATAAATTAGATTGTTTAAACAAGCGATGCTTCAATTTTAAAGTGTCAGGGTTAGAAGGCAATGATTGAGGAACAAAAGGTTAGGAGTTCCTGGCCCTGGTGTTCTGGTGTTGGTGTTGGTGTTGGTGTCGGTGTCGGTGTCGGAAGTGTTGAGAAATCCGATTAAATTTTTTTGAATTGAATGGTCGGATATTTTATTCTTTAATCAGAGATTTTAAATTTGAGTTCTAAGAATAACGAAAAGATTTAGGAGAGTCGATTCTTAAAATGGGTCTCATAATACTTGAATCGAATTAATCAGATAAAACCTGAATATTGATAATAAAAATAAAAATAAAATAAAATTTAAATATCCACGATAAAAAAAGAAAAAAGAAAAAAGACGTTGAGAGAGCCGAACTTAGTGATGGCCTAGGCCTGATTGATTGACCAGGCAAGGAACAACAGCCGGTGAACTTTCACCCTGTATCAACCGGGTGATTTGATTTCCACCTTACTATACGCGTTAAGAGTTGAAGCCAAACTTAAGCATTCAACCTTTGCCATGTGGACGAAATTGGGTCTCTTGGTGAGACGATTAGAGGATGAGAGGCCTGTTAGCTTAGCTGGTTAGAGCATCATCGTGTTAATTGTGTTAATAACGTAAAGGTAAAGGCATAAAAATGGTAGGTGGAGGTGTTTAGGTAGGTAGATCTTTTATTTATTTTTTCCTTCCCTCAAAAAACTTGTCTTTTTAGGAATTAATACTAATATAGATTTACAAAGAAAAAGGAGGATAAAGGCTTAGGAATGGAGTTAGGGATGTAGCCCTCAATCTCAACCTTCTACATTTCCGCCCAAATCTCTCTTTCAAATGCCCCACTTCTCTCATCTCACATAATTCCAAACACACAAAAACACGCAGGCACGCACGCACTCTCTCGCTCTCTCATCTCTCTCTCTCTCTCTCTCTCTCTCTCTCTCTCTCTCTCTCTCATTCTCTTCTCTGTGTGTGTGTGGCCTGCGTGCGTCAGCGTTACACAGAAGAGAAATTGATTAGATAGACAATAGTGCATGGGTTAAATCATACGGTTCAAAATGGGAGACCCTTCAAACCCTAATCACACAAATTTGCAAACACTATCTTCTCCACCACCGGATCAATCTCCTCCGCCGACGATTCTCACTGGCGACGACAAGCAGCAAAGGTGGGGTCTTTTCCCCTTCCTTCGTCCTGGACTCAGAGTGACCACTGAGTTCGACAGCGAGTCCTACATGTTCTTCCACAAGATCTCCTGCAAGTTGTTGGACAGCCTCGTCAAGTTCAAACTCACCTTCCAGAATGATCACAGCGGTCAGATCTCCGACCCTCAGCTCTCCTTCGTCTCCAAGCATCTCTCCGTCCACTTTGACCCCGAAGAGAACAACGCCCTCGTCAAGGGCTCCTTCGACCTCTCCCCTTCTCTTTCCCTCCGTGCCACTCACGATCTCAAGGTTCCCAATTTTTATCTGCAATCCATGTGTTCTTTCCATATTCTACTGCTGCTTGTGCTCAATGTTTGTTTATGTTTCTTTCTAATTTTGTCTCTAAATCTATAGATTTTCCCAAGTTAGAGAGAGAATCTTTGCTTTACACTGTCCTATTGCTCATACGTTTTGCCTCGGCCATCTCTAATCTAATCCAACATTTCTAATTTCTTTCCTTAACTGTTTGTAGCCCTTGGACTGAAACGAACCCAAGTGATAATTGCACTACTCCTGCTTTTTTAGTTCGGCTTGGCCAACTCTGCTTGTCTAATAAAGGTGATCTGAATCCAAGGCTGTCCTATTGGAAGCTGTCAGCCTGTGCTTTGCAGTGCTTATTGTTGAGCCTCGAAATGTAAACCCAAAAGGGATGAAACATTTTCATAAGAAATTAAAGGAAAGGCCTTCCCCCCCCCCCCCCCCAAAAAAAAACCCTCAATCTCTTTCTTCTTATTAATAAAATTTCTTCTTCAATAAATAAAAGATTTCTTTATCAAGCTGTAACTTTAAGTCGCCTCTGAAGCAATGCTATTTTTATCTGTCTAGTACTTGATTTGCTAATGCTTGGCGATGCAAATTTCCTGTTTCCTCTTCTTTCTGAAGTGATAATTTAAAAATTTTTCAGGAACAAGGAGAGGTGGCAATGGTTGCAAACCTGATGGATCCAGACTACAAATTGGAGCTGTCATCTTTGGTACCTTCAGTTGGTTTGGTTAGTAAAACTTTCACTAGTTATTTTAACTTGACACTAAATGTATAGCATCCATAAGTCACTTGTAATTGCAGAAATTGTGTTCCGGGTTGCATCCTTGCCACTCTCAATTCATCTTCCTTGCAACATGGTGTGCTATTAGTGGATTGTCCGTCAACTTTTTTTTAACTAACTTCACGCTCTTTATGCGTGCAGCCAAGGGCAACGATCAGATTCCCACTTGGTGAGATTTCCTTGGAGGAGAAGGAAGAGGAGGAAGTAAAGCGCACCTTGTCTCTTAATGGGATCTTTAAGGGTCAAATGTTAAATGGGGTGTGCACAGCTCAATACAGGGATGAAGTTTTGAATTTAAGATACTGCTACAAGGTTTTTTGCCTGCACTTTGTGTTCCTTTAACGATTTTTCTGTTATTCTTTTCAGCTCTCTGGCATAATTGGTCATCATTGTTCATAAATATAATCACACAAAGATTAGGAAAATGTTTAAGTCCATGTCAGTAGGCCTATAGTGGCCCAAAAAATGGCCTTTCAGCTGGTGCTCGGTATATTAGTTGGTTGAGGAATTTGAATTTGAAAATTTGATGCTATTTCAGGATGAGCAGATGTCATTTATTCCAAGCATCACTTTGCCTTCAAATGCTCTATCCTTTGCATTCAAGCGCCGGTTTAGTCCTTCAGATAAGTGGAGGTCTCTCTCTCTCTCTCTCTCAAATCCCCCCTCCCCCGCGGGCGGCGGGGCCAACCAAATAGTTATCCATAGAAAAGCTTCTGTTTTCCTTTAATGATCTATGGACCTACTCATTTCATAATGAAATTACCATAATTACTGATTTTTGTGAACGATGATCTTTCTTCACCCTGAATAAGTAACTGATACTTGTGTTAGGAGAATTTTTTTTTCCCTCCTCCAATGGTTTATGTTAGAGTAGAAAATAAAAAATTCAATCGATGTTTAACTCTACCAGCATTTTGGGTGGAAATAATAGTTATTGGTGGTGTGAGGTAACGTACAAAGAACATTCTTGTCTATGATTAGCATTAAGCAGTGACATCCTCTTAATGCTCAAATTCTGCACATATTTAAGATTTTAAGGGAAATATTTAGGATGCTGTTATGTGCATGCACAGTCTTTTCTTTTTCCTCAGGTAGATGTGGTTATTTCATGAATTACTGTAAAACCATGGTGGGTATAAAAGAAAATACGCCTTGATGCTGCTAACGACAGAAATAGACATCAAATAGCATGCCATTAAGATATACTATAAAGCCTAATATCAGTACTCTTGGTCTCGTGAGTGGATTTGTTGTAAAAGTTCTTCTAACTAGGGTGTTGAAAAAAAATGATTAACTGCTTTTAGCGGTTTCATCAATTCTCTGCATGATTAATTTTGACAATTTTGAAATATTGGTTACCTGAATATCTATGTAGTTACGGTCATCATTCACTTTGGTAAATAGTATGTGCATCAATGCATTCACATGGGCAGAAAAAATTAAATTAGATTATCTATACCTGAATATCTTTTGCTTAGTTATAAAAATTGTGTTTCTAATGCAGCCTGAAAATTCTATTGGCAGCTACTGGTATAATCTTGATACCAATTACTGGAGTACAGTGTACAAGCACACAGTGGGAAAGGATTTAAAATTTAAAGCTGGCTATGATTCAGAAGTGAGACTTGGCTGGGCTTCTCTTTGGGTATGTCTTCTTCCCATTTTGTAATATATGGGGTTTACCACATTGTTGTGATCCACAAAATTATCATCTCTCATTTTTAGGGAGCATCAATATGGAGTTTATGCTACAATCATGTTAATCTGAGTAAGAATCTTTTGGATTAACACAAGCTCACCGACGCCTGGTGAAATGGTATTTTGGCCTCTTTCATTTTTTTTTTTTTTTTTTTTTTTTTTTGGAGGGGGGAGGACACTATTGAAATGCTGCCATGTAAAAGATTATTTGCTGGAATTTTCACCGACCTTTAAAGACAAAATTGTCAGTTTTGAAAGAATTTACTTTGTATATCATGCTGGATATCCCAGCGAAAATCCAGATTTAAAGTCCAATTACCATGCTGTTTTGAAACACATTGTCCACCTACTTTGGATGGATTTAAGAACCACTGAGTTTATTTAAAACTGAATCTGGTTACCGATTTGCTGTTGAGTTAGTTGTCAATATATTTGGGGATCAGCATTAAGTCATATATTGATAAAGTTGTTGGTTTATAGATTGGAGATGAGAATGGGAAAGCAAAGACGGCTCCACTGAAGATGAAGGTGCAGTTTATGCTCCAAGTTCCTCAAGATGACATTAAATCATCGGCATTGATGTTCCGTGTTAAGAAGAGATGGGATATATAGCCCCATTAGTTCCAGGGACCATTTGCCCCTTCAATGCTCACCAACATGGAATCTTGAACACCAAAGGGGTTTCCCTGTTCCGGGACATCTCTAATGTTGTAATGATCACTGCTACAAATGTAAGCCATGTTTTATACATTTCGGCAGTTCGGCTCTCAACAGGTTCATCATTTGATGTATATTGAGAACCCTCTAAATGGCGGTTGCCCTGTTTCTTATTTGCCTTTGTTTCTTTTTCTAGAAGCACAACAGGCCAAAAGTGGAATACAGACATGATGTAGTGATTCTGGTCAATTGAGCCACTACCCACCTTTTTCTTTTGCAAAAGGTTATAGAGGGCACGGAAAAGGAAGGAGTAAAATTAATTGAAAATACAACATTTGTTGGAAGATGTGAAAGATTAGTAAGTTTGGTTTTGAAGATGTTGATAATTGTAGGTAAGGATTTTGGTAAAATCCATTGAAAGTATCTGAGTTCATGATTCATCTAATGGTAAAAGGAGAAGTACCAAAGAATCATCAACATTATATATAGATTAAAATCTTAAAGATCCCCCTCAAAATTGAATATTATAGTTGCATTACTCTGTATTTTGTCAACCAAGCCTTACACTCTATTTAATCTTCCATCTTTATATATAGATTCTCTTTCATCCCAACTACAATATTTTCCCAATAAAATAAAATAAAATAATAAAATAATAATAATAAAACAAAACCTCAGTTATATATATAAACACACCATAGGTATCCCATGAAAAATAAATTGCAAAGAAGGAGAAGATCCATGAAAAGAAAGATTCATTCTCCCTATTTGACATTTCTGGCACAGAATTATTTGAACCATAAGATAGAAATAAGAGAAATTGTTATGTAAATGTTGGGGAAGAGAGAGAAGAGGAAATACCAATTTTGGAAATACATGTTTTAAGAGAGAGAAAATAAAGACCTTCTTATTGACTTTATTTTCATATTTTTTAAATTACATAAAATAATAACATATTTCGTTAACAATATTTTAATAAAAATAAAAATAAAAATATATATATTATTTATTTTATCTTAATAGTAATTAATATATTTTTATATTCATCCATTTATTCATTCGTTTCTCTCCCGGTACCAGACGCGATGCGAGCGAGCGAGAAAGAGAGAGAGAGAGAGATAGAGTTGCAGGGTTGAATCATGATATTAAATATCAAAGGCGTGATATTTAATAAGTCTAGTTTAGGTCAACTGTTGGCAAGTCGACATTCATTATCATCCCTCTTCCTGCAACGACCTCTATCAACCCTAGTCAAAGCCAGAGGCATGGACAACTCCAATTCCTCCTCCACTTCCGCTGCCGCGAATCCGAAAGTTCACCAGTTACAACAGCTCATTTCCCACCGCTCAGGTTTCTCTCTCCCCCTCTCTCCCTCTCTCTCTCTCTCATGTTGAATTGAAGAGCTGAATGGGTACTGTAGGTGGTTGGGAGAAAAGCTGGGAGGAAGGAGTGACTCCATGGGATATAGGCGGACCCACTCCTGTTGTTCTCCATCTGCACCAGACCGGTGCCCTTCCCCTCGGCACCGCTCTCGTCCCTGGTTGTGGCAGCGTATGTTTGTTGCTTTCTTCTCAATCCTCACAATTTAGCACCATGACCATGCCATACCTATGGAAATTTTAAGGTGCTATGTTTTGGTTTCTTTCCTTGTCTTAGCAATCACTTAGGATATCCTCTGCTAGTAACAAAGAGAGCACATCGTGTAGCTGTGTTGATCAGGTTTTGTTTGAATTCTTACTGCCTTGTGTTTTAACATAGTTTATCATTGTAAGCCAGATATGGGGACTGTTGGAGGGTAAACAACATCTGGGGTTATGATTTTTGAAATTGTATGTATTAATTTTTTAAAAGAAGAAATTTGTGGACAGAGTTATAATTTGTTAGGAGACAAACAATTTTAGGATTATAAATTTTGGAATCACATATTAATCATTTTTTCCTTTAAATTTCAGGAGAGGAAGCCATCCCCCCTGCCCCCTCACTTTGCCTTGTATGTATCGTATATAATTAATGTGATCTTGCATTCATGAGGCTTCACTATGCCCCTTCGTCATAAGGAATTCAAAAAAAAAATTCGTAGAGAAATCTGGTTCACTGGTTGATCTTCACTAACTGCAAGGATATCGGGACTATATCTCATCATCGGTCCCATTGCCTGCATTGGTTCAAATAATCCTTGTTCTTCATTGCTTTTTTATTTCTGAAGTTCAATGGGGGGAAGGATCAACTCTTTGCTTACCCATTTGAGCAAGCCCACCACTCACTTTCATGGCCTTAAAAGGTTCTTCACCTTTCCTCCCCCACCCCAATCTACTTGAACAAATGATTGAATCTGTGCATGCTAGAATTGTAGAAAATGAAAGCAAATAACTTGATTGTATGATCTAAAGTCATCTAGGTGGAGAAAACACCCGTAGACAATTTTACTGATCATTTACACACTACTCCATCTGCTTTTAATAGTTTCTTGGCATTTATGTTTCTTGCTCCAGAAGAATTAGCAATATCTTTTTATGAGTGAACCTCATTGCTTTTGAAATTAATGAACCTTGTTATGTCAATGTTCGATGTTTGTGGATTTATGTGAGCATCTTTGGTATTTCATTGTACTTGCTGTCTTATCCAACAATCTATTGATTGTGTGATTCTGTCCATGATGGCAGGGCCATGATGTGGTGGCAATGGCATGCCCTGAACGGCGTGTTGTGGGAATTGACATAGCAGAGTTTGCCATCAAGAAAGCAAAAGAGGTGAGAACAGCTTATTGGTTCATCCCATTCCATACATCTCTATTTATTTCTAAAGATTTTGAGAGCAGAAACATCAATTACTCTCCTGCTTTTGGTTCTTGACCTTCCTCCACCCCCCCAAAAGAAAAAGAATCTTAAAAAAAATCCTATTTCAACATAACGCGTTGACCCTGGTAGTGCATTTCAAACAACAAAACTGAGTGATGCATCTACTTCAACCATAATTCCTCTGTTGTTGTAGCTAACCTGTATTCAGTGCTTATCTCAAATGGGGTAAGCAGATTGAGTTCAAGTCTGCCCCTCGAAAGAAGTCTGTGTGCCATCACTTCCTTTGAGCTCAGTATTCTGTTCTAGTTGCTTCTTCTGACTACTACCCTTGTTCACCTTTTTGAATTTCTCTTTTTCATCAGCATATGCTGGTGCCATTGGATGACACTAACTTGCCCTATTGGACTCCTGAATTCTACCTCCTCTTATTTATTTATTTATTTTTTTTTTTGGGGGAGGGGATGGGGGGAATAGCGTTAGAAAACCTTTATTACTAACCTTTTGGGTGTCCATTAGAAAACCCTGTACAATACCCCACAACCATGCACCTGTTAAGCACATTGGTCTCCTGAATTGTTCTTAATTTGCAAATTGGGAAAACAAGCTTGCATAAAATATTCTTGGCATTGTATGAATAAAGTTTAATCTCCAGAACTGGATTATTTACTCAAGAGTCAAAATTTTTTTATTTCATCTGAATAAAGTAATTAATCTTGAGTAATTTTTTTGCCCTTCATTCAATCTTTGTACATTGATTCTCATTTCAATCTTCTGTTTGAATGCCTTTTCAGTCATTTTCAGCTCTACCAAATGCAAATTACTTCACATTCTTAAAGGCAGATTTCTTCACTTGGCGCCCAAATGAGTTGTTTGATCTCATTTTTGATTATACGTAAGTTTGTTTTGATTCATGTTGTTGTTACCATGACAACTCTTTTGCTTACTAATATCGAAAGCTTTGCAGGTTCTTTTGTGCTATTCCACCAGAGATGAGGTCAGCTTGGGCCAGAAAAATTGATAAGATGTTGAAACCTGATGGAGAGCTAATAACATTGATGTTTCCTGTAACCTTTTGTTGCCATCTTCCTTTTTGTTTTGGTCCTTTGCATTTTAAGTGTTTTCTTTTCCTCATTCTTGTTTATAGTTGAACAAAAGTATTATAGTAACTTTTAAAGATTCTATATATTTGTGAGAACTATTTAACCCTTATATAGGAGAAAATCTGGAGACTTTGCAGCTAAGCAAAAGATTTCACTTTGTATATTTCTTCACCATTTAAGTGAGAAGCTTTAGATTGCCTAGACCTGAAGGGGCAGGTTCTTGTTTTCAGTGGCTGTATTGATAAATCAGAATGTTGTGGTGACAGGTTAGTGATCGTGTGGGTGGACCTCCTTACAAAGCTGCTGTTTTGGAGTAATTTTATCTTTCTATTTCATTTTTTATTGTGTCGGGCACCCTATAACCCTTGCATGTATTCTTGCCGCATGAGCATGTATTCTTGCCGCATGAAAAGCAACATACTATGTTTTCTAGATTTTTTGGTGGCTCTATGTTTTTGCTACCTAAAATATAACTGAAATAATTTCCATGCAGTTATGAAGAAGTGCTACATCCGTGTGGTTTTACGGCAATATCTATCTTGGACAATGATCTGGCCATTAAACCTCGCATGGTATGTTGAGAAGTACAATATAATTGTCTGTGACCTTAAATCCTGTTAAATATTGAAAACTTTGCAACTTAAGCCAGACCTAGCTTCTTCATTTGCCTTCTTTCTCCTAGCTAATTCATTTTCATAGAATTTGTCTATAATGGCTCCCAGAGGAAGGAGATTCATTACCTATGAGACCTCAAGCAGCCTCAGTTTTGAGTGCACTTTTGTCACGGCACATTTTGCATTGGATGATATATATAAGTCATGTATGACTGTTGGCTTTGCTTGGTGCTTTAAACTGCTCCCAGCCTGTACCTCAGATTAGGTTATCAAATGTCTTAAAAGAGTATAATGAATCATTGGCTTCTGTTATGGCCTGAATATGCTTCATGTCGTTGGACAATGCCTGTTCCGAAGGATTTTGGGTCAATAACCATTTCCTTTTCCATCTTATGTGCCCTTTTTTGTCAGAAAGAGGTGTATTAGTTTTGTGATGTCATTAATTAATAATAAATCTGGTTTTGAACAGGGAAATGAAAAGTTGGGAAGGTGGAAGAGATTACAGAATTCGCCACTGTGAGATGGATTGTGGTATTTGGACCTTTAAACTCATAAGCTTCCTTTGGAGGGTACCTGCTTGCCATATCCTTACCCTTCATCTTCTAATATAATCATTCTTTTTTCCCTGGCAAGATGACATGTTGGAGACAAGCTCAATAGGAGGGAGATCTTCTCTACAAGAATTCTAAATTTTTTGTTTTTCATGGGATTTCAAATCCATTGTGTTAACTCTGTTGTGTTGAGGACCAAAGAATATCGTAAATCCTTCCAAATTGTCCTCTTAAATTTTTGTAATACCATACTTTTTCTTAAGAAAAAAAAAAAAATTATAATCTATATCATAAGATTGTAGGTGAAGGTTTTGAAACAAAACAACAAACAATTTTTAGTATGCGGAAATTTTTAAATCTAAATTGGATTAGAATCATTTATCTCTTTTCAATGATAGACTATTCCAGACCGAGAGGATGTTACAAAATCGGATCATTCTCGATATTTGACAATCCAAATGCCTTATTAGAGTAATGATCAACAATTTTCAAACTCTCTCATTTCTCTATATCTCAAATGTGAGAAATAAAATCTCTCGATCTCACTCTTTATTTTCTACACAAAAAATTGGCTTCACCATCCCTTCTTTAAGATCATATTCACGTAGGAATAGTAGCCTTTTTCTTTTTTTGGTGAGAGAGAGAGAGAGAGAGAGAGAGAGAGAGAGAGAGAGGAGATAAGGGAGGTTCGGGGGGTGGTTATTTGGGATGGTTATTACCAAATAACCACCCCCTCTCTTATTCAAATTCAAAGACTTTTGAA
This sequence comes from Dillenia suffruticosa, assembly GCA_033439265.1. Lineage (NCBI taxonomy): Eukaryota > Viridiplantae > Streptophyta > Magnoliopsida > Dilleniales > Dilleniaceae > Dillenia > Dillenia suffruticosa. The sequence continues at coordinate 2,297,830 of JAVTVX010000011.1, forward strand.
TAAGAGTAGGGTTTACTCACATGAGCGGACCCTTCCGGTTTTTTCAACATCTCTTACTCGTAAATGAGGGTTAGATTTTCTCATAACTTGATCATTATAGTCGAATATCAATTTGATACAAACAAGTGATCATGTGACCCGCGAGAATATTAGAAGTTCTAGAAATATATACCGATTAAGAATATATAGCAGCTCAATATTAATGTGGTGACGAGGATGTCATTTCTTGCTATATTCCAGACCTCTTTTATTTGACACAGTTAACATATCTCTCATCCCTAAAAAATAATGTAAGAGTATATTTGACTCAACTTCAATCATGTATTCACAATTATGTCTCTAAATATTAAGTCATTGACATAATTGACCGGTCTGTAAATATATAGCAATGTGTTGATCAAAAACAATTTTCTTTTATACTACTAACTTTCAATTTTATCTTAATTGCTTTTCTAGACATGCACCGCCATACTGAATAAACCATGGTTTCTTCGTAACATGTTAAAATAGCAACACAAAGATAAAATTTCAAGAGACAAACGAAAGTGCTAAGAGTATAAATTGTGCTTAAATATGAACCTCTGAGTCTTACATAACGAGATGAAGAGGGAAAAACTATCTTATTACCCATATGGTCATATAAAAACACGTAGTATGAAACACGTTCTACGATATTCTTTCTTCCTATCTGGAAATATGTCTTTTTTTTTAAAAAAAAATTAATGTATCGAGTAGACTTTAATCAAAATGTACATAACACTTGACCTAAGTTTTTTTTCTTACAAGTTCTCAAAACTCACAATATCAAGAAAACCACTCACACATGATTCTTAGACAAGTTCAATGGATTGTGGAGAGTCTATTTCGATTACCACATATGTATATATAACTAGTAATCTTATCTTAGTACTTAACTAAGACGATATGTATGTGTGTTAATCCACCATAAATTAACACATGTTCATCTTTACATTTCACACAGACATTAGAGACGATTACTCGTGTAAAAAGTTATTTTGAAAACTTATTCGACATACTTTTAATTCTAGACACAAGAATTTTAGATATAAAACAAAATTTAAATGTTATCGAATATGAATATTATATCATATACTTTATATATTATTACAATCACAATCATAGTACTATCATAATCTACGTAACCTAAGGAACCCAACATGTCACACACACGTCTTTAGGTATTAGCATTGTAAAACGACCAACCACCATTAAATACGTAAACATATAATTCAATGCCATTTCAATTATATTTTTGACAAAATTGAATTTTGTTTATTTATTTGGTTTTATCATCATATTTGAGCCCTAACATAATCAACAGTTGACTTATTGTCATATAAAGTTATGGCTCCTACTGAATTACTTATTACTTCCAAATATTGCAAAAATTTATATAACCAAACTTCTTCTTGAATTATAGAAGTACATGCCACAAAGTCTACTTTTATCGTAGAAAGAGAAACACAGATTTATTTTTTATTACCGCATGAGATAGCGCTATTATTGTGCAAGCAAACATAACCATCTAAATTATCTCCCTAATCATTATCTGCATATAATTTCAATACTAAATCCTTTCTTTAATAACAAAAGAAAAAATTTGCAGTTCAGTTTAAGTATTTCAATATTCTATTCATATCTGTCAAATCATTCTTCCCTGGATTGGACAGATACCTACTGGCCAAATTTATAGTATGACAAATGTTTGGACAAGTACATATCATAGCATACTTCAATCTCCCAACTGTGCTAAAATGTTATACTCTGAACATTTCATTTATTTATCAGGAGTTTTAGGACATTTGCATCATTTGAACCATTGCCTTTAGCCACGTGAGTATTAATGAGTTTGTAATTATCAATTTTGCATCATTTTAGAATCCTTATAATATGAGACTCTTGAAATAATCTCATAATCTTTTGGAACGATCTTTATAGGTTTTAATTTCCAATCTAACTTAATCCATTTCCTTCATCTCAAAATTAAAAGACAATCATTTTAAGATTTGAAGGATATATTCCTTATTATTCGCGGGTTAGTATGTTGTGAACATATAGAAATAGAATTACAAATTTGTCATTGGATTTCTTAACATGGACACAATGATTTTCGTTTATCATGACGAAATCGTAAGAGATCATACTTCTGTAAAATCTTAAATACCATCATTTCAAAGATTGTTTAAAACTATAAATTGATTTACTCAATTACATACTCTGTCTTCTTGATCTTTAATGACAGAACCCTTTGATTGTGCCATATGGAATTCTTCCGCAGGTTCTCCACCGAGAAAGGTATTCTTCACATTCATATGATGTAATTTTAAATATAAATTGACCACTTTTGGCAACAATAGGGGAAATGAGGTAAATCTCACTACTGGAAAAAAGGTTTCTTAATAATCAATACTTTTTTAGAGAGTGTAATCTCTTATCACTAGTTGAGTTTTATACCTCTCAGTAATTCCATCTGCTATACATTTCGTTCTGAGAATCTAATTGTTCTCAATAACTTAGCGCCCCAATATAAATTCAACCAATTCTTAAATTATGATTAGATCTTATTGATTCCAATTCTTCTTCCATTGTCTTTTTCATTCATTCTTAACAGGATTAAATAGAGTCTCATCTATATTTTAAGTTCTTTTTCATGTTCTGGAGAAACAATAAATACGTGTCCTTTAATGTCAAAATAAAGTTTGAGCACATTTTTCCTAATATTTAGTTGGATCGTTAGAATTTGAATCTCTTATACTGAGAATAATATCATTCCAATGATCCACTATAAATAGAGTTATCTTTTGAATTAATTAATTCAAATAAAATACTCTATGTTTTTTTTTATCACCTTTATTAGGAAATCCATTTTTCAGAAATGTACCATCGTGATCCAATTTCTGTTACAATACCATCTTCTCGTTCACCAATGACACTTAACTTTTAGACTGGTCGGAGTATCCTATAAAGCTACTCCTACTTTTACGAGGATCCATTTTTCCAAATTTACTAAAAATCTTAAATATAGATGGTCGATCCACAAGGTTTGAGGTTATTTAGACTCAGCTTTCTACTAGAAGTTCACATAATGTTAATGATATTGATTTTGAAGACACTTTGTTCAAAATATAACCACAGTTAACAAAGTATCTTCTTGAAAGAAAATCGACAAGTTAATCCGCACCATTGTGGATTTTGTCATATCCAACAATATCCTATTTATTTTTACTATAATACCACTTTACTAAGACATACAAGGAATGGTCAAATATCGAATTATGTCTTTTTCATTACACAGATCCTTAATTTGATATGATAGATATTCATGCCATCTATTCATTCAATTCTCTAATTCGCTCATATAACGTTTAAGACATTTAAGTGTTTCAGATTTACGAGAAATCAAATAGATACGACCAAATCACATGAAGTCATCTATGAACGTAATGAAACATAAAATTCTATATATTCTTGTCTTTATACTCATTGAACCACAAATGTCTGAATGGACTAACAACAATAGAATTCAGACCAAATAGCATTTTCAAATGGTTTTCTCATCATTTTACAGATATGACAATGTTCAACTTAATAGTTAAACATTCGCCCATCATATTGCAAAATTATAAAACCATTTACAAACTGTCCAGAAGCAACACATGTCATTGAAATGCAAATTCACATATCTTTCTGTAAGTTTAAAATATAGCCATATTTAAAAAAAAAAAGAACAAGAGCACAT